>JAURVB010004052.1:0-347089 GCA_033002965.1 Piper betle
ATATCTGATAACTCATTCTGTTCTGCTGTATTCATGACGTTATCATCATATATTTGGGTACGCATGACCCTCATAGCTCATACACGCGACCGGCGTCGGCTTGGTACACGTGTCCTGAAACTGACTCAACTCGAAAATAACGGTCGACCCGACCGGTTCTCGAATATAAAACCCTGACTCGAATCGTGGGTTTTACACGGTCAGCTTAAAAACCAACTCATAGACAGAATTTTATCAAGTAATTTAAATAGCTCAATAATTAACAACTATACCTGACAATAGTTATTAAATAGACGTAAAAGGAACAAAAAGAACACTAGAATTTGATGAGGCTTATGTCCTCGGACACTATAGAAATAATATTTCAATAATCAAAGAAATATTACAAAAGAGAGAAAGAAACAATTTACTAAAGAAAGAAAGATGACAATTTTGAAATGTCAAGAACCAAAGGGGAGGAGCCATATTTATAGAGAGAGGACTCCTCCCAAACCCACAAAACTTTAGATGTGGGACTTGATCTTGGCATACAATAATTCTCCACTTTGACAAAATCTCATACAATTCTCTCACAAATCCAACTTTTAATAGTGTCTGCAAACTCCATCTTTCAATTTGTAACAACATTGACCAAGTCTAAACAATATTTAAACTTGGCCGTAATTACTACTTTTGTCAGTATATCAGCAGGGTTCTCAGTGGTCAGAATCTTCTGGATTATGACTCTACCTTCTTCTAGAATCTCTCATACAAAATGATATCGAACACCGATGTGCTTCGTCCTTGCATGGTAAACCTGATTCTTTGCTAAATGAATAGTACTTTGACTGTCACAATGCACTTTAACGTACTTTTGTTCCATTCCCAGTTCACCGAGCAACCCTTGAAGCCAAATTGCCGCCTTTACAGCGTCTGTAATTGCCACATACTCTGCCTCTGTAGTAGACAAAGCCACTGTTGACTGTAAGGTGGACTTCCAACTGACTGGTGTTTTTACAAAAGTGAACACATAACCAATAGTTGATCGTCGCTTGTCCAAATCACCAGCGTAGTTAGAGTCACAATACCCAATTACATACTGACCATCCTTATCATCCTGCTGAAATATTAATCCAACATCTAAGGTATCTAGAATATACCGTAGAATCCATTTCATAGCTTGCCAATGCTCTTTTTCAGGATCATGCATATACCTGCTCACAACCCTAACTACCTGTGAAATATTGGGCCTTGAACAAACCATTGCATACATCAAGCTACCAATAGCACTTGCATACGGTACTTTTGCCATGTATTCTCGTTCTGCATCATTCCTTGGTTACATGGAAGCACTAAGCTTGAAATGAGGAGCAAGTGGTGTACTAACTGGTTTTGACTTCTCATTTATGCCAAAATATTTTAGTACCTTCCTCAGATATTCTTTCTGAGACAAACAAAGCCTCCCCAATTTCCTGTCTTTGGATATCTCCATGCCGAGAATCTTCTTTGCTTCACCAAGATCTTTCATTTCAAACTCCCTATTCAATTGAGTCTTTAACTTCTCTATTTCTGTCTGACTCTTAGAAGCTATCAACATATCATCAACATAAAGAAGAAGATATATATAGGATCCATCTTGTAGCTTGCGCAAGTACACACAGTGATCATATTTACTCCTTGAGTACTTCTGCCCTATCATGAACTTGTCAAATCGCTTGTACCACTGCCTCGGAGATTGCTTCAATCCATATGGCGATTTCTCCAATTTGCACACCATCTTTTTTTCCATCAACTTTGAATCCATCTGGGTAAGACATATATATTTCCTCTTCCAAGTCTCCATATAAAAATGCAGTTTTTACATCCATCTGAACTAATTCCAAATCCAATTGTGCCACCAAAGCCAATAAAATTCTAATGGAGGAATGCTTTACAACTGGAGAAAATAATTCATTATAATCAACTCCCTCTTTTTGAGCGTAACCTTTAGCCACCAATCTTACTTTGTAGCGAACATTATCCTTGTCAGGAAATCCATCTTTCTTTGCATATACCCATTTGCACCCAATTGCCTTCTTTCCCTTTGGAAGATTAGCTAGTTTCCATGTCTGATTATTTTGAAGGGACTGCATCTCTTCCTTCATGGAAATCCTCTACTTTTCTTGTTCTAAACTTTGAACTGCTTCATTATAAGTGGCAAAAACATCATCAGTTATAATTGGTGCTGTAGAAGAGACCATATCAGCATAGCGGGCATGTTTTCTAATGGTTCTCTTTCCCTTCCTTTGTGCAATTGATTCATGTTGATGTGGAGGTTCTTGGGTCTAAATCTCTTTTTCATTTGACTCTTCTTCTACCACAGGAGAGTCATCATCAGTTTCTACATCTGCTGGGAGCATTCTGTTGCCATCAATCTCCACCTATTTGGGAGTACCATCTGTTTGCTTCATATTTTCAGAAGTTACCTTTCTCAATATGGTAGATTCATCAAAGGTAACATCCCTGCTGAAGATTACTTTCTTTGTTTCTAGACACCAAAGATGATAGCCTTTTACACCAGAGGTGATCCCCATAAATATTACATTTTTTGCTCTTGGATCCAGCTTTAATTCCTTAACATGGTAATATACAGTGGAACCAAACACATGTAAGGAATTATAATCGGTAGCAGGCTTTCCAGACCATTTCTCCAATGGAGTTTTACTACCAATAGCAGTAGATGGTAAACGATTAATAAGGTGATAAGCATATACCAAATCCTCAGCCCAAAATTCTTTTCCCAACTCAGCATTAGACAACATACACCGAACTTTCTCCAGCAAAGTTCGATTCATTCGCTCTGCCACCCCATTCTGTTGTGGTGAATTTCTGACAGTGAAGTGTCTGACAATACCTTCATCTTCACAGACCTTTTGAAATGGATCATTTTTTAATTCTCCACCATTGTTTGTACGAAGACGTTTGACTCTTCTGCCTGTTTAAGTCTCCACCATCTTTTCCCATTTCAGGAAAATTCCCAACACTTCATCCTTCGTCTTCATCGTATATACCCAAACTCTCTGGGAAAAATCATCAACAAGGGAAACATACTAGTGTTTACTTCCCAATGAAGTTGTCTTGGAAGGCCCCCACACATCTAAGTGAACATAATCCAAAATACCCTCAGTATCCTGGATTGCCTTATTTTCTTCCCTTTGATACAGTGCTCACAAAAATCTATTTTGCAAGCTCGAGCTCCTTTTAATAATCCTTGATCTATCAATAGTTTCAAAGATTTTTCTCCAGCATGCCCCAAGTGCATATTCCATAACTTGGTTGCTTCTGACTCCTAATCATCAGTAGGAGTTGTTGTCGCTACTACTTCCCCAACAATTGTACTACCCATAAAGTAATACACATTATTTCTTCTTCGGATCCCCTTTATTATCACAAGTGCACCAGAGATGATCCTCATTATCCCATCTTTTGCCCTTACTTCAAAACCTTTTGACTCTAAGGCTCCCACAGAGATGAGATTCTTCATCAAATCTAGCACATAATGAACACCAGTTAAGATTCTGATTGATCCATCATGATTCCTCAAGTGAATTGAACCAACTCTATATGTAACAAGAGGGGCATTATTTGTTGTGTAAATAATTCCACCCTTTAGTTCTTTAAAATCAAAGAACCATTCTCGATTGGGCGTCATATGATGGCTACAAGTAGAATCTAGCAACCATGCACTAGAATTGCTAGTTGATGCAGCAATTGAAAGGTTTGAATCTACATCATCACACTCAGCAACATTTGTAGCAGCTTTTTCCTTATCAAATTTGCCTTTATTTTTTAGCTTGGGGCAATCCTTCTTCCAATGCCCTTTTTTCAACAAAAGGCACATCCATCTTTACTTGGTCTGGAGTTTGACTTCAACCTTCCCTTCTTCCTTTGTTCTAACTCTACGATCGGCCTCTATCCACAACAAGAGCTTCTGCTTCTGCACTTGTATTTTCTTGCTTTTCTTTCTTTCTTAATTCATAACTATACAAGGCAGTAGTTACTTCACTAAGAGACACAACAGCCTTCCCATGAAGTAGAGTAGTTTCAAGAAACTCAAATTCATGAGGAAGTGATCCCAACAACATCAGAGCCAAATCTTCATCTTCAAAAGTCACGTCCATATTCACCAAATCAATTACTAGCTGATTGAAGCTAGTAATATGATCATTCAGAGAGGTACTAGGAACATAATTGAAGCGGAACAATCTCTTTTTCATATAGAGCTTGTTCTGACTGCTTTTCTTTAAGAATTTCTCCTCCAGTGCCTTCCACAATTTACTTGCAGAAGTTTCTTTAGAAAATGCATACCTCTACTCTCTAGAAAGACATGTTTGAATGGTACCACATGCCAATCTATGTATTGTCTTCCATTCTTTCTCCTCAACATCATCTGGTTTCTCTTCTTTAATGGCAATATCTAGACCGTGTTGAAAGAGGGCATCCAGAACTTCACTTTGCCATATGCCGAAATGACCGGTACCATCAAAAATCTCCACTGCAAATCTTGCATTTGTCACAGTTGTTCTTGCCAAAATTAAAGATGAAGTTGTGACCTTTGATGTGGATTCTTTTGTATTATCTACCATTTTTGCTACAAAGTCTATTTAATAGTTGTCAATGCGGAATACAAACTAGCCCAAGGAAATTTTTCTGATGTAGAAGATCAGCGTAAGCCGCAACCACATAGCATACTAAAATAACCTTGCTCTGATATCAATTGTTATGAAAACCAGGTAATTTTTCACCAAAGATAACTAGTTCACTTTGAGAACTATTACCTAGATGACTACCGTGAAAACTATTGCACTAAAAATTACCCCAAGATAAAATTCATAGGAAAGTGTGGTGGGACACACGGTCCATTTAAAAACTAATTCCTAGATAGAATTTTATCAAATAATTGAAATAGCACAATAATTAACAACAATTATACCTAACAATAGCTATTAAATAGACATAAAAAAGAACACCAGAATTTAACGAGGCTTACCTCCTCAGACACTACAAAAATAATAATTTAATAACCTCGGACACTACAAAAATAATATTTTAATAATCAAAGAAATATTACCAAAGAGAGAAAAATAATTTACCAAAGAAAGAAGGATAACAATTTTGAGATGTCAAGAACCAAACAGGAAGAGCCTTATTTACAGAGAAAGGACTTCTCCCAAACCTACAAAACTTTAGATGTTGAACTTAATTTTGGCATATAACAAACACCCCCCTTTCCACTTTCCAAGTCAAAAAGTAGAAAGAGAGCACATTACATATCTCACGTGTTAGCATATGTTTTCCCCAATATGAAATACTACTAAATGAAGCATGCCTTGCAACTAGCATAGAAGAACTGCTCAAAATCTATATGAACCAAATAACCATTGATCATTTATTCCAATACAAAGTGCAACGAACCACTCAAATTATATACGAAAATAACATAGAGGACCTGACCTGCGGTGGTTCTGATAGAAGTTGTCAAGCTGATAATATACATAAATTGGCTGTTCCATACGTTTTGGCACCTATTCATGGAAATCGGAGTTGTTAGCTTGTCCAAACTTAAGTCAAGACATAAATCCCTGCCATATCACAAGAGTAGGAAAGAATGACAGATGAATTAAATTCACAAGAGAACTTACTCTTATTGTTCTGATGCAGGTTTTATCAGACAGTGGATTCCGGATGTAACCAAGCTTGTCATCCCTGGAGGCCTCTGGTATGCACTCGGTCTCATATCGATCAACGATCTCCACAACCTTAAAAACAACAGCAATTGTGTCAGCAGACAATGTGTTTAACTACTCTTAAAGAACATAAAAAATATTGATAAACATTTAATTTGAAGAGCATAAACGTAGGTGAACGGATATGGGTATACATCTCTAGAAGCAAGCAACGCAGCAACTCCTATGGGGATAAAAATAATGCCAATTAAGGTGAAAGCCGAGATAACCTGCAGAAAACACACATAGTTGTAATGAGCAAAAGTGAGTTATTAAGGCATTTCATTCATGTGAAAACTTTTAAGAGTTCGCAATCTCAGATCCAAGTTCATGTAAGCATTACCCAACTTGGTGTAAGAATTGGTTTGCAAGCTGGAAGCTCTTGCTGAGTGAACCTCGAATCTGAAGGATAATAGATAATTTCATCATTCGTAACGAATTTGTGTGTGATTAAAGAAATAAGCATCCAATCTAAGCCAAAAATATCATCTTAAGCAAACCATCAACCCAACAAAAACTATCATTAGAACAGTCAACTCGGGTGACACCCGAATTAAACTCGACACAACAATTAATCTGAGCTTAAAAACATCCAGAACAGAGATCATAACCAATGAAAACCATCAAAACCAGCCACCCCACATCCATGGAAAAAAACAGACAATTTTTTTTCAAAAAATGAAGAAAACAGAGAAAGATAAAGAGAGTTTTTAGGAGAATTTACACTTGGGCCGCTTGGTATTCCTTCTGGACATCGATATTTCGGCCGACCCATTTCCCCCGGACGTCGAAGGCGCCGCCGAACTCATCTAAGAACGGCAGAAACAGAGAAAAGTCTTCTCCCCAGCAGAAACAGAGATATGGAGAGTGGCAGGAAGAGAAAGAAAGGTGTATGGAAAGAGAAAAGGGAGGAGAAGAAGATGGTGTGGGTGTTGTGTAGAGGTGGAGAGAGGGTGGTGAGGAGAAGAAGGAAGACATTGGTGAGGGGAATTGGAAGGAGGAAGAGTTGAAGGTTCTGAACTTTGCTTCCTTCCTCTGTTTGGAAAACACTTCGTCCTTGTTTGACATTTGGGAACAAACAACGAGGAAGATTGCTGGAAGATTAGAAATTTATTGGGTACGCCCTGCAGTTAAAAAAAAATGGTGGTAAGTTTTTAGTTTTTTTCATAAAATGTTGAATATCTCTTTATTATATAAACATAAATGTGAACAAATAATAAAAAATATAAATGTAGTACTTTCACTCTACTTCTACTTGTTGTAATCGTTCCAAGTTAATGGCGTGCAATTTGATTCAAATAATACATAGTAGGTAATATATATTTAGGAAGTTAATTTTTTTATACGAAGCATATTTCTTGTGATATAAAAAATCAAAATTTAAAATTTATGTACATGTTATAATAAAATAGAAAAAGTATTAATAATGCCATTAAAAATAAATTTACAAATAAATCAATTTTCCTTTTGGAGAAATCCATGTCGACAAGCCATAACATTAATATTGTAATGTTAGCATGTAATATTCCTGCACTTCAAAATTATCAGAATTAGTATTTCAGTTTATGGTTAATTTTATGACCTAAATATTAGATATGAGAGGCGGTATTTGTACATGGACGGTGTACCTGAAAAGAGGCGTATGTAAGAGAAAAGAGGCATAGGAAGGAGCGGGTCCGAGCCAGCGTTGAAAAGTCATTCTAGCTCCTCGTCTTTGGTCAATCCCCGGTTCCCACGTTCGTTTTATTACTATTTTATTTTCACTACCTTTTAATTAAAAGCATTATTATGCCTTTTTCCCCCCCAAAAAAACAACGTATGTTTTTATTCATCGTGACATGAATCGAGGTGTTATTTTCTTTGTCCATTTTATTGTTCATGGTAGTTGGTGATTGCGTTTTTTAATAAAAAAACAAGGAACTTTTGCTTTTGTTTTCAAGACTTTTTTTAAGATTATTATAGATACTAATTTATTATAGATACGGGAGTGCAGCTTAGAAAAGTTAGTTGGATTTTTTCTTTCGAAAAAAATACGGATTAGAATTATTTTATATTTTAAACATTAATATGGACTGAAATGAAAGGAAATTTTTTATGTCTTCAACATTGACTCCATATTAAGTGGAAGAAACAGAACTATTAATATGTACACATCATGCTAAACTTTGTTCATAGATTTATTTAAATTAAGCATAGACACCGTACTTAGCACACCCGATGTTAGAGATAAACTTTGTTTTTATAGATAAACTCCAAATTTAATGAGACGATAGATGGTTTTTAATGATAAATTTTAATTAATTGAAAAGATATATAATAATAATTTAGTATATTATTTTATTTTATTATATTTTAATTAGTTGAATCTTTTCATTTTTATCGTAATACAACTTTTAATTTCTCTTTTCTTAATAAGACTTAAAGAGTTGACTGGAAGAGATGATGTGCATAAATCTAGGATGAAGCAAAATAGTCCCACATCAATGCTTTCTTCTAATCTGCCTCTTCGAAGATTGAATTCTCAAAAAAAAGAAAAAAGGAAAAGGGAAAGAAACAAATTACTTTTTAATAACAATAGAAGAAAAAAGTAATTAAGGGGTTATGAAATACCAATAAAGAATAAATCTAATCGAATGCAAAATTCCCAACAAACATTTATTTATATCTTACTTAGGTTGTGACCTAATACAAAATCGAGTACAATCGTTAAATGAGATAAGGGGTAATATGCAACAAGTTCTTATAGGCATGTAAGACCCAATCAAGTGTAAGGAAACATCTTTCATTAAGTATAATCAGTGGTAGTTTTTAAATTTAAGCAATAAGCGAACGCTAATACTCACGTATATTTAGTTGTTTGTTGGGTGAATATTGACAATAAGTTGTAACATTTTTCGGCCAATTATTTTTTAAATGGGATTAATGTTCCCGACTTTAATTTTCCTAATCAGTAAAGAAGTGGCTTTGCGGAACTACAATTGGGCCGATTTTATTCATGACAAAAAAACGTTAAGCCCATCTTCGATATATCATGGGCTTAGACCCATATGATCGGCCCATTTCATCAATCGGGTCCGCTTCGTCTCCTTCCTTCCTTACCTATCTCCGGCGCCGCCGCCCGTCTCCGGCAAACCGCCGCCGTCCCCTTCTTCCTTCCAGACTCATCCTAGTCAACGAACAAGGCGCCTTGTTTGACAGCTTTGAACAGTTAAGCGATGCGGCGGGCTGTCCTCCTCCTCCTCCCACCCGCGGCGGCGCTCCGGCGGGCCCGCCGGCTTGCATTCTTACCTTTATCCACTGCGACTCCACCGCCGGAGTGGACAGAGGAGGTAGTCTACGTCGACGAGACCGACGCCGTCGTCTACTCCGGCAAGGGCGTCCGCCCCGTCGACCCCGCCTGCGATGACCACATCCTCATCGGCGGTATCAAGAAGCCCCTCGTCGGCACCGTCGCGAAGATCGTGGAGATCGCTGACCGGTGGCGCTGGGGGCCGCAGCTCGAGTATCAGCTCGACCGCATCCCCTCCGCCCCCACCCTCGCCCACGCCCGCGTCGCCATGGCCCAAATTCGGGACGCTGATGCCGCCCTCGCCGTCCTCGGCTGGGCTCGCCGGCAGCCGTGGTACGAGTCCCCGGACAGCGAAATGTACACCGCCGTGTTCGACCGTCTCCACCATGCGCATGACTACACCCGAATGCAGTCCCTGTTCAACGACATGGTGGAGGAGTTGGAAAGTTGCGATCTTTCGATCAAAGACTCGTTCTTTGCGCACAATTCTGTGATTCGACATCTGTCAAGAGCAGGGATGTTGGAGCTGTCGTTCCACTGTTTCAGAAAGATACAAGAATCCAAGCTCAAGGTCGAGACCGACACCTACAATGCGTTGATCACTCTTTTTATGAGCAAGGGCCTTCCTTACAAGGCGTTCGAGATTTACGAATCCATGGAAGCTTCGACCTGCGAGCTCGATGCGTCGAGCTACGAGTTGATGATACCAAATTTGGCCAAAACTGGGCGATTGGAGGCTGCCCACAAGCTGTTCGATCAAATGAAGCAGAGAGAGCTTCGGCCGAGTGTTGGCATCTTTGCCGCTCTTGTCGACTCCATGGGCAAGGCCGGGAGGTTGGATGGAGCTATGAAGGTTTATATGGAAATGCAGGGCTTCGGCTACCGGCCAACAGCCGCCATGTTTGTCTCCCTCATTGAAGCTTTTGTGAAAGCTGGGAAGTTGGAAGCTGGTTTGAGGCTGTGGGATGATATGAGGAGAGCTGGTTTTAGGCCTAATTTTGGATTGTATACTTTAATTATTGAGTCCCATGCCAAGTCCGGTAAGCTTGAGGTTGCCATGTCTGTGTTCTCTGAGATGGAGAAGGCCGGCTTGCTTCCCACTCCTTCCACTTACTGTTGTCTGCTGGAAATGCATGCTTCCTCCGGGCAAGTAGACCCTGCAATGAAGCTGTACAATTCCATGACCAATGCTGGCTTGAGGCCTGGTTTGAGTACTTACACATCCCTTTTAACAGTTTTGGCTAGTAAGAAGCTTGTGGATGTGGCTGCCAAGATCTTGCTTGAGATGAAAGCGTCGGGTTATTTAGTTGATGTGAATGCAAGTGATATTCTAATGATATATATCAAGGATGGATCGGTGGATCTTGCTTTGCGGTGGTTGAGGTTCATGGGTGCCAGTGGAATTCGTACCAACAACTTCATCATCCGGCAGCTGTTTGAATCGTGCATGAAGGGTGGTTTGTATGAGTCGGCCAAGCCATTGTTGGATACTTACGTGAATTCTGCTGCAAAAGTTGATCTCATTCTCTACACCTCCATATTAGCCCATCTCGTGAGGTGCCAAGATGAGCAGAAAGAGAGGCATATTATGGAGATACTCAGTGCAACAAAGCACAAAGCTCATTCCTTTATGTGCGGGCTATTTACCGGCACTGAGCAGAGGAAGACGCCAGTTTTGTCATTTGTGAGAGAGTACTTCCAGGGGATAGATTATGAGCAGGAAGAAGGCGCTGCTAAGTACTTTGTGAATGTGCTTCTCAATTACCTAGTTTTGATGGGTCAGATGAACAGAGCCAGATGTGTGTGGAAAGTTGCTTACGAGAACAAACTCTTCCCGAAAGCAATCGTCTTTGATCAGCATATAGCTTGGTCTTTGGATGTGAGAAGCTTGTCGGTTGGAGCTGCTCTCATTGCTGTTGTCCATACTCTACACAGATTCAGAAAGCGGATGCTGTATTATGGCGTCGTTCCAAGAAGGATAAAATTAGTTACTGGTGCAACTCTTAAGATTGTAGTAGCACAGATGCTTAGTGCCGTGGAATCTCCATTCGAGGTCAGTAAAGTGGTGCTGAGGAGCCCAGGAGATTCGGTTATGGAGTGGTTCAAAAAACCAATAGTGCAGCAATTTCTTCTGAATGAGATACCATCAAAGTCAGATATACTAATGCACAAGCTTAACACATTGTTTCCCAGTTCTGCCCCAGAAATTAGATCTCTTTCCCCTCCCAGACCGCTTGCTTTCACCAAGGGAATGTAAGACCCGTCTGTTATATTCACACAAACGGTGGTAAATTCATGTTTCATGCAGATCTCTTCTCTGGAATTCGTTCCATGTTTGCAAGCTGCGCCGTATGCTTATAAAGAACTGAACTAGGGCAAAAACGCATGAAACTTCGTGATGAAAAGATGAAAGGAGAAAAAGATGCGTTTGTTCATCAAGTATTGGTTGGTCGTCGTATTGTTACCCTCGGTATAAAGCAAACGTTAAATGGGAAAATGATGCCCAAATAAATTTTTTACTTTGGACTGTGAAGCCGAATGAAATCTCCAGGAAGCTACTATATTTCCACCATTGCAATTTTGCGAGAAGAGTCACTGCCTAAAGAAGATTAGGGAATAGAGTCCGGAAGGGTTTTCACTTTTCTGATTTCTGCCCGGGTTTCAAACATTCCTTGGATGTGCAACCAAATTTTAAGTTGCTACAGCACAGATTTTTCTTGTTATACATGGGAAAGTTGATCGCTTAAGGCTTCATTAAAACATATGTTACCTCATTTTGTTACCGCATTTGATTCACTAACGACTAATCAACAATATTTCGACATGTTCCATGGTAAAAGTGACCAGGTTTATTGGATGTTGCAAAAGAGTATATCCAAGTTAAAAAGGTAAAAGGTAACCTGAGTCGCCCTGCCCTATCTTCACTGTCCATAATTACATGGAGAAACAAGATTAAAGCCACCTAAAGTTGGGGTTTAAATTTTGGCCATTTATATAAACACTAACCTCCATGCTGGTGACCTCAGGTGAAGGCACCTTCAGACTACCTGCCATCAAAGTTAAAACACACCGATTCCACCCCATGCAACTCTGAGGATCACATGAGAAAAACCGAAAGTGAATACTTCGCATTTCTTTTGCAACTCACATTTCCTCGTCAAAGTCTGAATTTTTTATGATGGGCTAACACTCAATAGGCAGTCGCAACACAAGCAAAAAAATACAGATTGAGAACTGGTCGGTGTTACCTCTACCTATCCACTTGAGATATACAATACCACCCCACAAAAGAAATCCACGAAAAAAAATGAGAAGTTTCAACTATAAATGTCACAGAAATAGTTAACTTTCTTCTGTGATCCACGGTGAAATGGCGCTCAGCCTGAACTGCAACATAAACCAATCAGAAAAATCTATATATTGCAGAAACAAGCATAATTGACCGTTGTAGAGCTTGAATTCGCATCCTCCGAATAACATCTCCCCCGTTAGAAGAATAGAAACAACAGCATTGCCATAATTAACCTAGTTTGGATGCCATCCAACTTGCAGACCTGCTCTTGATATCCTTCTGTCTATGGCAGCGTCCACAGAGTTCATCTGCAAGCAAAAATAAAGGATACAAACTTTGAGAACATGTACGCCTGCCTTTTAGAATCATGAACAAAACCAATCGGGTATTATCTTTACGTAAACTAAGATTGAACTTTTAGGCTGAATGAAAGCTGCTGACCTGTGCCAAGTCTGGCCGAACTGTGATGAAAAAAGATAACAAGAAATGCTACGATTGGCAAAAGCCTGTAGGCTATATTTTCATTCCACCCAGACTCCCACGTTTATTAAGAAGCATAGGAGAATGAATTTAAATGAGATAAAATCAAATAAAAACATCAAAACAAAGCACAGTACATACATTTTGTGAGCCGATGCTAGGTTGAAGTCATCTTGACAATTCTTGCAAAGAGCTTCTCAAAAATTATTACATAAATACAGTTTTCTCTATCTAATCTGATCTTATTTTTTCTATGAACAAGTGGAACCTGATGGGAAGTAAGCACTCTGACATAGTGATGCAGACACGACATAAGAACTTACCATTTTAGAATTTTATTTAGGATTTTACAATTATAATTTAGATCTATTAGAAATTTGCTTATTTTGGACCTTTTCCTATTATTTGTTAGCTTTCTTATATTCCTAGTTTAAAATGGATTTATTCATGAGCCATATGTATATATATGTCATATTGAACATGATGAATGAATGGAATTGAATAAAGTTAAAGCTTTTTTCTTTAAAGAGTGTTTTGAGTTCCTGTTGATTGGCTGATTAATTCTTTTTCAGTGCTGATGCCTGTAGTTATCCTCCTCCATGACAACTTCATTGGTGGTGATGCCGACAACTTTTATCACGTCCTACACCTCCGTCTCGTCCTACTGTTGCCGCTACAAGTACACCCATCCCACGTCCACCTTCCTCAAACCATCACCGTTGCTGCTGCTGCTTGCATACATCAACACCTGCAACAACCAATCCTCTTCTCTACTCATTTCCTTCCTGGACAAATCCCTGTGACATCTCATCGTCACTTACTGCCATTGCAACCAGATCTTCATGACAACATCTGCAAACAGCCCACGTCGCCACCTTTGGCTGTCTTTTGGATTTTAAACACCTCGTCCAACTGACCTGCTGTTGGAGGACATCATGTTGGATCGTATGCTATGCCATCATCTATCTCTTTGCTACCCCTGAACAGGTTGTTCATGCATGCCTTTCAACTAATCACGTTGGGCCATCCATTGTGTAGCTTGCTGGGTCTTTTGGTTAATAATAAGATAAATGGGCCTCATTCTCTTCTCTTATTTTGATTCCAGTTCAAATTAAAAGCCCATTGTCATTTATCATGTGTTGGCCCACTCCTTTCTACAGCCCATTAATATCCCAGCCCATTCTTACCCTCATATAAACTCTTAATTTCCTTAGTTTTGTTTCTACTTTCATTAGTCATCTTGGTTCATTAATTTCATGTTGGTAACTACTTCGACCTGCATCACATGGCCAACAATATTCCTCACAATCTTTCATAAAAAAATTTCAATTATCACCTCAATTTTTTGCACAACCAATATTTCTTTTAAAAATAAAGAAAAAGCACAAGCTAGTTGGTTTCAGTACAGCAGTAGCAGATGTAATACCGTTCATCCATCCATCAGGGTGTCGAAGCAACATGCTCCATTTTAAAGGAGAGGTTAGAGAGAAATGACTTACCTGACTCGTTTCATCATGCACCTGATACTTCGGCAAAGATAATCTTCTTTCCTCCTATAAAAAAGTTTTATCACATATCAATATAATAATAATAATAATTTTTTTAAGTGCAGGAAGAATCAAGAACATGATTCTTATGTACTAACCATAGACATTGCTTCATCATCCCATACCAAATAGACCTCATTGGCAGTAGGCTGAGATGTAGGAGCTTTATTGGCAATCACAGGTGGAGGACCAATTGAAGGGCCACCAGTGTTTGGCCCAGAGGCATAAGAATGCATATTACCTATGCCAAGGGAGATGAGCAAAACATTAATCTTCCTTGTCAAATACAAAGAATTGAGGTTGGGAAATAAAGAATGCAGACTTATAAAAAAAAAATATCACTAAGTGAATATCAATTATAGCTCAATCATTAGAACATGTACACATTTGATGTTCAAGCATTCCTAGCCTCCATATAGATGAGCCACAAAATATACACAAATGAATATCTCATAAAACTGAGCTACACAAATAGATCTAACTTAAAACCACATTTAGGAAAATCTAATTAAAAAATAAAGAATTATAATAATGCACTAAAAGCAGAAAGCTAGGAGATATTTCATTACCTGCTACCAAACTATTTGCATTTGCAGCATCGTCGGCTTTGTCTTTGAAGTCTGTCGAAGATACTGGCAGTGCTGCTGTATTAGTATTAGTTATTGGATTCGGAACAACTGGAGTGGATATATTGGCACTGGAAGTTGTAATTGGGAAAAAGTGGTTGAGATACAAGAGGCACGGAGAGAGGCACTGATGGTAAGCCAGGTGCACCAATAGTGTATGAAGGATGAAGTATGGGTGTTGCTACAGAATTTGACAAAGGAGGTCTGCCACCTTGTATCGGAAATAAAGGTTGTTGCTGATTAGGCACCATAGGTGCAACAGGGGGAACTGGAACTACTGGAGGCTGTGGATACCAAGGCTGAGGACGTGAAGGAAGTGGCCATCCTGAACCCGGAGCAGCGAGTGGAGCAACATTGTACCTGTTACCATTGCCCATAAATTTAAATTTAAACCAGATAAATAACACTCAAAACATGTTGTATGAACCAATGCATTCTTTGTACCTTCAAGACCTCAGACAAAAATTAAACATAGTACATGCAGTTACAATTACAATAATAGGGTAGATAAATTTGCCAGTGAATTTAGATGATAGAAAACAAACATGGCATAATAAGCCCAAATACAGCTGTGAATAAGTGCTAAAGGTGAAAGTGTTCCTTTAGAGAGCTTCAGTTCATACAAATCCAGTATGAATGAATATAAATTTAACACTCTGACAACCAGATATTCGACGTGCATATTAAAAAAAATCGGATAACTACATATAGAATCACCAGCTTCAATAAAAAGGGAGGCTTAACAGCAAGTAGGTTCCAGCCAGAAGCTTACACTGGAGGAATTGCACCATATGCTGACTGTGGCGGGAATCCAAACCCCAATGATCCAGGCACTAAACCACCAACAGGTCCAGTGGAAGGAACCTCCACTTTTGCAACTTTAGATGGAGCATCTTCATCTGAAAAATGATTGGTTAAAAGCAACACCACAAAGACAGGTTTAGATTTGTTTTGAGGTCAATTACTATATTCCAAATATAAAATTTAACATACAAATACTATTTCATGCATGAAAGCATTTAATCAGCAAAAAAGTGATAAAATGACAGAGCTTTTCTGCCACTGTCTCATAAACTCCTAGAAGTGGAAATGCCCCATTTTATTCTTATCTATTTCACAGCTAGGGCATTTGATTGTTCTTCTTGCCTTGAAGTAGTCATTGTGTTCATAAGGATTCAGATGACATTCTGACAGGAATATATCAAACAACTAGCTAAACAATTTTAAGAGCTTTCAGCAAATGTTTTGTTAAAAAGAGATACAAATATCACAAGGTAAACGTGTCATAAATATAGGCTCCTAAACCCTTATCAAAACTAGATGTGCACCCCACACATTGCACACTGTTTATAACTGATAAAGTAATATCATAAATATAGTTGTATTTGATTTCAAATTCTACTTTTGAATTCTTTCTTATATTAGAAATTGATATATTTGATTTAAAATTGATAATTTTAATTATATATATAATTTTACTTTTGTTGAAAGTCTTTTATTTATTGATATCTATTTAACCAGTTATTACCATTTTTTATCAAATATTTAAGGATCTATTCCAATTTAAGTTAAATTTTTTATTTTATTTTATTAATATCAACTTGGTTAAAAATTATTAGTATTTCTTTTTCTAATAAGAAAGGGTAAATCTGAAAAATAATAAGAGAAGTCTAAAATTTTCTCATAAAAGGTTAATAGTTAATACTATAAAATAATAGGGCATATATGGATTCCTTTTAAGAAAAGGTAAAATTGTAAAATAATCATAGTAGACAAGAGACTAATTTGGATGAATTAATAAAAAACACATGGAAACATGTGACGAACAAAGGTGAGTTTTCCTTTGTTATAGTGTAATAATGACAGATGATAAGACCCATACATCACATGGAGCTTCCAATAGTGTGTAAACACACACACACACACACACACACACACACACACACACACACACACACACATGCATATATAAAACACACAATCAAGCGTGCATGGGCCGTAGATACTCAATTTCCTGGCATAAATGCCATCCTTATATCAATGAAGATCTTATGGTAGGTTCCTCCGAGGATGATTGTGAGGCCCCCCAAAATTATTCACACATCCAATACCTATTGGGATAAGGTCCTAAATATTGGTGGGGATGTGGTCATGATTTGACTAAGTCATCTCTTCAAAATATTAGTGGAGATGTGGTTATGATCTTCAACTTGGGTAGATTATTTTCAAGAGATGACTTAGGCAGAGTAGATTTTCAAAAAGATATAAAACCTAATTTTGTGTATTGTATAGGAGTTCTAAATCCTAACATCATTGATAAGAACCATGCGTCCCACAAAACTCCTATTAGTATACATATACCAAAATTAATTGGCATGGTACCTATATATCAATGAAGATTTTATGGTAAGCTCCAGCCAGCATTATAAAAAAACAACACAAAGCACCATGCTTGCTTTAGAAACAAAATCTGCCAATAACAATTGTAAAGCTCATCTTAGGAACAAAAAATCAGCAGCAATTGTAATTTAACTTACAGGTTCTTCACCAGAACACAACACCCATTCTGAATGGTTTACACTCTAGAGAAAAGAACATAAATAAAAAATCACAAATATCCAAAACTCCTAAATTCCTAGAGCTAACCCTACCCTTAACAAGAAAGAAAGAAAACAAATCGTTTCTACCTTCACCGTAGTGAGCTGCAAGAACATCAGGAGGAACCCCCTGCATCCCGTATATCTCAATCTCCGTCGACTCCCGCTCCGGCTTCGCATTAGGAACCCTAGAAACAAAAGAAAAATAATAAATAATGAATCAAAAGACTTAGGATCCAAAAAGCCACAAAAAAAATAAAAAGTTGAGATGGATCGTCTCGGAGAGAAGACGAAAGAGGGGGCGGACTTGGTGACGGTCTCCTTGTGGACTTGGAGGACATGGATGACCATGCCGCCGGCGGTGGAGAGCTTCTTGTGGCAGACATGGCACTTGAAGTGCTTGGCCTTCTGGTGCTGGACCAGGATCTTCTCGTCGTCGAACTCGCGGTCGCAGTAGTAGCACCACATCTTGTCGGTGGCTCTCTTCTTCTTCTTCCCCATGTCCGGCGACCCCGCTCCTCCTCCGGCGACGGCGATCGGGCGAGGGTGGAGTACTAGTTAGGGTTTGGGATTTGGACGTCGTCAAGCGGTACCGGCCCCGGCCAGCAAGTTATAACCTGTTTGTTTACTTATGGCCCGAATCAGTTTTCTCGGTCAATTACGAATGAACTGTGACTTACGATTCCGGATTCATTTTTAGGGTTAGTGAAACGGTGACGGTGATTTAGTAACTGCACTAAATTAATTAAATGTGTTAATAAATCCATTTTTGGACAAGATAAAATTTCAATTCGAGTTTAAAATTTGGAATATCTTTTTTTGTAAAAAAAATAAAATTTTGTTGTTGAATAATACGGGTAAATCTAATTAAGCTAACTCAATCTTTGTTGGAGAGCCGGTTAGAGCTCAATTAAGCTCATCTCAAACGCAAAAACTAAAAAAAAATTAGTTTGAAGGTTTTATGACTTTCAATCCGATGAAGGTTTCAATGACTTCAATATGATTAATAGTGCCGTACCAAAGTTAATGTTTTCAAATGGATGCTTTTAATGATCTTCAAATTTTACTCTCCGAGAGCAAAAACAATGATAATTTTTACTTCAAACGAGCATTTTTCTAGAATTAAGGGTGTTGGTGGCAGATGCCATACTTTACTAAGTTCTGTCCATTCAAAGTTTCAACCAAGCGCCAACTTTTGAAGGCTCCCATAAATATGATAAACCAAGATTTGGCGCAATATACATGGGATAAGAAACTTCTATTATTGGTTGTTAGGTAAATTAAATTATTTTTTGTCCGATTAAGTCGGTCAACTCATAGACCCTCTCCATCTCAAGACGGAAAAGTATCACTACAATGCGCAACAAATGTATGTATAAATATATATCCTAATAAGATGTTACGTAAATATTATTACAAATAATCACATTTAAATTACAATAAATTATAAGAAATTTTAAAATAAAACACACAAAATTTACCCTAAAACAATATACTTGGGATAAGAAACTTCTATTACCGGTTGTTAGGTAAACTAAATCATTTTTTATTCCGATTAAGTCAGTCAACCTATAGACCCTCTCCATCTCAAGATAGAAAAGTATCACTACAATGCACAACAAATGTATATATAAATATATATATCCTAATAAGATGCTATGTGAATATTATTACAAATAATCACATTTAAATTACAATAAATTATAAGGAATTTTAAAATAAAACACACAAAATTTATCCTAAAAGTATAATAAAGAGCCAACATGTTAAATAACAATATATTTATATATCATCAAATAAAAAAATATTTTTATTTCCAGCACACCATAGTTTTCATGATAACAAACTCAAAGACGTGAATTAGATCTTAACCCATCTATTCATTACTTTTATCAGAGTCATTATATCTGTCTCATGTGACATATTATTTTCAATTGATATATCAATCTCAAAACATTATTATCATTTTATCTTGAAACATATTATAAAATAATACATCATAAATAAAAACCAAACAATCTAAACACATATTGAACTACGTTTTGTATATGCACATAGTATTGATCTTCTATCAAAGCCAATATATCATACTCATGTTCTTCACCTAAAATATCACTGAAGATTGTCACAAGTCTAAAAATGACTAAATATCAAATTGGCAAATGAGAAATGACTCTCATATAAAATAAATTAATTATATACTTCCACTGAATTCTCCAAAAGGGCAATTATTAAGGAGTCATCTAGTTGCAAATCGGATAGCATCCTGAATTGATTGACAATATACTTTTCTTGGTATTTTCTCATTTTAAAGTCCACTTTCGAGAAAATCAGTATCTTAAGCCCTCTCCAATCCTCTATATTTTTCCTGTTATAGAAAACAAAGACCAAGTATTCTCAAACTGTCGCCTCTAATACCCTTTAATACCGCATGTCCGAACATTAACTGTATTATACAACAATATTTGTATCTTCCATGTCTCTCTAGGTGTGAGGAAGTTCAAAACGCGGAGTTGTTAGATCTTTTGGGAATGAAACAACTTTCTCATTAATCTAAAGCCCGCTATAACTCATAGATGCACCCTCTCACGGTATATATAAGTTGGTTTCCTCCATCTCTTGACTCACAAGAAAATTCCATAAAAATTATATTATATGGTTGGGAAGAGAATTATATACATAGAACCAAATGCAACTTGCACTAGATCTAAGTTCGAAAATAATGCGATGGATGTCATCTTGGAGGGTTTTTATTTCCGAAAAACATAATGTTTAAATGATCCATGTTGAGTCAAATCCGATAAAACAACCACTTAATATGTCTTGTGGCTATAAAATAAAGCATCAATAGAATAGAACACAAATATAGGGTCAGCCCTAATAGACTTAGTAGAAGCTTCAAGTGGGGTCTCACACCTAAACAATGAACTCCTACTCTGTACTTATACAAACAAAACTACACATTGACGCTCATGCTAATTATAAGAAGTATGTATGAAATGGATGCATGAAAATCAATATATGATCATGAATATTATAAATACTAACATCAATATCAAACAATCAACAAATAAATTAAATAAACAAATTAACAATTTAAGACCTTCCTCTCATTACTTTTAACTGGGTAACTACGTCACAATTTATAAACTTATCATTATCTCATTCTAAATTAACTTTATAATTAAATCAAAAATTAACTTACAAAATTATAAAATTAATACACAACACCATTTTAAACATCAATATCACATTGAATTTATAATCGAATAATTTGAATTATCATTAATCATTATCAATCCTTAATTGCATAAAAAAATTTATCAATCAACACATAATTATCACAAAATTTCAAAATTAACATATTAATAAAACATAAACAATTCATAAAAGTTATGAATGATATGCATAATGATCAAAATGAATTAGAAATCTAAACTTGTAGAAGCAAATAGCGTCTCATAATGATTCAGAATTGAATCGGCGACGATGGTAGCGGTCGTAACGGCCGACAGTTGCTAAGGTGTAACATCGTGATTTCGGTTCACCTAAGAACAAAATCAGAAATGTTACGATCAAGTCGAGTTGTGTCTAAAACTGTTAATTTATAAGACTCAATCAATAATATAAATCCAAGCAACCATCTTGGTGTCTCGGAATGGAAGACATTACTAAATAAGTGTAAAAACTCATCAAAGGCGACTTACGAACACAAGGCCTACATATAAAATATAACGTAAATAATGGATGTCACTAGTCCGAAAAAAAATAAATATTAAATTGTCAAATGAGAGATAACTCTCATTTTAAAAAAACCATTACATACTTTCACTGAACTCTCCACAAGGGCATCTACCGAGGAGCCAACAAGCTACAAACTTGTTAGCATCCTGAACTGACATGTCTATTGATGCCTCTTCTGACATTTTCTCATTTTTTTCTAATCCATTGGGACTACTAGCATATCTTAAGCCTCTCTCTTCCTCTATATATCTCCTAGCTTTGAGCATGAAGGTGAGTACTCTTAGGCACTCATCGCCGGTACCCTTTAAACTATATGTCTAGACGTGTGTTGTACTAAACTGTACCGATAAACATCTACGTTTCTCCAGGTGTAAGGAACTCAAAATGCAGAGTTATCAGAATCCCTCAGAAATAGAATAGTTCTCTCACTAATCTAGAGCATGCTATGACTGGCACGTACAGACGAGCATAGTACGTGCGAGTCAGTTTCACCATCTCTAGTTTCACTAAAAATTCGATAAAATTATAAAAAAGGCATGTGAAGGGATTTATATAATAAACACGAAGACAACTTGCAGTGGAGTTGCAATAACATGATACTATGTAAATGGCATGACAACAATCACACTTAAAACCAATCATTTCAATTATGATGAAATAGATAAAATTTCTAAAATAAAATAAATAGAATTTCCCCTAAAATTGCAATAAGGGGCCACTCAGTTAAAAACAATACTATATAAATATATCACCAAACTATCCAAATTCTTCATTTCATACAATACTAAAGTGATATCTACAAAATCCTTGGTCTTGACCCATATGTTTATCTTATCGTTTACAGTTATTATATGCATAAATTCATATTCCTAAATTGGGTCTTGACCCATTTTGTCGATCTCATCTATCAGATTGTTACAACATTCTCAACAATTTTAAGTCATTTCAATATCATACAACATGTCACATCATAATACATCAGAACCAAAATTATATATCATATCAAACAAATGTCACATCAAGTTTGTATGTGTGCCCATAATAGTCACTACTCCTCTCTTCAAGTTGACATATCAAACTCCTGATCATCACCTAATATATATAATAAAAAAGGTCAATAATGATTGTTATTAGTTCAGAAATAACTATAACAAGGTGACAAATGAGAGTTGACTCTCATTTTAAAGAAAATAATTTTATAACTTCTGTTGCACTTTCTGAAGTGTATCTACTGGGGAGCCATTAGGCCGCAAGCTGAATAGAATCCTGAGCGAACTGGGTTGCTAATGTCTCTCTCAGTATTTTCTCATTTTCTTTTCTGTCCCTCAATACTACCAACATATCCAAAAGCCTCTCATTTCCTCCATATTTCTCTAGGTCCTCAGCACAAAGGCCGAGTACTCTCAACCAATCGCATTCAATACCCTTTGAACCAAATGTCTAGACATGCACTATACTAAACAAAGCCCATCAACCTCCACATTTTTTCTGGTGCGAGGAAAATCAAAATGCGGAGTTATCAGGGTCCCGTGAGAATTGAACAACCTTCTCACTAATTCAAAACTCGATGTGACTGGCACATACACCTGCTTATGGTACATGCAAGTCAGGTTCATCATCTTTCGTCTCACTGAAAACTCAATAAAATTATATATAGGCTTAAGAAGGAATTTATATCATAAGCCAAAGGCATCTTTATGTGAATTTTGTTTTCAAAAATAGACTCAAGGGATTTTATCCTCAAGGATTATTAATATGGAAAATAGTTGTCTAAATATCCAGTATTAAGTGGGTTCCAATAAAATATCACTTAATACATCCAACAGTAATAAAGAAAACCATAATAGAATAAAGCGAAAAATAGAGAACGAGTCCTAAACGGATCTGGTAGAAGCTCCAAGCGAGGCCACACGCCTAAGTTACGAGGTCCTACTCTATACCTATACATACCTATACATTCTAATTGGAGTATATCTTATTGGATTTAGATAGCAACTGTGTCCGTGATAAGTAAGTCAATATTCAATTTAGTTAATAACCCTACGCCCTAACTTCACAATTTCAAAAACATCCATAACATATTTAATTTCATAATCAAATAATTCAAATTATCATTAATCCCTATCATTTCTTAATTAAATAAAAAATTAATTAATTAACAAATAATTATCACAATTTACAAATTTACCATATTATAAAAAAATATGAAAAATTCATAAAAATTATGAATAACATGCATAATGATTAAAATAAATTAAAAATAAAAAATTTGAGAAGCCATAAGCGTCTCATAGTGATTTGGACTCAAATCGGCGATGACGGCAACGACGGCCAATGACGTTGAGGAGTTCTTGCCATGGCCAGGATTGGCCAGCAAGGAAGGATGAAAGGGGCTAGATGAGGTCTAGGTCATCTAGCTGGGGTGGCTGGCCGAAAATTGACCGGAATTGGTTGTTAGTGGTGGTGTTGTCGAAGGCCACAAATCAAGGGAAAGAGGGCGACTAGGTCGAGGAGAGGGAAGGAAAAAGAGGGGAAAATGATGTCTTGGTCAGGAAAGAGCTAACCAGAATGAGGGAGACGGCGGCAACAGGTGGCCAATGGCTGCTAGGTGGCGGCGGTGCTCCAAGAACAAAGTAAGGTCAAGCGTCAGTGAATCGGTTAGGAGAAGGAAGAAGGTGGAGAAGGAACAAGGAGGGGCTAGCAGCGGCGATGCTGGCCGGCAATGAGGGTCATCAACGATGGTCGGAAACAAGGGGAAGGGTTCTGGTCAGTCGTCGTGGGAGAAACCGGGAAAAGGGTTCCAGTTTGGTGCAAGAGTAGTTTTGTAAATAAAATTTGACACACTCCCGACAAGAGTGAATAATACGAAATAAATCCCGAAAAATATAAAATATAATATAATAAAATATCATAAAATAAAATAATCGAGTCATAACTTAAATAACATGCTTCTAAACCTACTAACCCACCCATAAATTACGCGTCCTAACACGATAAACGACCCTAATTCTACGGTCTACTAAAAATAAAAAATAAAAACTGGATGTACTCTCATATATTTTTATGACTCATTTTGTGGTTGCATTATTGATGTTATAATCATATATTTAGGTACACAAAACCCTCATGACTCATAGTAAGTGGCCAGCTTCAACTAAGCACGCGTGTTCTGAAACTAACTCGACTGAAAATAAAAGTCGAACGAGACCGATTTCGACTATAAAACTTTGACTCAAGTTGCAGGTTTCACAGATTTCATCCTCGAGGGTTGTTAATCCCAAAAGTAAAATGTCTAGATGGCTCGTGTTAAGTCGGGTCCGATAAAACAACCACTTACCACACCTTACGATCTAAAAATCAAATCCACAATAGACTATAACGATAAAGATGAGAAAAGTCCTAACGAACTTACAGTCTACGCTCTAATCGTGACGTCTCATCTATGGTGAGCTCGGACTCCAAAACCTACATTGAAACTCATCTAGCAGAGGTGACACAAGTAATCGGCCTGACAAGGCAGGCAGTGCCAAAAACATGCCAACGGCAGTGTGGCGGAGGCTGCCACCAATCACAATTGACAGAGGGGTAGACGAAGAATGTGATGGCAGTGATGACCGATGAAGTCAGCCGCTAGTTGGCTGGAAAATGGCCGAAAAGTGGTAAAATCGCATCGGTGGCACATGCCACATTGCAGTCTGGTGGTCATTGGTGATGCAAGTCAGCCGCTAGTTGGCGAAAAATGGCCGAAAAGTGGTAAAATCGCTATCAGGTGGCGACATCGCCAGTGGCAATTGCAGCCACTCTGGTGGTCGTTGGTGGTCTCAAAACAAAAATCTCGGCGAGGTGAAGCCGTTTGGGTAGGCAGATTAGCCGGAGGTGGCTCACCAACTCCAAAAAATGGTTTGAACGATAGAGGCAACAAGAGAATACTAGTGCACAAAATGCTTCAGCAACAGTGTTGGGGTTAGTGGTGGATCCTGGTCGGTAGCCGACCACGAGGCAATCATGATCGGACCTATCCGGTGGCCGAAAGAGGGCCAAAAACTTGCCGACAACGAGCCGAAGTAGCAGCAGCAGTAAAGTGCAAATTCTAAAATGGGGGAAGAAAAGCGAAGTTTTTTTATTTAAATTTTTATTGATCGGTCCAGATCTTGCCACATGGCATAATTTGAACCATCTGACAACTCATAGAATAGTGGGGCCCACCAATGGATATATGCAATATTATATATATATATATATATATATATATACGAACAAAAAGCGCATAACGAGACCATCCAAAATTGAAACTAACTCAAGGCCTAAAAGTGACTATATAAACAAAAATTGAGGCAAGATGGCTAAATGGACTTCAAAACCGTGAACTCAATCCTCTGCGACTCAAATCAAGCTAGACCCAGAGGGGCAATTCGATAGTCGTAAAAATCCTTAAGATACATATAAATAAAATACCCTAAAAATTTTAAACGGATATTAAATATTGCAATGGCTAAGATCTAGCCATAAAACCCTGATTAACCCGTACAAAAATTTATATAGCTCATGTATACACTGATAACTCATGCTTTGTTGTAACATAACTAAAGCTATCATCTATATATCAAGCATACTCAGCCTTTATAACATGCTCATGCGGGCATTTGGGCTCCATACTTATGATCTGAAAATTGATTTGGCTCGAACTCATTCAAATTGACTCGAGACTAGCCCGAACTAGAAAAAATTATAAGCGGGTAAAACCCTAACCTAAAATTAGGGTTTTACATAAAGGGTGGTAATTGTAACTGAAAATTTGCCAGGAAGGAGAAGTCTAGGGGTCTAGGGCTAGGGTAAGGTGGAGTTTGGATGATTAGGAAGCCCTTGGCTGAGCATGGCTGAAAATTTGTTGATGGCGATGGTGAATTGCCACTACTAGCAGAGGCATAGGCACACTACGAGAAGGGTAGGAAAGGGGCAAGCGAGGCAGGGGGAAAGGAAAAGAAAGGGAAAGGGAGGGGAGAAAGGTTGGTCAGGAAGGAAGCTGGCCGGCAGCAAAGGCGACTCTGCCAGCAGCAATCATAAACAAGCAAGGGACAGCTGCAATGAACGTGGAAGTGGGAGGAAAAAGAAGGGGCAAAGGAAGGGGAAGGGAGCTGGTCAAGACGACGTCATTCGGAGAGAGAGGAGGAGGTCAATTGACATGTTTGGGGAAGAAGAGCAAGGGAAAACAAGGGAGGCGTCGATGTGTTTGGTTAGGCCAGAAAGGAGAAAAGGGGTAGACACAGGCCCATCTTTTTTTATCTAAATTCTCATTCGGCTAAGGTCAAACCACTCAAATGTAAAGTGAGTTCTAAAAGCTCATAAAAACTATCTATAGAGGGGTTAAAACGAGTCAAACACGTCATGAACACAAGGCAAACACGTTATGAAAGCGAGTCAAATATAAAATTGGAATAAAATAAGCTCAGACATTCGTCAAATAACATGTTATAAAAACTACCAACCTAACGAAAAAATCTTAACCAATGCGCCCTAATAAAATCACCGACCTTAATCTAATTTTTACGATCCACTGGGCAAAATAAAATAACATCATCATAGCATATTATCGTATATACTAATAACTCATTCCACTGTTGAGCATTTGACTGACGCTCTTATCATATAATCGGGTATACATGTACCCATGTGCACTCAGTTGGCCT
Organism: Piper betle; assembly: GCA_033002965.1. NCBI lineage: Eukaryota > Viridiplantae > Streptophyta > Magnoliopsida > Piperales > Piperaceae > Piper > Piper betle. The sequence goes on from JAURVB010004052.1 coordinate 27,007, forward strand.
CAACCCTGTGCAAGTGTTCTGAAAGCTGAACCAACCCAATAAATAGTCGAATTGACCGATTAGCAACTATAAAATACTGACTCAAATCACGAGTTTTACAACTATAAAAATAAATAGTAATCAGGTGGAGTTGTGACGTTATTCATTATCATTGGTTAAACATGAACAGGCAAACAATTTATCCAAATGCCTTTCCCTTCCTCTTACACTAATCGATTGAGGCTGAAAATCACAGCCTTCTCTAAGAATGGGGAAGAAAATGGATCAAGATGAGGAATAGCCAGAGTTATAAAGAAAAGATAGAGGAATAGCCAGAGTTACAAAGAAAAGATAAAGAAATAGCTAGATTTATAATCTGATAAGAGTCAAAAATTTTAATTAATGAAACTTAATCCCAATCTATCCATCTCGTACCCTTAACTAACAAACCAAAATTTAGCTTCGACATGTGTATTAATACCTGAGATACATAGATTCAAAACGTGAAAACTCCACTACTCGTCATCACTCTCATCAGCAGTTGTATTGAGAGCATTCAACCGCTCAATCAGTGATGCCTTCCGCTCCTCATATGTCAACTTTTTTAAGTTGAACCTGTAAAAAAGTAAATAGTTACTCAACATCCGTTCTTCATACGAAAATTCCATGACTGCATAAAGGATGAAATTCAAGAAAATTGAAACCGTGGATTCTTTTACCTCTTATGCTCCAGCACGAGCAGGTTTTTCAGATTTCTTTGCAGAGGGATCTGCACGAATGGCAGCATGAACCTTTTTTGTACATCTCTTCCAAATCATCAGCATCAATTCCTTTTTTGATGTATTCACTAAAGTGGGACTGGTACTTCTCAGGTTCATCTTCCATCAATGTCTACTATGTTTTAAAACAGAAGGAAATGACAAATGTGTATGAGATTATAAAAGTAAACAATACAAGAAAAGAAAGAAACTTCAATATCCTAAAAAATATACCCTCATATATGAAGCAACATGACCACCAAAGATGTATTTACGATGAACCTCAGCATCAAGTTGTTTGTCTTCTTTCTTAAAACCAGTAAACCTCTTCTCACTGTGAGGAATGTCAAGTCCACCATCAAGAGCACCCTTATAACAACAAGACTTTTATGTCAAACAGGCCCATTTATACATACAAAAATATGTCACATAGATAACAAATACAATTTTTTTTTAAAAAAAAAGAAAGAAAATGTTTGTTTTTTTTTATAAACTTAGCAAAGAACAAAAGTTCCATATAGTCTTAGATTTTGCCTCCTCTAGCAAGGAATCACAAAAAAACAGCATATGATTTAAGGGAAATTTGTAAGTATTCTATGTATTCTCATCTGCCAATTTCAAAATACTAGAAGCAATGGCCATAATGTCACACAATGCTTCATTACAAAATTTTTTGCAATTTGACCTTAAAGATAAAAATGCCCAGTAAGAGTCTTGATAAGATATAGTTGAAAGGAACGATCAACTACCTTCAAAGCGCCAAAGACACGATTCCCAGTAGTAGTCCTCACAAGACCAACGTCCAAGAAAGCCCGAAATGGCCTCCGACTCTCAGCCGGTTCCACAGAGTAATCTTCACCGGTGGCCTAAATAAAGTGAACATACAATAAAATTTAACATACAACACAATAGCCAAACCCATGACTAAAACACCACATTATTACCTCAATGTTACCCTCATATTCATCATCCAACTTTAGTATCTTCAGAACCCGGCGTGCCACAAGAAGACCAGTACAGTAGGCTAGCATTCACAGAAGAAGTTATAAAAGCCTGAAACCAGTATGGTAAGTAACCGACTAGAAGAAATCTCAGTCTATACCTGCAGCATAGTTGGTGAGACCAACTTCAAGCCCATATCGAGGCAACTCATGGGAATAGGCAGTCGCAAGGACGGCATCACCAGCAATACTAGCCGAAATAATTTGTGCAGTAATATCTTTGTTTGTCTATTAGATACCCATTAAGCTTAAACCAACAAACTCTTCGAAAGCAACCATAGAACAACATTACATCGCAATTAAAATTTCAATTGCGAAAGGATACAAAGCGAACAACAAATCTGTACTTAGGAGTGTTGTACTTGTTCTTATCTTGGTTGATCAGTCGAATACGAGCACGGTAGTCAGTCTTCCCCTCTATCAGCACATATATATATATATATATATATATATATATTTCCATATCAATAATAAAAATTAAACAGTTAAAATTTAAAAAAACTAACATAAAAACAGAAGTATACCTCTTCTTCTCCTATATTTAACCTGGAATCGCTTAAAGTAAGCCTTTGTCTTCTGTGCCTTCACAAACGCCTGCACCAAACAATGCAAATAACACAGTGAGTCCATGCTACCAAATCAAACAACAAATCAGGCAATTCAAGCCTCCTTTCAAGAGAAGCTAATACTAAATTCAGACACACCAAATGTGATCAATGTTAGAAGCTACACATAATACAGAAAAAACTGAAATAGTAATAAATAAGACATAAAAACAGAAACAGGAACAAATCATGCAATCCAAACCTCCTCCCAAAACAACCTAATACTAACTTTGATTAATTTCAGAAGTTAATAACACGACAGACACACAAAAACACCCACTTAGGAACAAATTAGAGACAAAAACAAAAGCACCAACAAATCATGCATCACTCAAAAAAAAAAAAATTCAATTCAAACCTCCTCCACTCAAAAGAACCTAATAACCATTTAAAATGTACCAAAGGTAACCAATCTCAGAAGTTGCACATCGTATGGATACCCAAAGTATAAAAATAATTAAAACATCAAAGTTTATGAACAGATTACACATAAAAACATCAAATATAAACAAATCATGCAATTCAAGCCTCCTCAGAAACAAATCTAAAAGTAACTTCATATGCGCCAAACGTGACAAATTTCAGAAGCTGATCACACTACAGATACCGAGAAACCACAAGCACAAACAAATCATGCACTTGAAAGCTCCACTCAATAGAACCTAATAACCATGTCATATGGGCCAAATGTGATCAATATCAGCAACTAAAACATACTATAGAGAACGAAATAAAAAACACAAGAGCTTTGAACGAATTCAGCACAAGAAGGAAAGATTCGAGGTAGAAAAAACCATGACGGCCAACTCCGGCGAGGAGGATGATGGGTGGCGACGGTGGCAACGAGACGAAGGGAGAGGGGTCTGCCGGGATAAACCCTAGGACGCTTTTAGGGCACACTGTGGACACGGACTCGGATATGGTGGACGTGGTTAATTTGTCCGTCAGCCGCGTGACGTGTTGCTTGAGGGCAAGTCTTTTTGTAGAATAAAGCTGTTTTTTCTTATCGTACTGTCGTACAATATATGATTTTATTAATATTTAATTATTTTTAAATTTTATTATTATTAATTATTAAGAAAATATTAAAGTATAATTTTATTCAAATAAAAAATTTTAAAAAAATTGATAATTTAATGTATTTATAATCATACTATTCAAAATCAAATTTATTGCTTAATAATATATACTTAATTTAAATTTTACATATTTGTATCTATTTATTTATTTATTGTTATATTTTAGTAAGAAAAAATAAAGAGTACTCTTTTATTTGAATTACAATATTTTAAAAAACAAATACCATTCAATTATTAAATTTTTATAAATTAAAATCACATTTAATATTTTATATAACTATATTTTTTTGGTCAAAATTAAATAATTATTTTTGCTTAAAAATAATATAATAATATTTTTAAAATTAATTTTATATATTCTTAATATATATTATCATTAATTTCAAATTTACCTCGTGCATTGCACTAGCTTTTGGATATTGTGGTTTTCTTACTTACTATACGTGTATATCAATTATTTATAAGTTAATTATGTGATATGTCCAATTGTTGACGTCAAGATAATAATAGCATCAGGTCAATCACTCCATCACCCCATGTAAGAAAATAATAATTGTTGTGTTTATATTTTTTTTACATTATATTTTATTCATATTGCCTTACATCGATCTCTACTCGAATAAATTAATTATTATAATAATGAATTTTTTTGAAGAAGTTTGTTGTACGTTTTGAAGGTGGAAAAAATTAAAATTTTTGGCCAAGATATATCAATGAGTTAGGGGTTAAAAGGAGTGACACAAATATTAAACAAGTATCAATGATTTTTCATTCAAATAAATAAAATCATATAAAATTAATTGACATAAATCTCCTAAAAACAAGTGGTCATACATTGAATATTTATTGAGATAGAATATAATATATCAATAAAAATAGGCTTACAGATATTCTGCTTTGATTAACTATTTATAAAAAATAACTAAATTTATTAATTTGTAATTGGACCGGTTGTTACAAAAGCTATTACAAGTATACTATACATATCCACCTAGTACTTGGAAATTCACTTTTAGCTAATTCTAAGGCTTTGAAATAAGAAGAATGTTTAATTATTCCATGTTATATAAAGAACATAATATCGTGATGTTATCACAAAAATACCAGTCAATCAAGTGTAAAACAAACAAAAATTCATTTTAGATATTTGATGGTATTGTAGTTCTCTAGACCTGAGAAATATACCACAAATATGCTGGTAGAATCATAGATGTCAAAGAATATTCTAATCCCAAATGCTTTCCATTTCACTCTTTTATTTTTTTATCCAAATATTACAAATAAACAAGTTAATGCATAAGATATATATTTTTTAATATCGTTAACCTTGTTTATATGGGGCACCATGCTGTATCTTATGAATCACAACTCATACACATTATCGTCATTTATTATCGTACCGGCAACATCAAAATATAAATATCTTCACAAATTTTACCCATCTTTCAACAAATATAACAATATAGATCAGACAATCACAGGAACAAAATTTTATTTTAATCTAGTTTATAGATGGTGGGGGTGTGACAGGCTTTGTTTTTTGAAGAAAAAAAATCTTCTTTTTAACATGCATTGTATTAGTCCATGAACTCATTGGATGTTGGAAGTTGAAGTTGGAAGTTGGAAGTTGAAAGTCATGAAGATTTGGCAAGCAGGTGGTGGTTACTGGTTGATCTTGTGCTTTCCATCTTCTCCATCAAAAATCCGACCTCATCCTATCACCGGTTTATGTTGATGAGAGCCATGGACATGGCTTCACTCCAACCACACCTACCCCCTACCGTACTCCTCCTCTCGTCCCCTAGAGAGGGTACCTCTCCTTCTCGCTCCATAAACCACCCACCTTCTCTTCTCCTACTCTTACTTCTTCTTTGGCCTCGTCGTCGACCAAGCTTGAGCCGCTGCCATCTAGGAGTGCTAAGAACAAGGGGAGCTCAGCTGGGTAGGTGCAGGGTACAAGGACGACTTTTATCTCAATCTGGGCACTGCTGTAAGGACCCTGCGGGAGGATTTCCCGCTCTTGTTCTCCAAGGACCTCAACTACAGCATCTATCGGTAAAATCTTTAATGTCGTTTTAATAGAATTACTCTTTTTGGTTCTTTGTTCTAATAATTCCTATTTTATTTGCAACTATTGGTGTTATAGTTACCTTTACTTATCTGGTAAATACTTAGTACCATGTATGGTTAATAAAATATTGGGGATTAGAGCTATATTGAATGCCTTGCTTACATCGTGAATAACAAGTATTTTGTGAGGTAGTGTGGTAGGTTTTACACAGAGGGATGAGGTCATAATTATTACCACAGTTTGGATTGGAATTATCCATTCTGTGGAAAATTCATGCTGAAAGAACGGATTGTCTGTCTCTGGATCCGAAATAGAGCATCTCCAAATTTTTGTCAGGCTTAAATGTGATTGTGAATCTCATTATTGAATATTGATAGTTTATAAGTTTCAGCAATTCAGGCTGCCATTGAAATGGGAACTTCATTAGTTGTCTTCAAATAGACATTTTTTGTTACTTTCGGAGGTTTCATTGATATCCTAGCATGAGGTGATTAAAGTGGCCATTTCACATAATACCCAGTTTATAATGAAGCTTGGATATGCATGCATAAGATAAATGTAAAGATCAATAAATGGACTGTGTATGATTTAGTATAAGTAATTTGATCATTTTTACAGCACATCCGGCTAATTCCTGAGACCTGGTCATCCCAGGGTTATATTTCAGGAGCTTGATGATTGATGATGACAGCAAAAACTTTTGTAGGATGAAGCATTGGCCAACCTCATTTCATCTTATTTCTGTAAAAATTGGCTAGGAGTAATTTTGTCTGTTCCTGTTCTTCTGCATCTTGAATAGAAATTCTTAAATGCCTATAAGTGATGCAGGACCAGTATACAATCCTTGTCAGTTTTGGTTTCACACCCTTCCCACCTCCTTCTAATTCTATTATTTTCTCTAAATTGTTCCTCATCAATGATTCTTAGTTTTTAAATATTGTTAAACTTATCATTTTAACTCTGGCTGCAGTTGCTTGTATATTTGCTGTAACATACATAGTAAACAATAGAGAAACATGCATTTATGTGTGTTAACATTGATTCTGTGTTCAGAATAGAAGATTTCTCATTTGGCTCTAGTAGTATTTTCTTTGAATTCATCTCTCTGTTTTATTCAGGGATGATATCACATTTACTGATCCTTTAAACACATTTCAAGGGATTGAAAACTACAAATTAATGTTTTGGGCTCTACATTTTCATGGGCGGATGCTATTCCGTGGTATCTCTTTTGAGGTGTTGAGGGTTTGGCAGCCATCAGAAAACGTAATACTAATTAGATGGAATTTGAAAGGCGTTCCTCGGGTTCCATGGGAGGCCAGAGGCCAGTTTCAGGGAACTTCGTGTTACAAGCTTGACAGAAATGGGAAGATTTTCGAGCATAAGGTCGATAATTTAGCCTTCAATTTCCCCCAGCCACTAAAACCAGCTGCTTCAGTGTTAGATTTAGTTACAGCTTGTCCAACCAGCCCAAACTTGACCTTTTTGTGGGATCCTCCTGATGTTTATTCATCTTCTTGGTTGGAGTTCTACCGAGCTGTGAGAGCAACTTTGGATCAGGAAGATAATTTGATTAACCAGTACTTGGTGACCTGTTCTGAATTTTGCTTCTTCCTGAATAGTCTAATTGAGACCTTTGGAGGAGAAGGGTAAGAGAAATCTCTCACTCTTCTTCTCCGTTTTGTTGTATACTGTGTTCTTTATACAGTGGCTTAAATCATAATAGTATAGATGTAAATAGGTTAGCTGATATGCATTATGAGCCTTTACATGAACATTTATGTTTTTAATGACCGGATGTGTAGACTAAAGAGTACTAAAAGCTATAAGTAAACTTAGGACACCTATTTGAGATATATGAATTCCTCATTCAACTAAATTCCAATAAAACACACAACAAAAAAGAGTTAACATCAAAGATTACAACATTTAAGATAAAGGTGAAAACTTGGTTAGCAATGGGAAACCGGCTTTGGCTCCTCCCGGTGGAGACGCAACGATCAACGATGGTTGGCGTCCCCATCCTTGTCCCTACGGAGAGGAGCCAAAAAACTTTCTAGCAGTAGATAAAGTTATTGCAACACTAAACTTCTTTGTCAGTAGGTAGATTAAGATTTTTCTAACCAGGCGACCTGAAAAGTCTAGTGCTTTTAACTTCTCATACATAGTTCAAACGGAATAATAATCAAGTGGGCACCCTTCAAATTGTTAAGAAATTGGTGGAGGCGGAAAATTCTTCCTGGAAAGAAAAGTCAACTTTTTAAATCCAGAAAGCAACAGTGCCAAGTCTTTGAAGTTTGAACGTGGAATGGAAAGAACAGACTCGCCAAGAAATTTCTGCTGGCCAGAATGAAACCAAAGAGTGACACGTTGAATTTTCCTCTCCAGTTGCTTTCTATTGTAAATAAGACTTGTTCCACATCTTATACAGTAACATGCTTACGAGTTATATTAGGATTAGGATACGATTGTCGGCGGGTGCGGTTATTATTTCGACTTGGTGTAAGATGTGTGTTGCGCATTAGAAGGTACATGAATGATATGCTTGCTACCAACAAACATATATTAAGGAATGATTTGAAATTTGAGGTGGGTTTTCTTGCTTGTTTTTAAAACTTCTGGCTGCATTAATCCCAGGGAAACAGAACAGATTTCCTAGCAGCCAAAGCATCATCAACCATACCTATTTGATTGCGTGTATGAAATGGGTGCAACAGGTTTGACCCGTCTGATCAAAACTCCTCTTGATCCACTATGTTCATATTGGAATGTCGGGAGAGAAGTCAATTGAAGGAAGTAGGAACATACCCAGCCGACTTGTTGATAAGAGTTTCCAGGATCTGTGGCGTCTCAAAGAAGAAGACTAATTAACACTATAAACATGTGACACAAATTTGTGTTGATCTGGGACTTTGAAGTGTACGGACAAGTTTGATGCTTACCATAGTCATCGCCATCTTTGCATGTGTTGGGCTTTTAAAAAGATTTTAAACAAGTTTTATATGTCATTTTTAATTCAAAAGTTAAGTTTTGTCGTTAGCTTATATACAAATTATCGGTGACCTCCAAATATAATATAGGATAAACTTAATAATTATCCTCCTCAAATATTATATCACTTAAATCTTCTCTCTTTCATTACATATTAAGTCTATATATTAATTTCGATTCAAATCGGTTATTATCTGAATCATATTTTTCTCACTACATCTTTAGTCATTATGTTATAATGAAATTTTAAGAGACTCTAATTTAAGCTGGTTATTATTTAAATCATCTCTTTCTCACCGGATACTAGGTCCACATATTATTATAAAGTGCTATGAGACTCTTATTCAGAGTAACATACTATGAGCCTTTAAAAAGATTTGAAACATTTTTCACCAGTGTATTTTTATCCAAAAGCTACTTAAAAAAATAAGACTTTTATTAACCTATATATAAGTTACTAACTATCTCTAAATATAATAGATAAATCCAATAATATGTTTGTATTAACCCGGTCTCCAATTTTTGTCACTCGTCTTTTTTGGGGCTGCTTTGAGGGACAGCCCAAATTTGGTTAGGGATTTGCTTGATGACTGATCATAATCCACAAAAAAGACTGTTGAATGGTCTGCTAAGATTGGTACATTTGATTTTATGCTATTACATACCTTTAATTGAAGCTTGAAAAGCCGTAATAATTAACAGTACACTTACACAAGCACACCAATTCCATATGACAAGAGACCAATGTAAATGCATATAAGTGAGACCATTGAGATTATCTATTTTAATAGACATGCCTTTCGGAAATCAATCGACTTTTAAGTAATTGTCATCTTACACAAGACCCACAGCAGAATTTGACGACCATTTTGTTCCTTCTTGGCCTCTGGTCCAGACTTCCAACCCAGAGCTAACATTCATCCCCCACGCTTTCCGTCTGTCCTCTTCACACGTCTCTCTCTCTTTCCTCTTCAAACATTAAAACACCACTCCATGATTACTTTTAGGTGGCACTTTTCACACACGATCAGAACGATGAAATTGTGTACACGAAGAAGAAGATGATCAAGTAAAACAGCAACAACTATTCAAAGCCACGAAACCGGCTCAAACATGTTACAGAGTAATATTATGATTCCCTAAAGCCAGATTTATTCTCTGGATACGTTATGAAATCAAAGATTAACTGCTAAAAAAAGGATTAACTACTAAGCAAAAACAAATGTTCATATGTTCAAGTGTAGGAATTATTTTCTCTAGTTCCAGCAAGATCATGAGACCTCTAATTGCTCGATACCTTCACTCGTTTATCTGGTGAAATTTTTGCACCGCACGATCATTGACATGATTAATACTCACGAAAAATAACCATGAGAATTAGTGTGCTCCCCTTGGATCTGCCTCATCATCATCTGAGTAGAAATATTGCCCTGCATGTACCCATCCGATAATTCAGAGTTGCTTCGTTGCTGGTTCTGGAACATATGAAAAAACTGGTCATGGCCAGTAGGAAACAAGAACTCTTGATGCTGCTGCTGCTGGTAGAATTCTCCAGTGGCAGACGACGGCCAACCGTGGTGAAGCGTAAACCCGATGTCCTCGGCCGGGCTGCAGCCAGTTGAAACGTCTAACGCCGGCGAGATCAACGGCGAGGAGGAGGAGACCCCAGTGAATTTTTGCACCATAGCCCGGAAGTTTTTAGTGTCGGTATTGAGGAGGGTGGTGGGCGCCCGCCGGGATGCTCGAGACCGCTTCCTCCCCGATTTCTCGATGCGGCCATCAACAACGGGGAGGTGACCTGCACCTGCGTCGGTGCCGGTGCCTCCCCCATGGCCCAAGCCTAAGGTGTTGTGACCAGCATTAGTATTACTAACGTAATCAGCTCCTGTGTTGGTGGTGGTGGTGACAACGACGGAATCCGTGACCGGAGGCCGTCGAGCAAGAGCCGGGCGCATGGCCGGGTGGCCAGAGACGTGATGGAGTTGGCTCCAGTGGTCGGAGCCTGCGTCGCTTGTTGCCATGACCACGGTGGCGGAGAACATGTTAGGGATACACATTTCGACACTTTATAGCACAAAGAATGTGTCCCGTAATCAAAAAGGCTTTACGGAATACGGAGTGATCTTGACCGTCGGTCCATAGTGGGGCCGCTTGCCACGTGGAATGCCACGCAGGGTCCGTGGGAGGAGATCAAGTGCTTCTGGAAGGGGGCGGCTTCCGGGAAGGAGCGGGTGGCTTATCCGCTGACGTCATCACACCGTTGACCGTCTGATGACGTCATGCACTCCATTTGGCTTGGCTGGGGCTGTATATATACGGCTCCGCCTCGGCTTGAAATTAGACGAGATTTAACCTAAAGTAGTTGTGAAAGTGTTTATGAAAGTTTTGTATAAATTGTATGGGTTATTGGATCATTTTGTGATTGTCTGGATCGATTCAGTTAATTTTTTTACCTACTATATATATATATATATGCCATAACTAATCACAGTGAATAACGACAGTGAATAGCGGCTCAACTATCATGAGCCATACAGAGAGTATTACGTCCTGACTAAGCCAGGAGACAAGATTACACAGAGAAGATGTTGAACATTCAAGTCCACTCTCCTTTCTCATCATCCATATCAAAGCAAATCAACTCTTGTACGCTATAATTAAAAGCCGTCTAAGTTTAGTTTTGAGTTTAATTTAAGAATTTATTAGTGGGTGGTCCTCAAATAATGAGTTCCTGAATTGACAAGTTTAGAACCTGACTTTGGTAGGTGCTATTGGCCAACTCCAAATTATAGTTTTGACTATTGACCGGGGACAAATACGACAGCCTCCCATGCCTTGATTTACGCGATACAAAATCAATGGCTGCCGTGGTGGCGTAGCGGTAGCCGACGGCCCATTGCCGCCGGCGACAGACCCTACGCTTAGGCTTCAATTTGAACACGCCTTTTTTAACAAAAAAACTTTGTATATCTTTTGGAGTGGTGTACAGCTTCGTTAATTAAATTATTATATAACAAGGTCTATGGGTAAGAAAAATAGAATGCATCCGTAAGAGCTCGATATAACTTTGTTGGCATTAATACGACAGATTTTTAGAATTTTAAAAAAGCACATTAGATTAAAAATGTTTTAAAATTATTTTTATTATAATCACTTTATTAATAATTAAAATGAAAAGATTAAAAATATTAGATTCATTAAAAATATTATAATACTTTAATTATTTATTTTTACGTCTATGTATGTGTATTTAATTTTAAGCAGTAGGACCTAATAAATTGTTCTAAATTAAAATTGTAATACATATATGTATAAGCTGCAATTCATATATATAAGACTAGATATAAAGTTGGAGAAGTTGATGGAAATAATTTTGAGAGATGGAAGGCCAAAATCTACTATACTTGGTGGATATTGGAGTAGACCATGTACTACTTGAAGAGAAGCAAGAAGCTGTTGACAATGAAACGATGGCACAAACGAAGCAAAGGAAGAAATGAGAGTGGGCTAATCACACATGCAAAAGACTTTTGCTTGATGGGCTCTCAGATGACCTATTTGATGTCTACCAACCAACTGTCAAAATCGAGGAACTTTGGGATGCTCTCAATGATAAACATGATACAGAGAATGCTTGAAAGAAGAAGTTCCTGGTAAGTGATCTTTATGATATTAAAATGTTGATGATCAATCGGTGTTATCCCAAGTCAGTAAATTTCAAATTCTTATGCATAAAATTATCGCTGACAGTACCAATCTTGATGAATCGTTTTAAGCTTCTACAATCGTACTAAGGTGCCTTGAATCTTCGTGATCTCCTTTAAGATGAAGAAAGTTCTCCAATGCTTGATTGTAAGGAAGAGGAAGATCAAGAGAAAAACAAAGGCGCTTGTTGTTGAAGAAAAAATCTAACCACAAATGGAAGTTGACTTACAATTAGGGCTCAAATAACCGAGCCAAGGCTATTACTTCCAAGGGAGCTTGTTGGTTTTGTGGTAAAGAGGCAGAGTGGATTGTTTGATCCCAGTATCACATATATTGATGCCAGTGGATGAGAACGCCAAGTTGCAAGAAAAACAATAGTGAGCAAGCCCCGATCACGGGAATTATGTGCTTCTTGAGACAATAAACGCCCCTCATATGTAATGCAATGAGATCTCCGTCGAGTATGTTTTGCCTCCAAGATAAAATAGACTACTAATCGACTATATTTTGCAATAAAGAAGTCGATCACTAGAATGCAAAAGCAATTGGTTGTTATCTATTTTTTCATTCAAAAACAATAGGCTGACTTATATAAAGGTAATCCTTAAGACCGTTACAAACGGTTGAGATATAAGCTACCAGAAATTAATATTGAACCAAATGAAGGATATAAACAACTAAGAACAATATAGGGTAAAACTCTATCACACTTATTGTGGGTAAAACTTAATCACACTTATTATAATTAATCCAATTCATGGATGATAAGTGACAAATTAATGGTCATCAATTATGTCAACACAATTGACCTTCTGTAATACAATAATTCAATAAAGTTTGGCTATATTTTATGTAAAAAATATTTAACAATCTCCCACTATTTTTTCTACATAAAATATGGCTACCAAGTGTTATCTCTAAGAAGGGTTGACACATTTACATAAGCATAGGCGTCTCTCGACTCGAACCTGTAAATAGGACAAACATATCAAAGCTTACTATAATATCTGGTGAAACTAAGTCTTGAACCAACTATCTATGTTTTGCAAGTTATTCATTTGCATCTAGTCAACCAGCACATTTTATGGTCTTATGCTTATAGCTCCGTATTCATAAATGCTCTACACCTTAGATTTCTGTTGAAGCAACCTAACTTCTTGCACTTATATAGGTAATTTTGCTTAGGTGCACTTGTATAATCTACATCCTCACATGGACCACAAATTTATTAAGAGAAAATTTTCGGCCTCCAACATTTTTCCATACAAGCATTCACAACAACTTTGGATAGAAATATTTTGTGTGTAACCAGTTGTAAACACTATAGTTTGTTTATCCCATTGAATCCAAACAATCGATTTAGTCTCATGATGGGTTCGGTTGTCACCATAGGCAACTATTTTCGATATAAAGGCTTTAAACTGATCCTCTTTGAAAACCTCCAAGTATTTTTCTCCTTTCAACAAGAAGTCAAATTTACCTTTGACTCTATCAAGCCATGTCCGAGCAATCACACAACTATGTTTTATAGATTGATACAATAAAGCTCATGATAAATATGTCAAGCTTTGGCTTAGACCATAGAGAAACCTCTAAAAATATGTTTCCAAATCATTCTACCTCATTATCCAGTGTAGTTATAACATGAATTTAGATTCCAATATTGAATGTGCAATGCAAGTTTGTTTATTGGAAAACCAAGACACTCCAGCTCAAACCTGGTTGTAAATCCATCCACTTGTAGACTTGGATTTTTCAACTTGCATCCGAGTAACCCTAAGGGCATGGATATGGTTTCATGTAAGGCAGCTTGCTAAATCTAACATGTGGCAATATAGTATTTGGGGGCTCAAAAGAGGCTTATTTCAAATGAGCTCATAAATTTTTTTCCAAATCACTTAGGGTGGAACACACAAAAAAGGTTCAAATTAGAGACATAACACACCTTAATTTTTCTATATTATATATATATATATAGTTGTATATTGTATGCTATTATTACTGTTTGACCCAATTTAAAATTAAAGTTAGTCTAAATTTAATATGATTACTAAGGCCCTTTTCGTGATTGAGGCTGTTCCTATTTCTCTGGCCGCCACCGTGGGAATTGCTTTTGCATTCTTTTCCATTGGCTACTAAGATGTTTCATTCTCCGGGCTGTCTCTTGCCTACCCATGAATTCAATAACAGTTTGAAAGCCTATACGAGAATCTCCTGATCTATATTTATTTTAAACTCCCAGAAATATTTTATCGCTTGCTCCGCCCTTCTCCATTTTTTAGTGCCTACATTTTCATGCTAGAAACGTAAGTACTTATTTTTAGTTCACTATGGGCTTGAAAATAAATAAAGTAGTATAGTCATATTTATGTATAGTGATATTCATGTATATATTCACATTTATGTACAGAAATTGTGTAATAGTGTTTATAAAATGGCCATGGTCTCTAAATAGTGATTTTGAATTTTTTATGACGTCCCATGATTTAGGAAGGAAAAATGATCAAATATCCAACCCATCTTATATTCATTGATTTGTATTCATTTTTCATTGTTGATGATTTGACGTAATGGTCAAATTCATCGATTTGACATAATTTGTGCAAGCTCTAACCTATGAGAGATCAGCCCCTGCCAAGTACCCCAATTGATTCACCTTCTCCATTTCTCTTCATTCTTTGAGCTAGCTTCTCCTGCTTCTTCTGAAACTCTGCAACCTTCCACCTCTTGCCTACTCTCAGCCTGGTGAACGTCTGCTCGCACGCACTACTGACTACCATAGTTAGGAGAGCTTTAGACGTACTCCAGTTGGAGACGGCTCTGTGGAGAGACAACGGAGGACGTCTACTACGAGGTAGGGCATATGTATCAGAATTTTTTAGTATGGCATAATAATTTGATGCGAATGCATGGTAAAATAACACTCCACACGATCACGCACAAAAGGGCAGGAAATTTTACATCAGAAAATCATAGATATAGCATCTAAAATGCATCTGACTGATTTTAGATGACTATTTTAATTCATTAATAATCTAATTAACCTAACGCTCTTATTGTCTTTGGTTCTCTCCGCAAGTTGGAACTCGTTGAAGTTGAACCCATGAAGTCTGAGAGGAACATAATTTAAAATTTCTAAATTCGTGCTCAAATGGATATGTCATGGAATGGAGTTGACGCAATGTGATTTATATTGAACTTTTTATTATGTAAATAAATAGTAATGGAAATTAGTATATATTGACTTTTTATTATGTAAATAAATAGTCATATAAAATTAGTATATATTATTTTTTGACACTTAAAATTAATAAATATATGATTTACATTATATAATTATGTTGATTTAGTTAATCTAAAAAAGACAATATATTTTAATAACGTTTATAATTTGATTCGAGAGTCAATCGTAAAATCAGTCAAGTATTAAATCATATATAGAATTTGACTCGACAAGTTAAAGAGTAGAGTCAACCTCAGTGAATTTTTGAAGTCAAATTTTTTTAAAGCTAAGGAGAGAAGGAGACGATATGATACTCCAACTAGCTCAAGCGGGTATTCTGTCAAGGCACGGAAGTAGAGGCATGGAGGAGTTTTATTTATATATATATATATATATATATATATATATATATATGACCGTAAAGGTTGTTTAAAATTCAATGTAATTTATTTCTTGAGCCTCTGTTAAATTACCCTCCTAATAGATTTCAAGTGAAAGAAAACATGGGGTGGGGATAATGGGCCCATTGAAGAAGATTGACGAGTCAAGGTATATGGAAGTACGGGGGTGTGTCTATATGTATATATATATATCATGTTTATCATATTTTTATAGTTTGTATATTTGTCTTATGAATAATATGTTTGTCAATTATTTAATAGATAATTATAGATGATAGAAGAAGATAGAGATTTACATAAACAAATATTTTAAGTTTATCATTATTTAAAGATTTTTATTAGTAATAAACCATTAATTGTGGGCACAAAAATAGCCATACAGAAGAAAACTTGAGAATAACAGGAGAAGTAAAAAAATCATCTTGCTAGTGTGTATTATATTTAATATAAAAACTAATTTCAAAAATATTGTTATATTATTTTTAAATAAAAAAATGAATATTTATTTGATTTAGAAAAAAAACATAATTGAGTACAAATATTAAAGTAACCATAATTTAAATAAATAAAAATTTTAATAATTGAAGGAAATTTATCTTATTTAAGAATTTTATTTTAGATAGAATTATAATCCATTTTTTTCTGAAAAATAAATAATAAAATATAAATAAATATAATCTATAAAAAACTAAATTAAGAATGTATATTAAATAAGCAATTTGATTCAATTAGCATAATTATTAAATTTATAAATATTTCAAAATTCCTAATTTTTATAGGATTATGCTCCAATATTTTCCAAATAAAAATAAAAGAAATAATAATAATAATAGTATGTATATTATACAACGAATTTATTTTGAGTAATAATTACAAATTATCCTTTTTGCCATCTTAAATCTTGTTGCTTTGTAGAAAATGGTGGTGAAAAGAAAATTTGTTCTCCTTGGGAAGGAACGGTTGAAGAAGTGAGGCAGTAAGGAGCTAGTGGCAGCGACGGCTAGGAGGGGGAGGAAAGGTCGAGGCTTTGGGCTGGAGGAACCAATGGCTGTCGCCGTCTACATCGACGTCGCTATCGTCGCCTACATGGGTGCAGTGCTGTGGCGGGTGGAGGAGGGCGACGGCGGCCGTGGAGGAGGACGACGGCGGCCATGGTCATCTCCTAGGGTGTGTTTAAAAAAATTGGCCAGTCCTAACTCCTAAGTAATAAAAAAATAAAATTAAATAAAAAATTCCTTTAGGTATAACATTTATCTTTATGATTAAACTATAATTTTAAATATCTTATACCGAGTGTACCGTCGTTAAATCTAGTATAATTCAAATTTTTCGACCGTTTTAACGGATACCTGGGTTTTAATACAAGATTTTCACAAAATCCAATTGTTTTGTTAAACTTTTTGGTATTTTAATCGGTATTTAATAAAACATTGATAATAAATATATTTTGAATATTTAATAAAATATTTCATTTATAATTTTCAGTGGAGGAGGTTGAAGACGAGGATGGTGATGTCTCGCCATAGGCCGACGATGAAGGCGAGGAAGACGAGCTTGAGGTAGTCGGCACAGAGGACAGGGTGGGCGGCGTTACCGATGGTGTTGCTGCTAAGAACTTCCAATACCCATCTGATCAGCAGACCGAATCGGCCGATTCATCGTAGTAGAATCGGCCGATTTGAATTGGATTGGCAAAGCACGCCAATCCGAGCTTGGGGCCGAACTGACGTCCATCCCGGCTCGAGTCACTCCCGATTCCGACCGATTTTAAATCGGATTCCGAAATCCGGGCGAAGCAGGTATAATCTATTTTTTTGGCAAATTGCACCAAAAATGCCTTAGGCATAATATTAACTCAATTACTTCAACAAGGGCAAAATTAGAATTGAAATTTTTAAAAACCCAAAACTTACCCGACAGCGAGCGATCAACGCCGGCGACTGGGGCGACGGGGGGGGACGATCTGGAGGGGCGGGGCGCAGTCGGCGGGGGAGGGAGAGGAGGGGCTCGTGCGGGGGGAGGTGGGGCACCTGGGCGGGCACCAGGGCGCGACGTCAGGGGTAGGGGCGCGGCGGGCGCAGGGCGCGGAGGGCTCGGGTGGGGCGGGGCTGGCCGGGTCTGGGGGGAGTGGGTGCGGCGGCGGCGGCAACTTGGAAGGACCGTGGGTGAGAAACAATCGTGGTGGTGTTTTTGTAATTAAAAGTTGACTCTGTGTCCGACTCGAGTATAAAATACTAACTAATTCAAAAATAATTTTTAAAAAAATTTAAAAATATAAAAAAATATCATAAAATATAATATATATAATAATATCAAAACGACATCAATATTTACTTTTTATATATTTATTTATGAGTCTGTCAAATTATTATATATGACCGATTTGGACCGATTTGGACCGATTCAATTAGACCCGATTCCGACTCTGATTCCGATTTATGTAACTATGCCAATACCCCGTCAATGAACCCCAAAAGGGGCCGAATGCTCACCCCGCCCATATGACTAAGTAGTTTAAAAACTTTAAATTGTTTATTTGATGGAGTGTGAACAGACAAGCCCCACCTGTCATTTTTTTCTCTTAACAACATCCCACCTACCATCCCACGAGTACAATCACTTAGACGGCTTACCTGTAGCGTGAATGATGTTGTAAAACTGCTCGTATGACGCCTTTCATTACTACCACAAAACCTACCATCTGATGTTTATTAATAGATACTTACCTTTCCATGTATAAATTTAATTAAGTCTTACCCTAGCTAGCTGGTTGGAAGGTGCAAACTTCAACAACAAATATACATAATACCCGTGCTAAAGACGCTGGCAATTGCATAGAATCAAACCATTTCATGCCATGTTAAAGTCCAGGTTACATGACCAAGGTGGCGGTCATAAACCATGCCATAGTACCAACATATACCGGAGCTAGCTTGTTCTATGTACTTTCGATGTGAACATGTATTAATGAACTCTCTTTCAAGTAATCTTATATGTTCTGTTCATATGTGTGTTCTAATTATACATTGTAATTTTTTTTGTGTGTCATACGTAGCTCAACTCGACATGCAGACCGATGAGCATTCCTACTTATGTATATGTTCAGTACACCTATCCTTTAAAATTAATTTTCTTCAGGTATGATGTAAATATCTTGCAAATAATATTATATAATGAAAAAGGTAGGTATAAAGACGAACGAAAAAGATAGTCATCAAATTGGGTGGAGGCCTGACTAGGCTTGGTTAGCTTTAGCTAGAAATCGATAAGGTTTGCTTTAATCTTGATCCGGGCTCTATCTGCCGTATACATATCCTAACACGCTAATTAATTAAACTCAATGAAATTAAATACATATTATTAATGGAAGATTCATAAGACGGGTCTCTTCTAATTCTTCCAATTGTTACTATCACACTCGTGAAACTATGCCAACAAAACTTATTGGACACCACTAACAGTAGTAATATATACACCTAATTGTTTAATTTTTAGGCATGAAACCATTAGGATGACATATAGAGTTAGCACTTGAGGGAGAAGTTGCCCTTCTCCCCAATACTAATAAAGAAAGTAAGCCCATTGCAATTAACAAGATTACCATTTTCAAAGTCTGATCCTTACCTCAGTAATATTATTTGGCCACCACTAATTGCAATTAAAAAGGCTACCTTGGCCTGGCCTTATTGGACCAAATTAAAGATCAATAATGGGCTTCTGACGTCATAGTGCATGCAGCATGGCAGGCCCTTGCGAAAGTGAAGACTTAGTAGGCCCACTTACACCCGTTTGACCAAAACTAAACTTTGGAATACCATTCTTAATTGTAATTGAGCCCATTCTTATTTCATAAACTTAATATTTAAACGATTTTCGTTGATTTTATTTTACACTCAATTAAAATTAGACACTGTTAGTATGAGCAAAGTTGCTAAAACGCTATTCTGCATTGCTTAATTTTCAGACACGTTATTAAAAACATGATTTATTTTA
Source organism: Piper betle (assembly GCA_033002965.1). NCBI lineage: Eukaryota > Viridiplantae > Streptophyta > Magnoliopsida > Piperales > Piperaceae > Piper > Piper betle. Next base: position 46,813 of record JAURVB010004052.1, read on the forward strand.
TTTTATTTTTCAAAATGGGCAAAATTACTTTTTTGATTTCATCGTAATTGTAATTAAAAAGGTAGATATTATAACTTGAGCCGAGTACCGGCATCGGTAATAACATTTTTTGTTTTCTTATATTGAATGTCATGGAATAAAATTAGAATCAAATGATAAATTCGTCATCAAACCAACGCTTTCAAGCAAGATCTATCCCCTTATACGATGTGGAACCGTTGCACTATCTTTAAAAAGAATCCTCCACGCCTCTCCTTCACCGCCTAGTGGCCTCCTCCTCCTGCGCTCTCTGTCTCTCTCTATATATATACGTAGAAAAGAAGATCGAAATGTTTTCATGGTGGCCAGTGGTGACAAACACGAGAACAGGCTAGATGCAGAGTTGCCCAAGAGAAGAAATTGAGGAGGTTGAAAGGTGGTGGGTGAGGAAGGCGAAGGTAACTATTTAGCAATTATGGGGAACGAGGAGTTGAGGATAGACTCGTCGGACTACCGGATTGAGCTTCTCTCGCCGGCTGCAACTGGAGCACCGGTCGTCTCCTCCTCGGAGCCTTCATGGCGGATCAACTTCAACGAGTTCCAGCTCCCGGAGAGACCCCGAGATCCTCCATTTTCTCTTCACAGAGCCATCTCCAACATGAGTACGTCTAAACCTGGCGCTGCTTCTTTACTTTACTTTGATCATGACTCTTAAATTACCATAAAAGTTGGTGGTAAGCAATTAAGACGTTGATTATGGTGTGAGCAGGGAAGAAGGGGAAGGTTGCAGAGTATTACAAGAAGCAGGAGAAGCTCATAGAAGGGTACACGGAAATGGAGAAGATGAATGAATTGGGATGCTTGCCAGGGGCTCTCTCAGAGGTTATAAGAGCTTGCACAAATGCATGACTACTGGCTAATTCATGTTTCCATTAACGGGTCTTTGTTCTATCAGTTTACTATGTTCTAAATATCTTTATTGGTTTCACAGGATGAGTTGAAGAGGCTTGCCGTGCATGAAACAATGGCTATCAGATTGTCCAACATCACCAATCTGGTGCTCTTCTTAGCCAAAGTGTATGCCTCGATTGAAAGCAGGTCGTTGGCAGTCATTGCCTCCACTCTTGATTCACTGCTAGACCTGCTTTCAGGGTTCATCCTCTGGTTTACTTCCTACGCCATGCGAAAGCCCAACTTTTATCGGTACCCAATTGGAAAGAAGCGAATGCAACCTCTGGTATGTCTGCATACCTTCTTTCTTTCTTTCTTTCCCGCCTTTTTACGTGATCACAAACTATATCATATTGCAAATTGAAAAAAATTGATTCCACTTCTCAGACAATCTCTTATAATTTTTTTCTTCCTCTAGACCCTTTTTCAACATTACAAAACTACAAACTCAATTTTGGGATTTGCATGATGATAAATGGAATGTCCTCCATGTTCAAGACTGATCACTTTATGTATGCAGGGTATCATTGTTTTTGCTTCAGTGATGGCAACTCTAGGCTTGCAGATAACGTTGGAGTCAGTCCGAGAGATATTGGCCAAGGTATCAATCTAATTCCAAGTTTAGAAGACTAGAAAATTTTCCTTTCTTATGACATGATTTGAGCAGAGTATACATGTTTGATATTGCAGACAAAAATTGAGATGGATGCGGAGAAGGAGAGATGGATGATTGGGATCATGGTGTCAGTAACCATTGTTAAATTTGTTTTAATGGTTTACTGCCGAAGATTTAAGAACGAAATAGTTAGGGCATATGCCCAGGATCACTTCTTCGATGTCATCACCAACTCAGTTGGATTGGCCACAGCAGTTCTTGCCGTTAGGTTCTACTGGTGGATTGATCCTACTGGCGCCATTCTGGTATTCTTCTTCTCACCTCAGCAATAATCTCATTTCATGATGAACTTCCTCAACTAAAACATCTTTAGCTACTATCAAATTGATCCTAGTACTGTTTAGATACAATAATCATAAGATTGATCAATTGTTCGCAAGAGTGAGGTCTGCGTGCCAAGGTTTCGCCCGTGAATGATATGTCTTACATTTGCAGAGTTTGGTATGACGAATGGGTCTGATCAAGCAAATAGCTTTACGTTGATTGGCAAAAAACTGTAAAAAAGACGACACATTATTTTTCCTCCAATGGTGATTTTTTATTGGGAAAGATAAATGTAATAATTTTTCGTTGCCAAAATTATATTAAAGAAATTTAATTTGCTTTCATGTTAATGCTCCACCTTAGACAAACAAATTGTGGTTGTGGCTACAGATAGCATTGTACACAATGAGTACATGGGCAAAGACAGTGATGGAGAATGTATGGTCGCTGGTTGGGAAATCAGCACCTCCAGAATTCCTGGCTAAACTCACCTATCTCATATGGAATCACCATGAGGAAATACAGCATATTGACACAGTAAGAGCCTACGCAATTGGGTCCAACTTCTTTGTGGAAGTTGACATCGTCTTGCCCGGGGACATGCCTCTGAGCCAGGCTCACAACATTGGGGAGACTCTTCAAGATAAGCTAGAGCAACTGCTCGAGGTGGATCGAGCTTTTGTGCATGTTGATTTTGAGTATATGCACAAGCCAGAGCATGCTAGCAAGTTGTGATGATCAACACTGCTCGCTCAAGTAAAAGGTTTTGCAAGAAATATGAGTACTGTTATTAGTTTATTTGTTACTTCGGTTAATTCCTTTTTGTTGTGGTAAGCAAATAGAAATGACTACGTCGGTATATTATGTAGGCTGTTGGCTGTGGAATGCATGGATATTGTACCATTAATCAAAAAAAAATTGGCTGATTTTAGTGGCCCAACTAAGGAAGGTCATATACAGGGGAGAAAAGTAAGAAAGCTCCTTTGTATATATATATACATACACACACTCGTACCGGTCTAAAGTCACTGCCCCAAACTTGCAAGAATTATTATATTATCTCTACAAACAGACAATTCATCAAAGTTTCTAATCTTCTTAAGAAATGTATACAACGGATTTCTTTTGAGTGATAATTACAAATTATCCTTCCTGCCATCTTAAAGAAGTCAACTTCCACTCTAGTGCTAATTCTACATGTCATCCTAATGGTTTCATGCCTAAAAATTAAACAATTAGGTGTATATATTACCACTGTTAGTGGTGTCCAATAAGTTTTGTTGGTATAGTTTCACGAGTGTGATAGTAACAATTGGAAGAATTAGAAGAGACCCGTCTTATGAATCTTCCATTAATAATATGTATTTAATTTCATTGAGTTTAATTAATTAGTGTGTTAGGATATGTATACGGCAGATAGAGCCCGGATCAAGATTAAAGCAAACCTTATCGATTTCTAGCTAAAGCTAACAAAGCCTAGTCAGGCCTCCACCCAATTTGATGACTATCTTTTTCGTTCGTCTTTATACCTACCTTTTTCATTATATAATATTATTTGCAAGATATTTACATCATACCTGAAGAAAATTAATTTTAAAGGATAGTGTAATGAACATATACATAAGTAGGAATGCTCATCGGTCTGCATGTCGAGTTGAGCTACGTATGACTCAAAAAAATGACAATGTATAATTAGAACACACATATGAACATAACATATAAGATTACTTGAAAGAGAGTTCATTAATACATGTTCACATGGAGAGTACATAGAAGGTGCAACAAGCTAGCTCCGGTATATCTTGGTACTATGGCATGGTTTATGACAGGCACCTTGGTCATGTAACCTGAACTTTAACATGGTATGAAATGGTTTCATTCTGTTCAATTGCCTGCTTCTTTAGCACGGGTATTATGTATGTTCATAAATAAACAAAAGATTTGGCTCTTAACATTCGATCAAATGAACAATTTGAAAATTTTAAACTACTGGGTGTAAATGTTGTTACTGATGTTAAAATAGTGTTTAAGTTCAGTAGTAGATATAATAAATTAATTATGTATATGACACTTGCATTACGAAATATGAACTAGCCTTCCATAATTATTTGGTATTGGGCTCGTGGCAATATACATGAACAATGGTTGTGGGCCGGGTGGGCCATTCTTCTATACTCCGCCCACGTCCCGGCCGGCGAAGCTCAAGCTCATCCCCTTCATCTTTCTCATCTACTTCCAGGTCTCTGACGGCCCCTTCAGGGAGGAGGACGCCGTCGGCATCACCGGCCCCTCCTCGCCATCCTAGGCCTCCTCATCTTCCCCTTCGTTTGGAGCGTCCCCGAGGCCCTCGTCACCGCGGAGCTCGCCACCGCCTTCCCCGGCAACGGCGGCTAAGTCATATAGGCCGGGCGAGCATTCGACCACTTTTGGTGCTTGTTGATGGGGTATTGGAAGTTCTTGAGCGGCGCTGTTAGTAATGTTTCCTACCCTGTCCTCTGTACCGACTACCTCAGGCTCGTCTTCCCCGCCTTCGCCGCCAGCCTATGGTGAGACATCACCATCCTCGTCTTCAACCTCCTCCTCGCCACCGTCAGCTACACGGGCCTCACCCTCGACGGCTACACCGCCTTCAACCTCGGCGTCGTCTCCCTCCTCCCTTCCTCCTCATGTTCTTCCTCACACTCCCTAACATCCGTCCCTACCAATGGGCCGATGTCGGCCAGCGAGTGGTCGACAAGGACTAGCCTACCTTCTTCAATACCCTCTTCTGAAACCTCAACTTCTCGTACAACGCCACCACCCTCGCAGCCGAGATCGACCGCCCGCAGGCGACATTCCAGGTGGCGCTCCTCGCCGGTCCTCACCTGCTCCGGCTACATCGTCCGCCTCCTCGCCGGCACCGGGGCGCTGTGGGTGGACCAGCGGCAGTGGGAGGACGGGTCCTTTATGAGATTGAATATTTGGAGCCTAATATTAGTGCCTGAACATGAACCAGAGGTCCTCCCTAAAATGGTGCTTATTATCTTCAAGTCGCTTGCTCTGCTCGAGTAGATAGAGCCCGACGTCAACCGGGTGGAAAGATTCCCGTCATGGGTGTCGAATTATAAGGACTGGAAATTGCTGGAGGGCGCCGACACCGGCAATGGGGAGGCGGGGGCGGACGGGAGCAAGGACTATGCGATTATAGGGGAGGCGGCGGCGGCGGCGAGCAAGAGCAGGGAGAGGTTGGTGATATACATGAAGAAAGGGCGTACGAGGATAATGTGAAGATTGGGAGCAAGAAATGGAACTCGGCGTTGTCGGAGATCGGAATTAATTATTGTCAGAGCCAGAGTCTAACCCGAATCGGTTTAAATTAATAATGAATCGGTTCAGCTGAATTAATTTAAATTTTTCATACGTAATAATTTGACAATTTATAATATAAATATTTAAAATACATAATTATATAATTTTTGAATATAAATATATAAATTTATAATTTAATACAATTATAAGAGAGCATCATAATTTATTATTATAATACCTCGATGTCATAAGTATAATATTTGATATATCATCATTTGTATTGTATTAAATAATAATAACAAGGTATTAATATAAGTTTAAAAAATAAAATTTTAGCACAATTTTATATAGTGATTATTACTAAATCATTTTATTCATTATCTGAAGTATCTTCGGAATCTAAATCATTATCACCAATAGGAAAAATAGAGCTATCATCTACATTAACACGAGACCCTGCGTAAAAGGAGGCATATAACTCTCACTCATATGAAGTCCCCCAGGTTTAGGAAGCAAAGAGAAATTATATTAGCAGTCAATATGTACATCAATATTAACATTTTGTCCACTAGGAAGAAGAGGCAACGAAAAATTATCAGACGTAGTAGAACACGATCCAATTGCAGTTTTCAATGTGTTGTCACTTTTATTTGATACAAAAACCTCTTTATCTGGACCATCATTATTGCCAACATTGGTACCAAAAAATCATCCTATATAAAAAGTCATACCCTATTCATTTCAATTTTAAAAAATTCATACACAAAATCAATGTGATGTAAGCTTTATTTAAACATACCGATGCTAATGGGTTGTCCCGTTCTCCAACCCACTCATCTAACGAGTCTTCTAAACCTAAATGTTCACTAACTACATCATATTTATGCTTCCACCTCAACTCGTTTTCTTTGACCCGCATGTTGTAATGAACATATACAAGATTATTTATTTTCTTTCTTGCAAGTCGATTTCTTTTTAATATGTACTTGGTCAAAAGTGCTTCAATTACGTTCACAACCCGATGATGATGAAGTTTAACTAAGTTTTCTAATAGCTATCTTTTGTAGTTCAGGGCAGTTTATACCATGTTGCTTCCACCATGATGCTACATTTGACAAATTGATTTGCTTATAAGCTTACAATAAACATGAAATCTGGAGAAAGGTGGATTTTACCATGGTGAAGGACTTTTCTATTGGTAATTGCAAGAGAATGTCCAAAATCTGCTTTTGCATATACAAAATCGGACCACTACAAAATATTAAAACAAAATGAATCATCATATTTAGTTATACATAAATATTTATATATAAAAATTAAAAATAATAGTATATTGACCTGCAAAGATGCTATGGATCGAGCTACCTCATTGACTTCCAAACGACAAATGATATCATTGAATGCACGATACACCTCACTTGGCTGCAAAATTATTCCCAATCAAACATAAACAATATGAAATTGTTAAAAAAATCATAAAAGGTATGTAAGTCAAATAAGAGCAAACAATGGTAGAGTCAAGGCGATAGCGAATTTGAGGATTAAGCATATATGTTGTAGCATGAAGAGGATGACAAAATTAATTCGCCCATCTCTTGGTGATGATATCAACAAATAACTTGTATCGTTCGACTTTCATGCCATGTACCTCTTTTATTTTTTCGATAGTCTTTTTCATTTCATCATAAATAAATAGCATCGAAGGTCTTTCATCACTATCTACCAATCTCAAAAATGAACAAGTGGCTCAATTATTTTATGCACAAATTCCATCTTCTTCCAAAAATGTGCACTTAAGACAGTATTTTCAGCTGCTATTCCATCCTCATCTTTTGCAAACTTCGATGATAAATACATTTCAGAAACAAACAACTTTTTCAGTACCTGCTTATGTTCTAGGAAACTAGCAATCGTCAAAAAGTGAATAGCAAATCAAGTAGCCCCAGGTCTCACCAATTCATGCCCATTTGTGAAATTATTTCTCATAAGAGCCAACAATTATGAGTAGTTGTATATTAATTTGGTGACTTTTTGTGCATTCATAATGCATGTTCTAACTTTCTTAATTTTTGCAAAGTCCTTAAGCATCAAGTTTATACAATGGGCAGCACACGGAGTCCAAAATAAATGCGGTCTCTTATGTTCTAGCATCCTCTCGACAGTTTTGTATGTCAAAGTATTATCAGTAATGACCTGCACAACGTTTTCCTCCCCAACTTCTTCTACTACTGTATCCAGTAAACTAAACAAATACGTAACATCCTTTTTTGTCTGAAGCATCAATTGATACAAGGAAATACATTCCTCCTGGGCAGTAAAATAGAAAGTTGATCAAAGTTCTACCGGATTGATTGGTCCACCTGTCAGACATAATAGAACAGTGTGTTGTCTTCCAAGATACTTTTATAACCTCTAAACTAGAATTTATGAAAGCCACTTCAGCACTAAGAAGAATACCTGACAAAGAATTTTTACCTCGAGGTTTGATCCCTTGATTACCGTATTTACCTACCACATCAATCATTTTCTGAAAGTAAGGCGAGTCTACAACATGGAAAGGAATGGCACAGTGATAGAAGAATCGAGCAATGGCTGTGTGCAAATGCTCTTTTGCTTTCTTTTCTATTGCCTTAGAAATTCTCATTTGACCTGATGTACTCTTCTTCTCACTTTCAACAATAGGTGCCTTCCTCTTCCTAGTAAACTTAGAGCACCCAACACTTTGCTCTCGAACTTCCATCTCTTCCATATCTGAGTCATTCAAACTATATGACCATATTTCTTCTCTAATCCTTTTTTTCTTTTTGGCTTTTTCCACACTTTTGAAATAATCTTTCATTTTTTGTACATCTGCTTCAGGAACTTTCTCACACGCAGCAACATTTCCTTTGACTCCAACAATATGTTACTTGAAGCGATATACCCCTCCACTTATGGTTTTTTTTGCAAAAGTTACAGATGACTTGCTTCTTAAATGCATCAACTGGTCTGCCATATTCCCATCTAAAATCCATCTTCCCTGTGACTTATCTGGTATGAGATCTGTAATATGAAAACACTCACACCTGACAAATCAAATGAATTTTAAACTTAAATCAACCAAATTGTACAACATACAATTGCAAATTTTTGATCGAATTTGTGAACAACATACAATTTTAAATAATTGCCTACAATTGTGAACAACATATAATTTTCTTCCTCTAGATCACACATAGAATACTTCCCTAAAGAGGGCATTTGAAAAGCAACATTACCAAAAAGCAAAAAGCCTGAACTCGAGTGAGATTGGAACGAATTCACTTGGTGTTGCACCCTTAGTAGCTGAGATTGAGACAACTCGGTGAGCAGTTTTTACTGGTTCAGCAACAAGCATACCTACAATCCTCGAAATGAAAAGTGAACCATAAATCAGAGCCTACGAATTTGCACAACACATACACAATTTTGCACAAAAAAATTTGACATACGAATTTGCACATCACATAGCAATTTGTAAAAAATTTGACCTACAAATTTGCACAGCACATACACATTTGCACAACACATATCATAAAATTTGACATATAAATTTGATTATGAATCCCAAATCAGCAATGAAAAAAATCTGTGAAGCCTATCCAACAATTTACACATCCGGTCGGAGCTGAGGTGAATTCGTTCCAACTTTGTGAAGCACAGCCAAAAAATTTGTGAAGCATAGCCAATAATTTGCGGATTTAATTTTTTAAAAAATCCAACTTTACACGAATCGGTCGGAGCTGAAGTCGGAGGCCAGGTTGGCGGCGAGTCTTGCGGTCACTGCGCTATCTGCCGGCCACACGTCGGAGGCGAGGTCGGCAGCCCGGTCAGCGGTGATTCATGCAACACAGCAACAGTGCTCTCGCGTTCACAGGGCCGAATCAGTCCGGCCACACGTCGGCTGTAAAACCCGTGATTCGAGTCAGGGTTTTACGTTACCGAACCAGCCGGTTCGATCGTTGGTTCGAGTCGAGTCGGTTTCATGAATCGCGTGCTGAGTCGAGACCAGCCGTGAGTTATGAGCGATGAGAGTCAGGTGTACCTGAATATATGATGATAACGTCGAGAAGATGGTGAGATACGAGTTATCTGAATATATGAAAGTATGCAGTATTTTTTTCTTTTTATATGTTTGATCGTAGAAATAATTTTAGGGCCGAATGACGAATTAGGACGCGTTGGATTATATTCGGGTGGGTTATTAGTTATAGAGCATGTCATTTGGATGTTGTTGTGTTTGTTTTATTTTATGTGATTTTTCCATATTTTTCTAGATTTTTTTAGAATTTATTACGAACTAGTTATTATTTTGACTCGAGTAGGAATCGAGTCAATACTTATTTACGAAAATGCCATCGCACACATTTCTTCTTCCCCGACCATTCTCACCCAAACCCTCGCCGCCGTCGTTGTGTGTCGCCGCCGCCGCCACTGCCGACGCCGTGCTGCCGCCGATCGACGCCGCCCTGCCCCGCCTTGCTGTCGCCGTGCCGCCCCGACCAACCCCGGCCACCGTCGCGCCGCCACGACGCCGGAATCGCCCACGAAGCCGCCTCGGTCGTCGCCACTCCGGGCCGGATTCCGCCGCCGTCCGGGCCGCTCCGCCGCCGGTGTGACCCTGACGAGCACCCCTCGACGTCGCCGACGTTTCCCCCACCATCCCGACCGCCGTCGAGGCCGGCCGGAGCCCCGATTGGAGAACGCCGCCGCCGCCGCCCGTTTTCAACGTCGCCGCCGACGGCCATCGCGGCCTCGGTTGCTCTGTTTGACACCGCCATCGGACCAAGCTCGTCGAGCTGGTGCCGATAGACCCCTTGATTGCCCCGTCCCGAATCGTCGCCGGAAAACCGTCGGAATCCGCCAGAAAACCGCCGATACTCGCCGGAAAACCGCCGGAAAATTGGATTCGAGGGAAGTCCGCCAGATCATCCGCCGAACGCACCCGGTCCAATCTGATCGGACTTCGGACGCCGCTAGGTGCCGAATTCGAGTTTCGAGCCGCGAAACGGAAACCCTAGCCGTCGCCGATTTTCGACGACGCGAGGTATAATTTATTTTAACTTAATTATTTGAAAGTATTGATTATTAGAATTTGCATGTTATGATTGATGAATGGTGCATTGTAATTACTTATATAAATGTGGATTTAATTTAGAATAAAATATGAAATTTGTGGAATTGTGTGGTGTTAAAAATAGAAGTTATGAAACTAATTAGGGTTATTAAGTAATAATCATGATCTAATGTAAACTAACCTAAGTAGACTTGTTAGAATTGATATAGGTTGATGTGTGACGGTTGATGTGTGATTGTGTTGATTGTGCGTGCATGGTATAGGATATGTGATTCATCATGCGGGCGTTAGTTTTTAGCCTGATTGTGTAGGTACGGTGTAGGAGCTCGCCGCCTAGGCGCGTGGACCCGTTTGGAGCTTCTACCAGGTCCGTTTAGGACTCGTTCTCTGATTTACGCTACTCTCTTGTGTATTTGACTTATTATGTGCAGGACGAGTTAAGTGGCGTTTTATCGAATCCCACTTAACTCGGGCCATTTAGCCAACAATTTTCCGGATTAATAACCCTCGAGGATGAGATCCCTCGAGTTTGTTTTCGAACTTCAGATCTAGCTCACGTTGCCTTCGGGCCTATTGTATAAATCCCAACCCAGACCTATATATATGTATAGTTTTCGTGTTTTTGTGAGAGACTGAATGAGGGAAATCCGACCACCGTGCTACGCGAGCGGGCACGTGTGTGTCGACAGTGGGCTCTGGAATGGTGTGCGGGCCGTTTCATTCCCGAGGGATCCTGACAACTCCACCTTTGAGTTCCTCAAACCCGGAGAAGTGTGGAGGTTCACGGGTACTGCATTGCAGCGCATGTCTAGACTTGTGGTTTCAAAGGGTACTGAAGGCGACTGCCTGAGAGTACTCGGCCTTCGTGCTCAAGGCCAGGAGTAATATGGAAGGTGCAGAGGGCGGATAGGAACGAGATTTGACGCGAGAAGCAATAGAGAAATGGCCGAGGCATGAGAATGTGAAAGATAGGGGGACGCTGTCGACCCGATGGCGACGGCTCCCGTATGTGCCCTGATGAGAGTTCTTGAGGAAGTATATGGTTTTGATTCAACAGGAGAGTTTGCTCTCCTGTGCCAGATTGATATTAGTTATTTTCCGGGCCGGTAACACTCGTTACTGACGGTTTTTCTATATATATGTAGGTGAGGAATGCGAGCGATGAAAGCTGTCGGGACTGCGGAGGAGCAGCACGGAACCGCGCACACATGTACCTGCCGCGTGTAACGTATAATGATGGTGTGTTATTGTTATGTAAACGATAATTTTGATGTGTTTGAGTGAATTACTTGTTATGCAACGAACCGATAAATATGAATGAGTAGGGAGCCTTGGAGTACAGACTCGGCTCAGGTAAGAATGAATGAGATAATGGTTGAATGTCATGGTAGATTAGTATGTGTTACCGTATTTTTATAAAATAGTATATATTTTCTTTTGGTTTTTCATTTATTATTTTGTCTTGTCTTTGCTTGTACATCATAGCATGCATGTAGGACTACGTTAGAACCCACGCATCCCATCCATGCATTTCATGTTTGCATCTCCATCTTGAGACACCGAGGGCAGATCCGGGTCGGCTTAACCGAACCCAGTAGATTAGCGAACGGTTCGGTCGCCGGTGACATTTCCGGGTCGGTTCACGGGTGAGCCGAAACGGGGTGTTACATCGGCGACGACATTGCGAGGGCGAAGGCGAGGTCGGCAGCCCAGTCGGAGTTGAGGCCGGAGTCGAGGGACGCACGACGGAGGGCAGAAACACAGCGACAGAGGGCAGACGCGCGGCGGCGGAGTGGGGGAGAGGGTTAACGTTAGGTTTTTAAAATCAAAATTCTAATTTTACCCATGCTTAAATAATTTAATAAATATCATACCTAAAGTATTTTAATAATTTACCCAAAAAACCGATTCTTCCCGATTTACCTCAATTCCGAATCGGAGTTAACTCGATCGAAATCGGGGTAAATTGGCCGAGTTGGGCGTTGATTTGGGGCCGACTGATTCGGCCCCAAAATTTGATCAACACGCTGCCGATCTGATTCATATTGGCCAATTCCACTCAGAATCAAGCGATTCGTGTAACATAATAAATCCTATTCCAATTATTCACCCAACTAATGTTTAATATTTGTTGCCCACTTTCACACACTTTTTTTTAATTCACAATTTTACATAATAAATCCTCATTATATGCCTATAATAATCCATTGAGCTCAAATTCAAAACAACCATGACACTACTATATCTAGCTACAACAATTTCCTACCACAATAGTTCCCTTTCTTTGTAGTTTAATTTATAATTTTATATATTGTATTACCGATGGATGAACCGAATATATTCAGTTGAATAAGATCGAATTAAATTAAATTATATTTTAAATTTATAAATATTTTTAAAATACTAAAAATTTCACCAAAAAAATTATATTTTCTGAAAATTTTATTATAAAAACCGGGTATCGATTAAAGTATTTAAAATTATGGTTTAATCATAACGAGAAATGTTGTACCTAAAAGGAATTTTTTATTTAATTTTATTTTTTTTATTACTTAGATGTTAGGACTGGGCCAGCTTTTTTAAACACACCCAAGGAGACGACCATGGCCGCCGTCGTCCTCCTCCACCCGCCAAATCACTGCACCCATGGCGGCGACGGCGACGACGACGGCCATTGGCTCCTCCACCCCAAAGCCCCGACCTTTCCTCCCCCTCCTAGCCGCGGCCGCTGCCCGCTCCTTACCCCGCCGCCGCCTCGCCTACCGCGCCATTGCCATGACCAGTAGCACCACCGAGGCCGCCTTCGCGGTCGGGAAGGCGTCGAATGTGGAGCATTCGTCGTTCCTCGACCCGAAAGGGAGCGGCTTTCTGCATTTCGTCAAGTGGCATGGCCTGGGGAACGATTTCATCATGGTTGTTGCCCCTTGTTTCTGGGTTTTTGGGCCTTGTAGAGTTGCCTCATCCTAGACGAGGAGCCGAAGGTGACGCCGGAGAAGGCCGTGAAGCTGTGTGATCGCAACTTTGGCGTCGGCGCCGATGGGGTGATCTTTGTGCTTCCCGGCATCAATGGCACCGATTACTCTATGCGCATTTTCAACTCTGATGGAAGAGAACCCCAGGTATATTCGGCTTTGTCTTTGATTAATCTGTGCGTAGCTCAAATGTCTTTTCTTGTTGTCTATCTGCGTAAAAGAGTAAACGTATTCAACTATAAATTATTATAAGTTGTATTGTGTTCGTGAAGGTCACTTCTTGTTTCGAAACAATGCGTTTTAGAATCGTAATGGAACTGGAGCATGTTGTAACGGAGCTGCTTTGCAGTGCCTTGCGTGGGAGATTTACTGTTTAGTATTTTATATTTTGTCATAAGTAAGGGGATCTTATGATATTGTAATTGATTAAGTTTTTTTTATGGGATGGTGACCATAAATATGTTTTTGGTCATTTTTGTTTTTTAAATGTGTGGTAATGGAGTACGCTGCTTTGCACGCTTTGTAGCAAATTTGGAAAATCTTCAGGGCGTCCGAAGGTATTGGAATCGCTTACTCATTTGTTAAACAACTCATGGTCACTTGTTCTGATATAAACTTTAGTTACTTCGTTTCTAATGGATTCGTTTCACTTAATAAACATAACCCTTGTATTGATTGCAGTTTCAAAGTCCACACTGAGGCGGGCCTTATTGTTCCAGAGGTCCAAGATGATGGGCAGGTTTCTCCATTTCTTAGCGTTGCTTCCTTTTTATTCTATTTCAAATAAAGAGAACTTGTTGTTCCTGCACTATTACTTCCAATACTTGTGCGATGGATTGAAATGTTAAGTTTAGGATGGGTTTCAATGGTTTGTGTTTCCTTTATTGCGTAGTTTTATTAGCACTCCTTGAATAGGTTTATTCCAAAAAAATAGACAAGTTGCTCTTGCCTGTTTTTGTAAGGACTTTTATATCAACTGCAATTATATGTTTTGCGACAATCATTTTGTTCGAGTCATTTCTGCCACTTTTTAAATATTGACTTTATGTTATGGCATTTTCAGGTGAAGGTTGATATGGGTCAACCTATACTCGCTGCATTGCATGTTCCCACCAAGCTCTCTCCTAATAATGATGGGGCAGTTGTTTGTGCTGATTTAGGGGTTGACGGCGCAACATGGAATGTCACATGTGTTAGCATGGGGAACCCTCACTGTGTGACTTTTGCCAAAAAAGATGCCAAGGTAAGTGCTTTGGCACATGATTATTTGACTTCGAAGGTTTGTCGTCTAATTACTCCTCTTGGGATGATCATTTCTAGTGATGAGATGCAATGACATTGAAAGAAGTTCTTTTGATATTGCGTAGAAGGTAATGGCCATGTTTGTTCATACACTCGGATTGAGTTGATTGCTTTTTCTTTTCCATTCCTTCAAATAGAGCCCTGTTTTTCATAAGTGAAAACTTATACTTTGTTGTTTTACTCCCCATCACCATATTATCAAGGGTATTTATGCTCAAAATAAGTGTTCTCTTCGTTTACCTTAAATCTGGATGGCTGTTATTCAGATGTTGTAAATTGTTTCTGCCATCAGTATGAATCAACGAGGCTTATGCTCAGAAGAACTGCTTTGTACTTTTACCTTAAGTCTGCATAGCCGTTGTTCATATGCTGTAAATTGCATCAGCCATTTTTATGTTTTATCTGTTGCATTGCAAGTAATCCAATGAATTTACTGAAGTACGCCAAGCTGAAAGGGTTATGTCTTGCGTGATGGTTAGAAGGCAATATTAAGAGCAATGTGCAATTTGTTCGAAGTGAGGAAGTTATACTAACTGTTTGCACTTTCCAGACTGCAACGCTTTCTCTTCTAGATTTTGGGTTTAACTCTACCTCACCAAAATGAAATTTGACAGTGATTACAGCGAGAAAACATTCTTCTCACATCCTGTCTCTGAGATCTAGTCGAGATGGCAGACCTTGTTTCTATAGTGTAGACTTCCATGATTTCTCCTTTGATTGATGCTCTGCTGTTGTTCTCTCACATAAGTAATTGTAATAGACTTGTAACCTTCCATAATGATTTTTTAATGAATTAGTTGTCAGCTTGGCATGTTATGAGTGAAGCATTTTTCTGTGGTTACCTTTGTGTTTCCACCAATTCTCTCATCTTTCCCGACTTCCAATTCTCAAATTTAATGCATGAAGTAGCCTGTTCTCATTTTGATGGTTCTCAGTAGGCTTCGATTGTTGATGACCTGAAACTGGAAGAAATTGGTCCCAAATTTGAGCATCACCAAATGTTGCCTGCACAAACTAACACAGGTTTGTCATGTAGCCAACCATGCTGTTTGTATCTGCATGCCCTGAGCATTTAGAATATAGCATAAAGATAAGTTTTCTTTTGCTTTTCTTTTTGGCAGAATTTGTGCTGGAGTTTTCTCGTTCACATCTAAAAATGCGTGTTTGGGAGCGTGGGGCTGGTAAGCTATAAGCTTCTTTTCATGTCCCATTTCTTTGTTTATTGTTGTTCTATAATAGACATTTGATAGTTCTAAGTCCCCTCTTTTGTTTATACATTGTTTCTCCCCCAATTATTTGGGTTAGATTTACAGCTTCTGATTGGTTACCACACAACTAATTATTATATTACTTTGAGTTTGCATTTCCTCATTAAGTGGCAGAAATTATCGTTATACTGTGAATCTAACCCAAATAACGGGGGGTCGTTTAGATTGCTAAAAAAACTTCATGAAGGCTATTCTGATTGCAACCACCATTCAGGCATTGACCTTGTTCTCAGCTTTATGGTATAAAACAAATGTTCATCACACATTATAGTTATCTGTAATAGCACTTGTCTGGGCTTTGGACGCTTGTCACAACCATTTTTTTTTGCTGATTATGTACTTGTATAGCTTGAGATGAAAGGAATGGAGGGCCCATGATTCTATATGGCACAGTTAACTTTTTTCACAAAAAATAAAGTTCATTGTCTGTATCCAGAGTGGAAATAACGCGATTTATTATCTTTTAACTCCCCTTCAAACACAGGAGCTACACTTGCTTGTGGAACTGGCGCTTGTGCAGTTGTAGTTGCTGCCGTTCTTGACGGTCGTGCAGAAAGAGTGAGTAGAAGATTACTGTTTTTAACAAGATACAAGAAAATGTCACCTTTATGATAGTTCGCTTTTCACTCATTCTATTGTTCGTAAAACAGAAGTGCACCGTCGACTTGCCTGGAGGGCCGTTGCAGATTGAATGGAGAGAGGAAGACAACCATGTCTACATGACTGGTCCTGCCAAGGTGGTCTTTTATGGATCTGTAGTACTATAAATCGGGAGCAACATTTTATAATTTGGGCACTGAATCGTCATCTTTGTTATGTCAAGTATTCTTCCTCAAGTAGTCTGTAATGTAATACTGTTCTGAATGATGTTAAGACTCACAACAAAACAGTTTTGTATTGGAAAAACGTTCATTGAAGCTTCCCATGTTGGAGCCATCTCCAATTATTGTGCAAAAATAGGGCAGTCGCTCCAACACTTAATTTTTGATGCAAAAAATAATTTGTTGGAAGGTGTTAGTGCCGTATGAATAACTAGAGAAGCTTATATAAGAGTACCTAATCGTCTTCTTTTCATATTTGTCACTCTTGCTTCCCGCCTTCCACCAAGGATGTGGGAGGAAAACCGCGAGAATACTACCTGCCAATTTGGTTTTGAGCATACGAGGTTAGAGGTGGAAAACCATTAACGTATTAATATATGCGTTTGTCTATTTATGTTGGGGGAAACAACATAAAGCAAGTTATAACTGACCTAGGAAGAAAGGTTGCGAGCTGTCAAAACGCTGCCATGCCCATCTCTCGAGTGAGGGACATAAAGAGGACTCGCGTCCAACAAAGAGAGAAGATTTGCATGTCTGCATGGCTTCCTGCTTAGAGGAGCTTTCCTGCTAACATGCAACCTCTTAAATTCTTGAGTTACTTCCTAGTCACACCATTCATACCACTTGTAAAACTTTGTCCATTATAATGCCAAAAAACACGGTCGCTTGGGAGTGTTGCTGTTATGCCGTTGGTTGTTTTTCTTTTTTAAAAAAAAATTAATACACTTTCTTTTCTTTTTTCTTTTTGGGAAAAATGAGGCCAAAAAGAAACAGTGGGAAAAAGGTGGACATGTAACTGTATCTTATGACAGATGTGAAATTTTTCTTGTGCTTTTCAGATGAGACTCAAGTACAGTCAAGAAGGTGGTGACGAGTTTTCACCCTTAATTCCTCTCTAATTTTCATTGTGAGGCATTGGCTCTTCTATATATAGAGGGCGATCGTGATGAATAGCTAGGATAGGAAATAGGAACTGAATTGTATGGTAGAGAAGGAGGGTAGAGGTTAGGAGATACAGCAGAAGCTAGTTCCACAGAGCAGAAAATACTTAATAGAGATGGAGGGGGAGGGGATGTGAATCCGGCATGGCTAAGAGGACTGTTGGGTGAGACGTTCTTTGTCAGGTGTGAAGTTCATGAATATTTAACGAGGAACGAGAAGAACATTTACTGCTTGCAGTGCACTCAGAGTCTCTGCCCAAATTGCTTTGACTATCATTCGTCTCATCCACTCCTTCAGGTATTTTCAAGTACCACATTTCTTGCCTTCTTCTTGGTTTTACCATTTACCATTCATCATCAGCAACTCCTATAAATTATGCTCCCCCATCTCCTCCTCTCTTTAATCTGTTCGTCCGAATTGGTTTCTTACTGCACGATTTATGCTTTTGTTTTCAGTTTTTTTTTCTTATGAAAAGATGATCAGTAGCTAAGTTGATCAATAAGGAAGCAGAGTTGGCATCCATTAAATCTGAGATTTATATAATTTCAATCAATATCTACTGGGTCATAAAAAATTTTCATTTAAATTTGGCATATTAATTATAAAATTCTGTCCAAGATCCCCGTAAAGTAAGAAGCCTTTTTGTGTTTTAAAGAAAAAAGGCATTCTTGTGCACATAGTGCGACGGCCCAACACCGGAAATTGGAAGACGACACAATACACATAAAGATTGAAAATTTTTAAATTTTAACAATGCTTAAATCATGGTAATTTATGATAATCGGTTGTTAAGGATGTATTTTTTTTATAAAGATGCTAGTATTTATTTACTATTCAAATAATGAAGAATTTTGAGTAACTAATTATTATTTTGAAAATAACGATGGCCATTTAGATGGGCCCTTCAAATGGGGCCTACGGTGGGGGGAGTTACAAATAATGAAACATATTTACAAATGAAACGGCCGAGTGGTAATGCCGTAATCATTAACTCCATGAAGCCGGCTTCGTCAACGTTTACAACTGGCAGAGATACTTTTGACCGGATCCTTCACTATCACCACTTGTCTCATTCGCATAATTTTTCTTTTTTTCTTTTTTTAATTACAAAATTATTTTTCACAAATATCATCTTCTTTAGAATGATGACCATTTAATTTGATAAGTATTATATTTTCCACGATAAATATGTTTTAAAATGTCATTAGAAGCGAGGCCGGGATAATAATTTACATGATTGGCAATGTTTGAGAGAATGAGTTAAATATTATGGAGCGTTATATGATAAGGATTCATATATATTGGGTGTGAAATACATGACATATAATTAGCATGGGAGAAAGTATAACTTATGTAGTTATACATGTAATTCCCCAGTATGTTTCTTATTACCACATTTATTTACTTCTTCATTATAAGTTGTGCGCACGGATTATTATGTAAGTAATACCGAGCCAATTACTAACGAAGTCCAAGTTGTTTTGGCAGGCATAGTTTCTTGGTGAAAATGTTCTGCCATAATGAACAAATGTTATCTTCTCTATAGATTGCAAACATACATGCAATGCATGCTTTTATTATAGAGTACTATATATATATTGGTAAATATACATGTGGATCGAATTAAGTAAATGGGAATTATTATATATGGTTGTGTATAATTCTAACTGGCCAGGTGAGAAGATATGTATACCATGACGTAGGGCTGGTGGAGGATCTCGGGAAGTTGATTGATTGCACCAGCATTCAGGTAATTTACACAACATGAAGAACCACCAATTATAATTATATATATATATATATATATATATATATATATAGAGCAATTACTTGGTGAATAACATGTAAATTTTATGCTTGTTTTTGTTAATGAGCGTTTTACAGCAATACACAATCAATGGAGCAAAGGCAGTGTTCCTGAACCAGAGGCCTCAACCAAGGCATCTCAAGGGGTGTAGCAAGAAGTGCCTAACTTGTGGTAGAAACCTGCAAGGCCCTTTTTCCTTCTGTTCCCTCTCCTGCAAGGTATATATTACACTCTTCACTTACTGCCACAAAGTTATCGTAGCTAGGTTCGAACTTTGAACGCACATCATGAAACATTGCTAATCGTATATACATTAGAATTTTATTTAAGATGATGGGAATGCACATAATATATATTGCAGGTGGTGTACGTAGAGTTCAATGAAGGGGGTCTGACAGGTATCTTAAGAAGTTTCGATCCATCAGAGTTAACAATAGCACAGTTGGAGGGGCTTGAGATGGGGGATCAGTCAGAAGCAGACAATGGGGGGGATGATAGTTTGCAGCCCAAGGACTTGGCGTCGGCATGCTCTACCAGCACCAGCTTGGCAGGGCATGATGGTCAGGAGCCTGGACTGGGGAAGAAGAAGGAGAAGAAGAAGAGTGGCCGCAAAAGTTTGGTCCCAGGTGAACAAATAGTACTTCAATCTCTGAGCAGGAGAAAAAGTACTCCTACAAGGTCTCCTTTCTCTTGAAGTTTCATGGTGGGCGCAGCAAAGAGCTCCAGTCCCATAATGGTGCAGAAACGCTACATGTAGTTCGCTCTATATATATGAGTGATAATGCAGGCTTCCATGCGCTTACAGTTGGTATCTATCTACTATATGTACGTCGCTTGTTTTTCGTATATGAATTCCGCTTTCGTCTTTTGTTTTGAGGTGGGGATGATCAAGAGAATAAATTTTGTTCAAGAAAAAACTAAAAAACGATTCGGAAAGCTGCCTTGCAAATATATTTTGTGCCTTCAACACATTCACATATTCATCAAACTTGAGACCAATCACTCTGTTAGATACTTCAAGTCTAACAGTTGGTTCATGTAGGAGACTTGAAGCGAATATTCACACATGGACAAGCTTTTTGGGGCCATTAGTCAAATGTCTGATTTCTGTATTGTAAACACACTAACCGTAAAACTTGTGTGCGCATCATTATCTTTTAAATATTTTCTTCCTTTTTTAATTCTTTAGGGAGCTGGAGTAATGGACTTTACATTAGCATTCGAGTGATTACAAATAGTTATTTTTTTAAGGCCGAATGACTTTTTTTACACCAATCCTCCTTCATCCAGGCTTGGAACGAGCAATATATAAACATTGATTGAGTTAATTCCTTCATATATATTTGAGAGTTTTTAGCACGTAATTAAACCATTTAAGTATTAAATAATCCAAAGTGTAGTTGACTTTTGCGACTGATTAGTGAACATAAGAGGTCCACATGAATCCAAACTAAAGTCCAAGTAAAAGAATTAAACAGTAGACTATCATTATAATAAAAGGACCCATGTCTCAATTTTTGGTCCCAAAAATTGAGGACAATGTATATGACTACATATAAAATAAGGGCATCATGTATGATGAACTTGGTAGTTTGCAAAGCTTCATTTACCCATGTTTCATTCAGAAGGTCCAGGGTCCTGTATGCCAGATCAGAGGGAGATGGAATCGGAGACTGCATGCACATATGTTGTCCAAGATAAAAATAATGGAGAAAGTAGATTCCTGATCAGGAAGACGTTTCAAAGTAGGATATGATGGAAAGAGCAATTACAAGTGAGTGGGAGGGGAGGAACTGAGCCGGGTCTGTGAAAAATATGGAGCCAGATCATCAGGACCCACCCTCACTTCTGCTTGGCAGGGATTCATGTGCTTGCTGGGGCTTCTGCAGCAGCTTGTAGCTGCGAGGAGACCAGTCAATCCGCGTTCAAACACTATTATACATCAATGTTTTCCGTACTTTTATGCTTGCTTAATTAATTCTCTTTAAATAATGCATTTTGGTTGTAATCACGATCCATGGATAAAGGAGAGTGTTTGCACCAAAAAGGGATTTTGCCATTTATAATTACATAGGTCTTAAGTTAAGATTTATATCTCTAACACTTTTTGGATATCCAACAGTAAAAGAAGAAGTTTTTCACATTTTTATGCTTCATTAATTCTCTCTGAACAATATATTTTAATTGTAATCATGATCTCCCGATAAAAGAAGTACATTGACATCAGGAAAAGCATATGTCATAAAAAATCGTCATTTATAATTATGGGTATTATTTTAAGGTTTATGTCCTCAGCACCATCAAGTTACATATTCTTATTCGGAAACATAACTTTCATACACTATGCATCTCAATGCATACACTAAAAATTAAATGTAGTACTACCATCAATCTATAATCCCACTTGACTTAATTAATAGAGCATTATATACATGAGCTCACCTCATACGCCGTATACAAGCTACATCATTTATTTATAACAATTTAGTTGGTGCCGCTACTCAAAATCTACATATTTAAATAGAAAAATAAATAATAAGGGTAATTATAAATTTCAACTCAATCATAATTACCAAAATAATTATAATAAAATTAATTTTAAAATATCTATTAATTAGTACTTTGAAATCTAAAAATATGTCATAATGATATAGAAAAAGATAAAGGTCTACCAAACTCCCTGCACTCTATTTGTTATATATATTATTTTGTAGGACCCATTAAAATAATTCAAATTACATGAATATTTTCCTAACTAATAATCAACTTAATAAGTACACAAACAAAACAAACCATTACAAGCCTAATCGAGAGTCTCACACAATCATTCTTTTTAATCACTGACAGAAAAATTCATATCACCCACCTTAATTGAGATGGTGGATAATTATGATTTTAATAATGATGATGATGATTATGAATAAAAATATAATAACACCACCACCTTCAACAAACGATGCGGTTCCTTGCTCAGTCTCAACTGCTCAAGTTAGGCCAGCCTTCTATAGGACAAAGAGAAGACTGTAAACCCTGCCTCATAACTAGCAGAACAAACTAGACAACATTAATGCAAATTAAGGCTTCAGGTGCTGGACCTGGATATATACTGTTCTGAACTATCTGCTTTCTTTCCAGTTCTCACTATAAATACTGTTGCCGGAGAAAAAAATACAGCCATACACTGAGATTGAGAAGCAGCATTTTATTAGTTAGAAGAGTCAGTCCCACAAGCAGTCACCAGTGATTTATGGGTATAATGTTTCCGAATTGCCGGCCGTCGAGCACAAGTTGTCCATGGAAGCACTGCAAGGATAGGAGCATATATTCGCCCATTACACCGGTAAAACAAGGACTACCCCAGTCTCTGCAATGCTACTACGGATACTCCTAACTTATTATATATGTAATGTAACATGAGTCTGCCTTTTCTTTGGAAAATATATTTTGTGTGTTCTGGCACTATCATGTCTGGCCAGGTTTCTGATATGGTCAAAGATACAGACCGACTTCTGATGTGTACATTCATCAAAACCTTATTTTCAAACGATATCAGCGCCCCGACCTTATAAGGCACAATTTATTTTAACTACAGGGGTGAAGTTTGATTGATATGTATTGAACTTAGAACAGATGTTGAGGAAGTAATGCAAAATATAAAAAGTAATAGAGTAGGATCAAGGGAGTTAAAAAGGAATCTAAATGAAAAAGTCCCTTAAACAAAACCCACATGCATCTTAGAAAAAAGATCTCTATTTGTATCGCCAGCTTCTTGCCTACCATAGCAACCGACGCTGCTGATCAGCCCTTCCTGCAATTAAAAGAATGACAATGAGACCTTTCAGACAAAACTGTAACTCTTTATCTTTCTTTCTCTTTTCTTTTCGTAGGATGTACGTATATATATATAAAGAACATCTCAATATAACTGGAGGCTCGGCCATCTCAGTCGGGAATCATAACATAATTAACACAGCATATATAACCAGATGCTCCGCCATCTTGCTAGGGAATCAAGATACGGAGTATGACAGAAATATTGAAATGGCCAAGAAGCTTTTCACAAGCACAAAAACTGGCCCTAGACAGGCATTGAAGTTAGAAGCCCATCTCCAAATCCCACATACACGACATAAGTATAGCAGTAATTAGCTAGAATTTTATACAAAAAAATAAGACATTAGAATGCAAAATACATCGAGTTTTTATCGATTGGAAGACAAATTTCATACCTTAGCTGTAAAGCTTTTCCATTATGCTTCTCAACTGTGCAGCATCAGCTCCAGTCAACTCACTGGCCCGCTTCCCACCATGAAAGAAGTGGAAGGTTGGCTGCAACATGAACACATGAAATGGAATAGATAACAGCCAAGAAGCGTAATATTCATATTAAGATTAGAATGTAACTCCTCCAACATTTTTTGAATGTTTGTACCAAAATCATGGTGATGAAGCATATGAAAGTACAAGATCAAATTGGATATTCCAGATGTATCTATGGTATAAATCAGCCTGTCTAAATAAACCATGCTGCTTGATTCTAACATGGAATTGAAACGGTAAAATCCACAATGCAATATTGATAATGAGAAAAAGAAAAATACCACAGACGAAATATGCATCTCGCTCAGTAATTTTCCAAGGTCCTCCTGCAAGAGTAACAAGTCAAAAAGCACCGATGTTAACTTCTAAAATAATTCAAAAAACAAGCTCATGTACTGCACAAGCTGGTAAAAAATGAACTCTGCCTCAAATTTCTTACCTCATCTACGTCAATCTTATAAATATTGACGTTCGGGTATTTCTTGCTCAAATCTTCTATGAAAGGTGAAATAAACTTGCCTGCATATTATTGAACATTTAATTATAGGCTTGAATTAAACTTCTGGAAGGTCTCGTGCTGCAATATTATTTTAATTGATTGATATATTACCATTGGAGGTACTCAAAGCTCAAATTTTCATGAGCTAATATCTACAACTTACACAAGAAGAGAGATAAACTCAGTTAAACAAATAATTCAGAGATTAGACATTTTCTATTATTTGACTCTCTCTGCTTGTTGCCAAGAAGGAGGTAAAGCAATAAGAATACATTAATGAACATTAATGGTAACTGTCCTTTGTCTTACAAAAAATGTCTGTGACAAAAACATAGGAGATATTGTTTTAAGCTCCTTCTACAAGGCATAAATTGAAACCTCAGTATAACAGAGGATAACTTCAAACTATTTTTATTTTTCTTGCACAATCAAGGTTTCAGTTTTTGCAAAAACATGTTGGTACAGGTCTGCTGCATGCTGGATTATCATGATGGAATAGTAGTTTACAGCAGATAGCTCAAAAGGAATTTGATATATGATTTATGAAAAATATTTTCACAGAGAAGCTTGAATCCATAAGCTGTCTACCAAATTGCCCTTCATAATGCTTCCAATGAATATAATCAAAAGAATAGATCAATAATGAGCTAGTTCCTTCAACTGTAAACATTGTTAAATATAGAAACTGCTTTTAACATGCATTGTCATATATAAGCCAAAATATGAAAAAAACAGTTTAAAAATCTTACAAGGGCCACACCACGATGCAGTATAATAGAAAACTGTAGGCAGGCTGTCATCTGAAAAAATTCGATAAAATGTTACAAATACTATGATAAACCTGAGATACATTAGCTAGACAGCAAACTGGAAAAGCATATCATGGTAAGTCTTTTCAATCACATATTCACAAATACCTAATTATGGTGATATGATTGTTCCTATTGAAGAAAAGTCACCTTTTTCTCATTATATTGTTTACATTAAAAAAAGAAAAATGGCAATCTTCGAGAAACAAATATTCATATTTGATTAATATATTCATGTTAATTCATATCAGACATTAGCTAGGTCAAATAAAGAATCGATGGTGACAGCAAATGATCATATTAAATTTCAAAAAAGCTGATTACTTTATCCTAAAGGCATGGGAAAATGAACTACTTACTTCGGGCCTTGTCCAATAAACTCTCGAGAGCATCACTAGACTTGATCAAAGCTACGTTTGATGGGGCTGAATAAGTATCAAATCAAGCTTGAACTTAGAAAGGAACATACAGGAACAAAGTATCAACGTAACATACAACAACCACAAACTACCATGGATATAAGCTTGAGCATACAAATCCACCGTGATAATGAATTAAATTTTTGTATGAAATTTCCCACCAAACAAGACAAAGCTCAAAAAGGACACAACAGTCTAACACCATTCCACAATCACCATTAAACTCATCGAACTACTAAATTAAAACACACAAATTGCATCAAAACAGGCAAACTACAAACTTCACTCAGCACCGAGGAATGACGAATTAATGTTCAAACACTGTAAGGATAAAAGCCAAACTGGATTTTCTTTACAACCTATTTGCAGCAGGTAGTGACTTTATCATTAGCATTAACATTTCTCAATAATAAGCAACGCCATCCAATCATGTCTATTAAAAAAAAAGATTAAAGAGGCCACATGATGAGAGTAACGCCAATGCTTTTCCACCACTCGCTCAAATTAACGAAAGACAGCGACTATTTGAAAACGCCAAAAAGAAGCAACGACCAAATTAGATTGATATACCACCAAATTTGCATAGATAGTGACTACACCATCAATATTTCTCAAATTAGCAGTATCTAGTGATGTCTGTCAAAAGAACATAAAGGTGGCATATGATGAAAATAAAGCTAAAAACTTCATGCTTCCCCACAATTTCTCCAATGAAAAAGTCAGAACCAATAAAAAAACACAAAAACCCAAGCAGCTAACACAAATATGACAATGATGATGATGATGATGATGATGATGATGATATATATATATATATATATATATATATATATATAAAATATACCAGAGGAGGAAAAGGGTCTCGGAAAGAAGAGGAGATTCGGGCGGCAGAGCAGAGACGGCGGCAGAGGAGACGAGAGCAAGAGCGGGTAAGGGGAGGAGGTCGGGAGGCCGAGAGCAAGAGGAGGTGAACGGAAACGAGAGGCGGCGGCTATGAGAGAAGGGGAACGTCGGAGGAGGGATGGGAGGAGAGATGAAGCTCTTCCCATCATCTTCCTTTCCAAAAGACGCCAACTTTGGTGAGTGCGAGAGAGAGAAGAAGGGTTATTGCGGAGGGGTTTGGAGCTCGGAGCCTTGGAGGGAGGTTGAAGACAATGGCCAAAATTTTTGCGTGCACCCTGGCGCACGTAGTTGCCCAATCACCCCCCCAAAAAATTAATTAAAACATCATTTAGCCCGTGTACTAAGACAACTCATCCCTTATTACCTCTATTTTAAAAATAAATTTAATTAACCACTTTTAAAATTAAAATAAGTATACTTAAACGATGACATTTAGGTTTTATAATCGGTTAATGGGTAATGTGAGGTGATATGTCAAAAAATAAAATTAAAATAAATATGTTTATTTTAAATGATAAAAATATTTCGTCTTACATATAAATTAAAAATGTTCTTAATGAAAAATTAAAGAAAATAATAATTTATTTTATTTGATTATTATAGATTTTATTTTAATACATATATTTTATTTTATCATATTATTAAATTTTATATTTTCTTTAAAATTTTAATTATTTGCATTTTAATCAACTTTATTTTTTGTCATGATCTTTTTCACACCCTTGACCACTTGAAAACTCATCATGTCATGACTAATTGTATTTATCTCATATTATTAATTTTTGATGTAGTTAAGTAATGGCTTTTTTAGATGAGAAGGATTAAGTGATGAGCTGACTTCATTTAAGAAGGCTAAGTGATGATATGAATAATTCCAAGTGACTATGTGATACTTGTTTTTATTAAATTTTGGATTATATTAGCCGATCTTATTTAAGGCTTATATTAGGTTTACATTTTTTATTTATATTGTTATATAGATAAATAAACAAATCTAAAATAATCTCTTTTTCCCAATAAGTTGGGTCAAGATGGTTGATACGAATTCTTTACCATTTATTTAGGTACATATTTTTATAAATTATTATTATTATTATTTTATTCTCGGATTGAAATTAACACCAATAAATGGAACTTGAACTATTTTATATTTATTTCACCTACTAAATAAATGAGCTCTAATAGTATTATTATATCTTGTTTAAAATATATTTTATAAAATAAAACCATAATTTATTACTTGTGTGTAATAACGAGTATATTAAATCTTAATCTATAGTTACCTCGTCATCTTGAATCTAATATATTTTAGAAAAACATATTTAAATTTACATCAACCTATTTATACGTAATTTTTTTATTAATTTTAAACTTGATACGTAATTTTTTTCCCAAAGTTTTAACGGTTGATAAGTAATCTTATTAATAATAAATAAATATCTTGTCACCATCGCAACACTGGCCTGGGGAGGTGCTGGCACGTAACACGTTTCGGAAGTGCGGGCCCCACATAAGCCCGCAAGTAGGCGACCGTCTCGCCGGTGGTCGCGTAGCCCACGCCACTTCGCCGGGGCACCCGTCTCCACCGCCGGCACCACCGCCGCCGCCCTCCGATCTCTCCCTCCCTCGATCCGCCGTGCATGAGGTGCCACGTCTCCTCCTCCCTCCCTTCTCTCCAAATGCGGGGTGGTTTTATTCTCCACTTCTTTTGATCAAACGATTGAGGCTTTTTCGAGCTTCGTTTGTGTGATGGGATATCAATGTAGAGCGAAAGACTCGTCTTTTGCGATAGAAGGATATGCTTTGCTTAGATTTTGGCTGTCCTTTTTATATGAAATGAGGATCCGTGATAAAGCTTGTTGAAGGACTTGTTTTTGTTGTTAGAAAAATTTGACTCTTTGGTGGGGGTAGATATATTGTTTCCAATGTAACCCATGCAAGTGAGATTTCGCACGTTTTAGATTGGCATGCACAATGGATCTTTAGTGCTTTTAGATTATTGTGTTTCATGCAAATCAGATCACTAATTGGTGGTTTATCATGGCAGATTCATATCTATCGTGCCTTTATATTTTTAAACTGTGCCATGAAAATGAGATATGTTTTGATGTCCATGATTATTGAACTATTGATGTGAGTGTTTGTTCTTTTTCTTTGCTAAAAAATTCTGCATGGTTGTATGCTGAACAAGGGCTGATCTATTGGGCCACAATTATTAGTATGGAACAATCTAGCCAACAGCAGCAAGCATCCATTGGAGTAATGACTCAACAAATTGTTTATGCTGCTCCTGCCTATCAACCTGCATCAACGGTGGCCACTGGGACTGCTTCTCTAGTCGGAGGTATACCTTCGCCTGCGCAGCCCTCTTTGGCAGGACAACACCAACTCGCATACCAACAGGTGCAACATCTCCACAGTCAACAACATCAGCAGCAGCAGCACCAGCAGCACCAGCAGCTACAAGAGTTTTGGGCTACCCAAATTCAAGAAGTAGAGCAAACCGCTGACTTCAGGAATCACAGCCTCCCTCTAGCCCGAATAAAAAGATCATGAAAGCCGATGAGGACGTTCGAATGATCTCGGCTGAGGCGCCGGTGATCTTTGCCAAAGCTTGCGAAATGTTCATCCTGGAATTGACTTTAAGGGCGTGGATTCACACCGAGGAGAACAAGAGGAGGACCCTGCAAAAGAATGATATTGCTGCAGCCATTACAAGAACGGATATATTTGATTTCCTGGTGGATATTGTTCCTAGAGATGAACTGAAAGAAGAAGGTTTAGGAATTGCAAGAGCTGCGATTCCGGCTGTTGGAGCTCCACCAGAAGCAATTCCGTATTATTATGTTCCAACACAACCTGGGTCGGCTGGGATGATTGTTGGGAAGCCGGTGGATCAGGCAGCATCGGCAGCAACTATGTATGCTGCTCAGCAGCATCGTCCTGTCACCTACATGGCAGCTTGGCAACAGCCTCAAGCACCGGCCCAACAGTCTCAAGGTCAGCAAGGCTCGACAGGGGCACCAGATAGTTGATGGTGTAAGCTTTAGCCCCCTGGAGTATGTATGATAGCATAATAGTAACTCAGTGAATTGTGTTGGGGAGGAAAACCGGTTTGTGGTTTGTGAATTGTGATGATATTTGTGATGACACTAGTAAAAAGTGATGTAACTTGTTCCCTGTCAAGTTCTCGATGTTCTTATTTTGATTCCATTACTATCGGAGTGACTGACAAGTGTATCTTGTCTTGTTTCCACGAAAAGATTTATGTAGGGCTTGACACCGCTATAATAAACACTCTATGAATTGCCCATCTTACATATTGGCTGTTTTTCATGGCACAAGGATATGCAAAATTTACAGTGGAATCGAAATTACACCAACATAAGATTGCTTACCACATGCAGAAGCTTAAATTACTTATTTGCTCGCAAAACACGATTTATCAAGAAAAAGCTATACATAGAATATCTGCCCAACATTTAGTAGGCTTTCGTGAGGAACATTGAAAATCACACTGTTCTCCCGGCAGATTTTTCTCAAAAACGCATATATGTAGTCCACTGCTACCTTATTCACAAACGACGATTCTCTTTTCGCTCTTATCACCGTGTTCCCAAGAATATGAACAACCCTGCATCCCTGCAGCTGCTCAAGTACTCTAGTTCATTCCTCTCTGTTTGACTACTGGTCTGGCCTAAAGATGTTACCACACTGTTTGATTGAAATGGCGACCTGACGGGAACTATTGAATCATCGCAAGATGATTGATTCAAATCCATAATCGACGATGAACCCATGTTTGCATTCGATCTTTCATTTTGCTCACCGCAAATACTGTACCCATCCGAATCAGAACAGCCTTCCATCATCGACTCCAACCGAACAAACACAGTGAGACTATTGAACAGCATTTTTTCAAAGTTCTCGTCCTTCTTGTGCAAGTCCTTGTAGCCATACCTTGCAACGCATCTGAACATGTGGAAGTTCTTTGGGCCAATCCGCTTCACTAAGAACCGTTCTTCAATTGGGACAGTGTAGACTGGCAAGTACTTCACGCACACAAATACTACAACTGAATGGATTGCAGGGAGGTTGGTGATGAAGTGGGAGAATATATGTGGGACTCCACTTGCCAGCTCCGTGTACACAAGGCCAAAGCCCGGTACACGTACCAGACCAAGAGAAGGTCCAAGACCAAGAATCCATGCCATGGAAACCTTGCTATCCATCTCAAATTCATATCTTTTAACAGTTCCATAGTGCCACACATACATGATGACAAGGAACGCGCCAGCAATCACGAGGGGAACCCATCCGCCCTGGTCGATCTTGAAAAGCACAGCAGAGAAGTAGGTAAGCTCAACAGCTAATGATAGGCCAGTGAAAACAAGAACAAGGATCCAATGGCTTCTCCAAACTAGCAGCATGATCAGGATCATCAAGAAGGTGGTCACGAGCATAACTATCACCACTGCAGTTCCTGTTATATATGTCACAAAAAAGTTATGCAGACCAATTTTTGCATCCACAAACTGTTAAGCCATGAGCTTATACAATGCCAAAAATGAGGGATATTCGTGAATTGCAATGTTCAGAAGCGCGATAATCAGGATAAAGAACAAGAAAAAAACATATGTCAAGAGAATAAAAAGACAGATCATTTAAATGTAGTTCTCACCATAGGCATTCCCAATCTGACTGGTATTTCCAAACCAATCGTCACTATGATGCAGAGAACCATGAGAATCCAGTTGATGTCAGGTATATAAATCTGACCAAGGAACTTTTGGACGTGTGAACAACCTTGACCCTGGGAAAACAGCCAAGAGCAAGTGCTTGTTTAATTATTGAATAAGTTGCCGAAATAGTGGCCTGGCTCGCAACAACTGCAGCGCCTGTTGCGACCACAAACATTGGCCAGTATATGCCGTCTACAGAGAAACCGAGGAATACAGGTCATGAGCATCAGTAAAATAATGAAATGTATGGAAAGTAATATAAATTCGGTGAATGCCAAATACATAAAGAAAGTTTTACCAGGTATAGAGTGATAAAAGGCATCGCGAACGTGTTGCTCGTGGATCATAAGATATGCTGCCTGACCTGAGTATGCCAACAGAAGACAAGGGAACACGACAGCAGTAAAAGCTAGCTGAAAACATGGAAACAGAAATATAGATGAATGATTTAGAATGTAGTTCAGATGTTTAATTCAGACAAGATTTTGATGAACACTTATAGACCCGAGAAAACGGAAGACACCAGAAACACGACGCTTAGAAGTAAATGGTAGATCTTAGGAAAGGTTCATATATGGTACATGTCATGAAAAGTGAAACCATCAGTTCATATTTTTGAAAACTAAGTTCGGAAAAATCGATCATGAAAGCTGTAATGGTGTCAATTCAAGATGAACCAATCAAAATTCGATAAGAACAACCATGATCAAGCTCCTGCCCGATGAGAACAACCATGGCAAAATGCTCTCATATGGCTGGGATGCTACTAACTGAAGGTCAACTATTTAACAGGATATGAGACAGAACTCTGAAACTAATGTACCTGAACTGCCAACACAGGAAAATGAGATAGATCAGCAAATAGCGCCTCCGTACCTGGCAATTAACGAAGATCATCAAAGTTCCAAGAATTTCCCATGCCAAAAAATTTCACTTTACATTAGTCTTTGATTTTGCCTCACCTGTAATGCTAAGCATAATCCCTCCAAGTGAAGTCCATCTATCAATACCACCTCGATGCAGGTATCGATAAATATAAATTGGGGAGAAAGCCTTTAAAACTGAACTGTCATATTTCCATATATTAACAGCACCTACAGCTCCAATCAACAGAAACCAAATAAGCACTACAGGAGCAAAGAGCCATCCCACTTTGTCGGTGCCAACACGTTGCATACTAAATAGCCCAATCAAAATGACGAGGGCGACCAACACAACCACATCTGAGAAGTTGAAATCATAAAATTAGTAACAATTGTGTCTAATACTTCAAGTGCAAAAATGTGACAACTAACCATCACTCATTTTTGGGTTATCCACCTTGATCCCACCAGAAGCAGAGAGAACTGATCAAGTAAAATGTGCAGTTAGGTTTAGAGAAAATATGTAAATCTAGATCAACTTCCACTACAGAATTGTACTGAAAACCATCAGGACCACTTGTCAACGGGATGCTCTTTTGTGTGTTGGCAAAAATGAGACAAATAATGGTTTCTATCCCACGAACTGATTGCTTTACAAATGACAGCAGCGATGGACTTTTGAGACTGCTATGTTTACAAAGATTTCCCCATCAAAATGAATGGTAGATTACTTGATGAATTCATTTCTAGGTCGAATGAAGTATATTTAATTAATTTTCTTCCAGAAGTGGCATCAAAGACAGAGAAAACCAGAAATCAATAAGCAGCAAGGAAGTTCAACTAAACCTGATATGGCTGGTGTTAAAATGCCATCACCTATGACCATGCATGTGCCAACTAGAACAAGAATAAGCAAGGCATTTTTCCTGTAATTTTTTCTCTCCAACCATCTTTTGGTTCTGGCAGCAACAGAATGGTCATCAAAAAAATTTCGACTATATGTAGTCAGCTGTTCATCTGTCCGATGCTGATTTGGTATGGTATTTATTTTCGCGTGGCGACAGAGTAATGAATAGAGGGCAAAAGTGCCTCCTGAAAATTAAGTGAAGATGAATATTTGAGAAAACCATACTAAAAATTGAAGAACAGTTCAACATCATAGCAATTGCCCGCTTGTTGAAGGATTAACTCGAAATGCATGCGGTTATTTAGATTCTATCATGAAAATAAAACAAGTGTGATTTTAACTTTCTTTATCCGGAATACAAGAAGGCTAGCAAAGCTCATTCTGAATTGAACCATAAACAAAATGTAAATTGCTTGTCATTTCAGCAATATGAAAATATGCTGATTAATTAATCAAATTACAATTCGGCAAACAATCTTAACTACCTGATTTAACAGTGAACCGAATTCATTAGATCTTTATATTTCAATAAATCTAATAAGATAGGCACCCATCCAACGAAGAATCTTACATCTCATTCCATAGACAAAGCAGCAAAACAGAAGCTGAAAATTTTAGATCAGAAAGCAGTTTCATCACCTTGCCCATTATCATTGGCTCTTAACACCACAAAAACGTACTTCAGGAGAGGGACAAGAGTTAGTGAATATATGATAAGTGAAAGAGCACCAATTATATCCTCCTGCTCCTCTATATTATTTGGGAAGGTGTTGTAAAAAACATACAATGGAGAAGTCCCCAAATCACCATAAACAACACCAAGACTCTGGAACGCGAGGCGTAGCAGCAATAACGATGAAAATTTCTGCAGAAAAAAATAGATCTTAAGTGCATAGATGGATAAAGACCCATGTAAATTATTCTTCCTGCTAACAAAGCTAAACAGTTAAAATTTCATAATGGTCCACCAGTTTTGAAGGAAAAGGGAGAAAAATATCTTAAAATCAAAGCAAAAGTAATCACATGCATAAAAGATCTTTCTATAATCAATTTTCTGAAACAGTATAAAGAGACAGAATGTTTGTTTCTGAGAAAAAGTGAAACCTTCATCTTTAGATGTTAACGGGTGCCTTGTTTTACTATCGACAGTGAACGATAGTACAAAATAATTGTAGAATTTGTAAAAAAAGAGCAGCTGGTACCTTTTCTCTGTACATGTTCTTGAGTCTCACAGCCTCCTCCTCCATAGGCTGATCAAGCTTCTGATCCAATACCCACATGCTTCCTCTATTACTCTCTTCATCATCAGTAATCGAAGCCATTTCAAACTCACAAACTTGAGAGAGAACTTTGCCACTTACTACAGCCTCCTCACAAACACATGGCAGAAGAGCATCAAACCACCCTCAGCAGTCAGTCTTCCACATCAGAGAAACTGACATCACACTCTTCACATGACGAGAACGCCGCAAAAATCTTTCTACGGAACACCCAGACAATACCAACCAGCTTCCACAGAATGACGTTTGCAGAGCAGATTTAGTAGTGCAGAGCAACATAGGGAGATTCACCATGAAAGAGAGAGAAAAATAGAGCGTAAAGTCTTAAACACCTTCCATGGGAGGGAGGAGGAGAAAGGAAAGCAAGAGCTCAAAACTTTCACCAACAACTGCTTGCAAGGAGTAATAACTGGTGCAACCAGACATCACTGACAACCGAACACTACGTCCGAAACTGGTAAACAAAAACACCGCTACCCACCTCGCAAAAGTGGATATGCCTTCCATCCAGCACAGTAAACATCAACCAACGGCCGCCTTTTGCTGTGATTCCCATTGGCTTCCACTCGAGGTCTGTTACATAGATAGAAGCCAACAAAGTCTATAAAACTGTAGAAAATTGTTTTTTCTATCTGTCCATACTACAAGCCATATTACTGTTTTAGCTCCCAACAGCTTTGGAAGACTGTTCTACCTCATTTTTGTAACGGTAAAATCAAATCACCCATGAGAAGAAAAAAGAAAAAAGGTAATATACACTTTTCTTCGTTGACATGGAGAGTCTCTAGTGATTTTTTTATTTTCAAAGAACACAATTCATACGATTCACTTGGTGGGTCACCAGTGATTGATTGCTCATAATAACAGCGGCGAAAGCATAAATCATGCAATATCATCGATAAAGAAAGGTGGAGGAAGAAGTGGGCAAATATTATTTCTCTTTCTTTAGAGTCAGAAGAGTCCTCATTCCTCTCAAATCCATAAAATAATAATACAAGAGAAACGTGGCGAATGATGCCACCCATGTCAAAATGTTGCAGCGTCGTCTTCTTCCTCGACGGGCTCCAGCTCCACCTTGCTGGCCATGGCTGCCTTCACAATTTTTATATCTATGATTTGATGTAAATTATTATATTGTATCAATGATCCACCATGCATGTTTTTATTAATTTACTGCCCCAACATAAATCTTACTTAATAATTTAATAATATATATAAAAACAACGGTTGGTTGGAAAACATGTACGGCCGTAAATTGTCACTCGATATATTGATTTATCAATTAATTTTAAAATAATAAAAAGCTTATTTAATTATATAAAAATAGTGAAAAATTAGCTTTTAAGCATTATTGAATCTTACAGCAAGAATAATCTCATAGCGCGGGGAATATGCGGAAGATATTATTGAAGCTAAACAGTTTATTGCTTACACTTAATCCTCTAATCGTTTCTGGAGGCTTAATTCACAATCGTACAAGCGTCACTCAAGAATTACTCAGAAAAACTTTTTCCAGAGACCAGACATTATGTCCTACAACAATATGGGCTGCATTTATTTTCTTCCTCTGGGGACGGAAGTACATGAAATCAAATTATTAGAAGAGGACATTTTAGCAATCACATTTAACTCTATCATAGTTGATGCGCATATAAGTAGTAGCTAGATATTTTAAGTATCTATGAATTATGTTAATGTTATTTTTTCAACTGCCATTTAGTGGTGGTCCGTTTGATCATACACCGAATCAATAGTGTTAAGAAAGCCAATTAATGATATTTTTTAGGAAAATTATTAATAATTTGAGGGATTTGAGCTAATTATTTTTATTAAAGACAAAAAACAACTTTAATTTTTTATTTACAAAGGAATTTTTTTATTTTTACATTGTTAGGTAGCTTTATAAAACAAAATAAAATATATTATTGACCAATCAAAATACGATAAAAATAAATAATAATAATAAAATTATTATAATATATCTTCGTTGAATTAGGATTGTCTTTTAATTAGATGTAATATTTTAAATTATTATAATTTATTTTATTGTTCAACAAAAATTTTTAATAAAATTAAAATTTATCCGTTAACACAATAGTGTATTGGAAAGCCACCTCTTTTATTTCACCGAGAAAGACATGACCTAAAATGTGGGCTAGAGAATCAGAAAAGAACAATGTCCAGATCAAATTCCAACCCAACGTGAAAACCAGGCCACAGAACATTTGCCACACTTGTGACAATCTGTGCTACTCTTCTGTTAAATCATGGGGTCCCTTAGCATTTAGAATGTGAGTAACATCAAATCCCAATCCCAATCCCAAACCCCACCAGACCCACCCAGAACATAAGCATTTTGGCATCCTAACAGATCATATCAAGTGGGCACAATATTCATGTTGTGTGTCAACACCCATCAATCTATGCCTAATTTCTTCCTTTCATTTGTTTTTCTTGTAAGGTTAGAGAAGATAATACTAAGTACAGATTGGGCATGATGGTTCCACTTGTGGTTTGATTCAAGTGTGAGCTCAATTCCAGCTGTTCTTCGTTTCATAGAAGTCATTGAATTCTTTGCATCTAATTATTCAATAAATACTGTGTGAAATGGACAAGTCTTGCGAATAATGGGCCTGATGATAAACTTTAATTTGTGAATTGGGCAGGAAAAATTAAGGCAAAAAATAGTTAATAGTTGATGTTGCAACATGATGTTCTTATCTTACTCCTAAAATTCTAGAAATAGCGAAAAATCAAAAGTTAAAAAATAATAGTTGTAACTCAAAATAAATGTATTGATCTGATCCGAGCCGACCGAGTTTGATTAGTAAGGGTCAGACTATATCAACCAAAATGGAGTACTTCAACACAACTTTAATTACGTTGTAATTCCGTTGGGAAGAAGAAAAACTCGACTTAATTAATTGGCATTTAAGTTAAGTTCATAAAAGGTCAATAAAAAACAACCTCAATTAATGAAATTACTTTCTGAATCTTCAAATTCTTGACTGTAGCTTGTAAATTTAGTCGAGACCGGATTTGCAAATTGTTTACTATTAATAAGTCGAATAGTGTTGTTTCATCCGGAAAAGAGATTTCAAACCTACTTAAAATGAAAATTTTTCTTTTTTTATTTATTTTAAACTGTTACGCAAACAAGTGTTTGTTACACGGATCCTTAAGTAGGATCAATTAAAATAAAAAACATTTTGATGGCCCAATGTTTTTTTCAACATCACTACCTTCCTCTTTTGTCCGAGTTTGAGACGGTTAATATATAAACATTGACGGAGTGGAATCAATATATATTATTTGTAATAAGCATATATATCAAACCTAGACATCCACTTTATTCAAAGGAAAAAAACACTTGCATTAACTTTTCCATTGGAATTAAACAAATAATTGGTGGTTGCAGATTGACCTGCTTCCAAAGTCAATTACATAAAGCAAAGTATTAAAATTTAGACATATTATTCCTTCTAGAGCTATATACTCATGTGTTGAGAGCTCATATACAACATTCTATCGAACTGGGAAGCAAGTTGAGCAATTGCTTAATAATTGTAGCATAAGTCAAGACTCACTGCAACAATTTGGCAAGCATAGACTTCTAATTAGACTTTCGAGCCAAAAGCTAGCTAACTTCTATGCGTTGGAAAAAACAAAGTAGTTGCGTATGGCATGATTGTTAGTTATTGAGTGCATGCATGGGTTTCTATACTTTTAATCTAAATAGTTATTTAAGGTGTAAATCGTCATTATGTATAGGTCATGATACTTTTAAAAAAGTGCTTATCTATAATACTAGGAACATTGACAAAAGACAAAGACAAAGAATCACAATTAAGATTTATCAGCTGGTATAAGACAACTGATCATGTGTTGGGTAGCTAATAAGATGCACAAGAGTTCTTGAAATATAAATAGGTATTTTCTTTCCAAGGTTAATATAAATAAGCATTGTATATTAGCAAAACACTGCAACTTATTACTTTAACTACGATAATATATGTAGGGTAAAAAATTTATGAGCTCAGGGCAGAAAAAAATAGATATGTTCGGATCAAAATTTAGTTTTTTTTTAAATAATAAATATGAGTTGTCCTTGTAATCGAACGGCCTAAATCAAAGTCCAGCAGGCATAGTACCCCTCATACATGGACGAATACTCCTAATCTGGGTACCCATTATGGGCCCATGAAGTTTTGGGCCTTGGAAAAGGAATGGGTTGACAATTAGCTACCCATCAACATACAGAAATCACGTCTAGCTGATTACAAATTAATTTTTTTCAAGATTACAAGTTTCACAAAAAATAAAAATAAAAAAACACAGGGCTCGCTCAATCTTGCACGCATGCACCACAAATAGACATGAAAAGCTCATAATTTTGTTAGTTTAATTCAGAAGATTATTTTAACTAGCTTATTAAGAACAGCTATCAAAACCTTCTCTCTAAAACTCCCTAATATATTGATCAACCAGCATGTTCTCATTATTTTTCTAACATCCGCGAAAAGGTACATGAAAGCAGATCACAATTTATTTTTTTAGACATAAAGTCTGATCACCATGTATTTCATTTACTTACAACTTTGAAGTAAAGTCAGCGGGCAAGATGGTACTGGGAGGCTGAGATACCCATCAGCTTTATTTTAAAAAAACATTATTCATAGTATGTTTAAAAATATCTCTTCCATCTCTAAGATTCCTGGTACCATTTTTCTAAAAATAGATCCCTAAGTCATGCAATGATCCAAGCTAGCTCGCTCTTATCAAACTAGGACTCGACTTTCCCACCAGGCAAATATAAACATGAGATAACTATTAAATTGACTTCGTTAAGTTAGAGATATTAACAATTAAATTTAATTTTTAGTTGTAATTTTGATTTTTCTTTATATAATTTTGTATATATATAAAATAACTTGTAAAGTATATAATATTTTATGATAAATATGAATAACTGAAGTAAAAATTTTTGAATTTTTTGTATACTTGTATATAAATATATGTGATATTTATTATCAATTTTGGTTTGGTTTATATCCAGGTTTGTCATATCAGGTATGGACCTAAATTTAAAAAAATTAATTGTGTATATATTTGGGTATGGGTTCAAATTCGGGTCTTTAATATCAGGTCGGGTTTAAGTACGGCAAAACCTAGATTGAACTCAACCCTTTGGCAACACTATGATCAGCTTAAACTTCTTATATTTATTAAATAGATTATGTAATTTTACATTTAATATTGATAATAAAAAATGGTAAAATAGTCAAATTATAATAATCATATTTAAGGTAAAATGTCAACACAAGGGTAAAACCACGGTTGCACGAATCGACCAATTCCGAGTGGACTCGACCGATTTAAATCGGATCGGCAGTGTGCCGATCTGATTTTGGGGCCAAATCAGTCGGCTCCGAATCGGCGACCAACTCGGCCGATTTACCTCGATTCCGACCGAGTTAAATCCAATTCGGAATCGGGGTAAATCGAGAAGAATCGATTTTTCTAGGTAAATGACTAAAATACCCTATGATATGATATTTATTAAATTATTTAAGCATGGGTAAAATTAGAATTTTGATTTTAAAAACCTAAAACTTACCCCCCCCCACTCCGCCGCTGCGTTTCCGCCCTCCGCCGCCGTGCTTCGCCCTCCGTCGCCGTACCTCATCGACTCCGACCTCGGGCTCCGACCTCGACTCCGACCTCAGCTCCGACCGACCAACATCATTGTGGAAACGAGACTCATTTCCGCCCTCTGTCGCCGCATTCTGCCCTCCGCCATGCTTCCTCGACTCCGACTTCAACTCCGACCAAGCTCCGACCTCGACTCCGACCTCAGCTTCAACCGGCTGACATCGCTGTGGAAACGAGACTCGCTGCCGATCGGGCCTCCGACCTTAGCTCCAACCGATTTGTATAAAGTTGATTTTTTGTTGAAATTGAATGTGCAAATTGTTGGCTATGCTTCACAAATTTTTGGCTATGCTTCACAAAGTTAGAACGAATTCACCTCAGCTTCGACAAGATGTGCAAATTATTGGTGATGCTTCACAATTTTTTTCATTGCTGATTTAGGATTCATGATCAAATTTGTATGTCAAATTTGATATTATGTGCTGTGCAAATTCGTATGTCAAATTTTTCATAAATTACTATGTGGTGTGCAAATTCGTATATCAAATTTTTATGTACAAAAAATTGTGTTGTGCTATGCAAAATTCGGTTGTGCTGTGTAAATATGGCTTGAGCTTGATGCAAATTTGCACAACACAATTTTGGTCATGCATCCAAATTACTTGAGCTGTGCGAATTTTTTCATTTTGTTCATGTGTCTTAATTGTTTGAGCTATGCAAATTGTCACATGGAAGAGCAAATTATAGGCTGTGCACATTATATGTTGTGTGAATTGTTGTGTTGTGCAAATTGTTGGTGTTGTGCAAATTATTGGTGCGTACAAATTTGCCTGCTCTTCTAAATGAGATTGTGCAAATTGTTGATATATCAAATGTTATACTTATGATATTGAGGTATGGTGATGATAAATTGTGATACTCTTTTATACTTGTATTAAATTATAAATTTGTGTATTTATGTTGAAAAATTATATAATTATATATTTCAGGTATTTATGTTATGAGTTGTCAAATTTTTGTATATAACCAATTTGGACCGATTTAAGTCGATTCAACTGAACATATGACTTTAGACGTTCGTCCGATTTACGCCGATTCCGATTTTTATTTATACAACCATGGGTAAAACAAGTGAGAAGTATGCATTCTTCTCTCCTCAATGGGCCCCCTAAATTATAGAGGGACATATGGACAACATTTCTTTCTTAATGGCCACTCCAATTGGTGAATGTAAATAATCTTTTGGAAATTTTGATGCCCCCCTGCCCCCAATTTGGTCTCACACTCTTTTAATGAGATTAATTGACACCATCTTATTGGTCATTCTTGTCCAATGAATTTGGCCAAATACGCCAATTTACCCATACCCACAGATGAACTTCATGACATATAAAATATTAATCATGCTCTATTAAAAAATATACAATTTTATATCAATTTAATTTTGAATTAAATAATTTAAAGAAAATATTATACGACCATTTTTCTCGTGCCACGTAACTACTTTGTTCACCCAAATTGTTGTATAATTGTATAACTGCCCGAGTCAGATTTTTGGATAGTAACTAATTCTTAGTTTTATCTTATAGCGTGGGTGGAGAACGTGAGTGAGTGATGAATGTTTTTATAGGTGGCCTCAAGTGTGTTTAAATTAATACAAATAAAACAACATCCAAATTTATTTATTTTATAACTTTATTATTTATTATTTTATTATGGGATCAAAAAAAAATTTTTTTAATTTCACCGCCACTAACACCACACATGACGAAACTAAACTTGTCGTCTCCACCGCAAACTGGCAGTGGTCGCATGACTGTCCCCGCGCCCAGCCACCCACCCACTGTGTGTAATATGTATGTATGTATATATTCAACTCCCTTCCCTACCCTTTTCCTCTCCTTCACGACTCTTTCTCTTCCACTTCCAATCCACAACCCAAGCGGCAACAGCTTTCCTGTTCACATTTCGATCCTTTGTCGGAAGACCATCTGTTCTACTGTACTTGTTGAGGTATCGTAAGCATCTCCTTGCTCCTCCACTGTTTTTTTTTTTGGCTTCTTCTTCTTCTTAATCTAGTTTAGCGTCAAATATCGTTGTGTTGTTGACTGTGAAGTTCAGTGAAATAAGTTGATAGGCTACTGTGGAGGTGTTTTTGATTGGTCTAAATAGTTGTGATGATTATGGATATGAGGCAGTGTTTGATGTTGATTGAACTTTCATTCTAGAGGGATGGTTACCCAGATCTTGTTTTTGCCTAATTATGCATCAAATATGGTTGAGGCTTTTTGATAGTTGGCTATGTTTTTTTAGTATCAAAAAGGCTTTTTGATAGTTGGGGTGATTATCAAGAGGCTGCTGTTTTTTTACCCCTGTAATCAACTGATTTTAGTCTAGAAGGATGGGTACCCTTTTTTTTTCCTAGTTAAGCATCATTATCTGGTTGAATTGTTGAGTATGAGATTCCTTTAGTACAGATAGTCAATAGACTTAAGTTAAAAAGTATAGATGTGTGAGTAGTAGAGGTGATTCTCAGGAGGAGGCTTTCTTTTTTCTGTCAAAAGATTCTAGCCTAGAAAGAAGGATACATGGATATTGTTTTTGTCTCGATGCAATACATCAGTATCAAAGATAGATTTGAGACTGATGTTTTTTCCCCTAGTTCATCAACTTCATATAAAATTTGAGATTGATATCATGAAGTTTTGTGTGTTCTTTTAGTAACGAGGGGTGTGAAAATGTCATCACCAAGCAAGAGAAGAGACATGGATGTTATGAAATTGTGAGTATACTTAAATGCCTTCATCATTTATCAGGTGTTTACCATTTTTATTTAAATATTTGTTCTTTTATAGTTGGTGCGGATCTTAGCATCTCACTGGTTTTTAATGGTGTAGAATGATGGCAGATTATAAGGTGGAGATGGTGAATGACTCAATGAGTGAATTCTATGTCGACTTCAAGGGCCCTGCTGAGAGTAATACTTTTGTGGCACTTCTCTCCCACTCTCTTTGGATCTTGGTGTTCAAAGATTATTTTGTTGAATGATTTGTTTGATTATAATGTATGCAGGCTTATATGAAGGCGGAGTGTGGCGAATAAGGGTGGACCTGCCAGAGGCTTATCCATACAAATCTCCCTCCATTGGATTTGTGAATAGGATATACCATCCTAACATTGATGAGATGTAAACATACTCAGACTGTTTTTGTAAGCCAAAAGAATCTGAAATTCATCGACTTGCTGTAAATAACTAGCCTTATTTATTTTCTTGGTGCAGTTCTGGTTCAGTTTGCCTCAATGTAATCAATCAGACGTGGAGTCCCATGTTTGGTAAACACTGATAAGTAGCTCATGGTCTTGTGTTAGATTTAAATTTTTGTAATTGTTGTAGGAACATATGGTTAACACAGTTTACTTGATGTAGGAACATAATGGTATAATGGCCTTGTACTCGTACTTCTCATGTATTCTGCTCTGTTTATTTGCACTCTCTTTCTTAGTGCGCAAATTTGCCATGGTTATTTTCTGTTGCCTGAGATATATATGTATTTTTAAGTTGTGTTATATTGCTTCATTGCTATTTGAGCAGATTTTTTAATTTTCTTCCTCTTGGAGCAGATCTTGTCAACATATTTGAAGTATTTCTTCCTCAGCTTTTGCTTTACCCAAACCCTTCTGACCCTTTGAACGGGGAAGCTGCATCTTTGATGATGAGAGACAGTTCATCGTATGAACAAAGAGTTAAAGGTAGACTTTTTTTTCTTTTTCTTTCTTTTTTTGTTTGTTGTAAAGAGTGGGTGGGCAGGGGGAGGTTATGTACATTCTTGTATGTTGTCCTTAATGGCTCCTCCTTGTAGAGCATTGTGCTAGGTATGCTAAGCGAGAAGACATCCGAGGTCCACAAGAAGAAGAAGAAGAAGAAGAGGATAGTGAAAGCGAGGATGATAAAAACTACAGCAGTAGTGAAGATGAAATGGAGGTTGAAGGCATTTAACTGTTGGATAGAACTTGGTGTATGCATATGTATGCCTATGACAATTGAAAGTTAATTTGTGAATTGCCCGCATCATAAACTTTCTAATAATGTTTAATTCGTTGTCAATATCAGAAAGATATTCTCTACTACAATATTGGACAACTTCATTACAGAGAATTTCTTTACTACCTTCTTGTGTG
Source organism: Piper betle (assembly GCA_033002965.1). Classification (NCBI taxonomy): domain Eukaryota; kingdom Viridiplantae; phylum Streptophyta; class Magnoliopsida; order Piperales; family Piperaceae; genus Piper; species Piper betle. The sequence goes on from JAURVB010004052.1 coordinate 90,751, forward strand.
AAGTTTGCCTATATCAACCAACCATTTTCCCGTTGAATTCATTTACGTTCATGAATGATGCTGACATTAAATCTGAGGATATCCTTCTTTTGAGAATTGTATAATGAGGGGGGTTTCATAGAATTCCTTGCCTGATTGCTGTTCACGAAAATTGCGTCATTCATTTCCTGCCAAATTCTCAGGGATTTTTGGCCAAGCCTTGCAACAGAATCACAGATACGTTGTTCTTTATCATATGGTAAAATTTCCGTCAATGGCTGTTATGCAGGTGATCTCTGTTGCAGCTAAACATCACGAGAGACTTTTGAGAAAGCATTCAGTGGAAATGAACCTGGGAACGAGTAAGATCAATACAAATCATTCGTTGTATGAGCTGAATCATCAGTTTATTGCGGTCTAACTATCTTTTCCTCTTGCAACTTTCTTTGTTTCACGTAATTCATGCATACTTGCATTGTGTCAATGCAAAATACAGACGCTGGTTCAAGTTGGTCATACTTACCTTGCCGCCCAGGGCATTGCCATCGTCATTGTCTTTGTCTTTCTATGCCATCAATTTGATACATTTCACGTTTAAATATATAAATTACAAAAACCATTTCTCTTGAAAAAATGTGGATAAAGTTTTACCCCCATAAATCAACATGGTGTACTTTTATCCCCTGAGACGATTGTTGTTACCCAGGAATAAAAGTTCCAAAAAAAAACATATAACAAATGTTTCTTTCCTCTTCCAGCCTGCCATGACCGAGTTTAGAACAGCCTGTCCACAGAAGGTGAGGCCCAAAAGAAGATTGTCACTGTAGTCGGTAGACAACATTACAAAAGGCAGGAGACATTGCTTTATGTTATTGGCCAAGAAAGGACAGAGCTAATCTGGCCCAGAAAAGTTCTATGAATTCTGAATTGGTTCATCTTCATCATTTAGTTGTTGCTTACTTGTAGATGGTACTACACTAACAACAGCTTTCATACTAAGCAATACTTAATTACTTCAATGGATGACTTCTTGCATGACAATTGTCACTTAAGTTGTAAGTTTGATTTCTAATGATACATTTTTCTCTGGTCCATCAGGGTTATTTTATTTTTGGAATCTGGTATCTTTGTGCTCCTTTTATCATCTTCTACGGGGCACTCTTTTTTTATCCAAGTTAAACTTCTGTCTCAAGCAAATTGTACCTGTCTGCTGTTTGTTTCTTCTTCAAGTAGAGTAATCATGTGTTTGTTTCAATATAATATATGAGAGCGAACCATCTCAAGAGATGGATAACTGTCAGTTACTGAACAGTAGGTAACATGTATCTGTTGGTCTGTATTTTCTAAACACGAGTGAGTTGCATACAATTCCAAGATAAATACTTTTCTCAAGCGTCAACAAAAATGCAACTGTGACATTGTTTTCTTGGGCAGAGCATTTGGTAATGAAGTCATTTCATGCCATAGATAATAGTTCTGCATGCAATCATAGGCAGAAATAAAGATTGGCCCAAAATGTTGCTCACCATGCATCAAGTGGAACAGATGACCTAACCTAACAAATTGGACCACATGGGTCAACACCCATGAAATCAGCAAAATCTAGGATATGTATCTAAATTCATTTCAAATTGGAGAATGGCCCAATAGCAGATGATGACTTTGCCTGAAATTGTATTACCTAATCAGTGACCACATAGGCCCCTCTACTAGAGAATGTTCCCCTGGCCTCAAATCATCGGTACTGTTATTTGAATTTAGCACAAGCATTTCTATATTTTTGAAAGAAAGACTGTAATCAGCCCTCATATTGACGATTAGATACATGAGCAAAGAAAAAAGAAAAAATCTGGTAAATTATCTCTATTTAGGATTCTCCTATATCATCAATATCATGTATATTAAAATTTTACAAAGAAAAAATGACAAATTTCCGCACTCTTACGATTTGAATGAGTGGGCAAATTTAAAAATTGCGAATACTAATAAACAGAAACGACAAATAAAAAGAACAGCGGGCCCCGCACTCCGACCGGCCACTGCTTATTGAATGTGGCATTGAATCCCATCTTTGTTTGTTTGATCTTCTGCTTCGCCTGCTTTCTTCTTCTCCACAAACCCCAACTCTTTCGTCAACGCCTCTGGGATCGAAACAATGGAAGACCTTCCAACTGTATCTCCACTTTAGTCTCTTCATTTTCTGCTTCTACCACTCTAGAATGCTCTCACTTTTTTGAGTTTTCTTTTTTATTGACTTCTCTCACTGGTCGCTAATTATGTCTCTTCGAGCATAGGTAGGGGTGGTGGAGGGATGGGGGCGTGATCTGGACTGTTTTCTCTTAGATTTGTTTGGACTTTTTACTCTGCTAACGGAGCTTTCTGTTGAGCAGTGGAGATGGTGAGGAAGCATGGGTGGCAGCTCCCTGCCCACACTTTTCAGGTCTGTTACCTCTGTTTGACTGGAAATTAGCAGCTGCTTTTGCTATTGATATGTGTTTCGTTGGTATTGTGGAATATGGTTTTCTCGGTGTTTTTTTAATTTAAGTTTTCGTTTCTTTTTTGGTATGAGAGAATTCGTGGCGTGGTGCAGTTGGATATTATGAAGGTTATGGTGATAGGATTTGTGGCTATTGTTGTCCTGTTGAGGCTGTATGTAATTGTGCTTCTACTGTACTATTAGGCTTTTTTAATTAATGTGAAGGATGGTAGTGAAGGGAAACATTTAGGATTTATGCCGAATACGTGTTGAGGGTTTCTTAATATTATTGTTTCTCTCTGTTGTAATGATCTGTGTGAACTGGGAAGGTTGTTTGAATGAATATGTAAATCCTGCGCTGTGAAAGCTGTGTCTGTAAAGCTAGGGATAGTTCCATTTTCCTGGGGACACTATTGATATGTCATAAAGGATTGAAAGCTGTAAATGTGCTTTTTCATTATCGTATTTGTCTGAATTTTTATATTTACTCAAAATGTTCCATTGTTTTTGCAGGTGGTTGCCATTACTGTCTTCTTCTTGTTAGTAGTTGCCTTCTATAATTTTTTTGCGCCATTTATTGGAGGACATGTATTGAAGTATGTTGCATTTGGCATCTACACACCTGTGGTGAGTATGCATTGTTGTTTGCATCATATTGATTTCCTTCGATTTGCTATGTGTTCACCTCAACAATTCTTCCTATTGCTTTCACAGGTACTTGCTGTTTTTATTCTCTATGTACGTTGTACTGCCATCAATCCCGCTGATCCTGGGATTATGGATAAATTTGGAGGCTCCTTATCAAGAAAACCAAATAATAATGCTGATTTGGAAGGCTCTTATGGAGCAGCTGACGTGGGAGAAAGTGTTATTCGTATGTCTCCTTCATCAGCCTCTAGAAGTTCTGTGGCTGGTAACTCTGCAAAAGTGGCTTCGCTTGATCATGGAAGAAGCAAAGCCGCATCAGAAACCTCTGCTAAGAAAAAATCATCTTGTTGCCTGAATAGTGGGGGTATCATTTGTGCATTATTTTTCAAAGAAGATTGGTGCAGGCGTGAACCCATGTCTGAGCAGCCGGAGCAAGATGCCCTGTATTGCACCTTGTGTAAAGCTGAGGTATGGGGTTTATGCTTAGTTGTGTGCATTTTGCTATTGATTGCACAAGATTGTTGCTTTCATCCAAAATAAATTGTCAAACAATATTTTGATCCAGTGTTAAATGGTATGAATTGAGTTCCATGTACAGTTCATAAAGTAGGTTCTGGTTACTAAGAAAAACTCATCTACTTATCCTCTATAATATTCTCGGCAAATGGTTTCCTGAACATGAACGGTTTGAGACTTTTTTAATCAAGAGAATATGCTCATGTCATAAACTAAATTATGTGGGCGCTACTAGTTGGATTTCTGTAAATATCTTGTTTTTTAGAGTACCAGCTTTTTGGAGTATTGAGATGAAGCTTTTATGTCATTTTTCATATTCTTTGTTAGTTTAAATGGCAGCAAATTGAGGAATGAGGAAAATTTGATGTTCTTAATTCTATGAGGATAAACTTGATTCAGTCTGGTACGAGCCATTATTCCTGTAGCTACTTCCTTTTGATGCAGGTGAGAAAATACAGTAAACACTGCAGATGTTGTGATAAATGTGTGGACGGATTTGATCATCATTGTCGGGTATCATAGTGTTCCTTCTTTTCCTTTTTTTTTCTTTTTGCTTTGTAAGTCTTTGATCTTATGTTCTTTTTATTCAGTCTGCATATGTGATTGTTTCTCGTGCAGTGGCTCAATAACTGCGTAGGCCGAAAAAATTATGTTACATTCATCTCTTTGATGGCCACAAGTCTCATTTGGGTAGGAATTTGATTTTCTTTTACTAGTGATAGTGTTGAAAAGTTTTATTTCTCGGATTGTATCTTTATGTAGCTGATCATGGAATGTGGAGTGGGCATTGCTGTTTTAGTCCGCTGCTTCGTTGACAAAAGGCATATGGAGGAGCAAATAGTTGACAAGCTTGGAGATGGATTTTCTCGTGCACCATTTATTGCCGTAGTGGTATGTTAGTTACTTAAGTGTTTCATTTCTTTTGATTAATCTCGCTTAGTATGTTATGGGCACTGTTGTGAGTGTCGTGGCTTGTAGAAATGTTGGCCTAACAGTGACAGATATTTGGCGTAATTGAGTTATCTATTTTTGTCCTTGGATTATGTTTTTCTTCTAAATTGGATAAAGGATACATCAATCATATAGGCTTAATGATAGCTATTTATTTTGAGCAGATTGTTTGTTCTGTAGTTTCATTATTGGCTTGTGTGCCTCTGGGGGAGCTGTTCTTTTTCCATATGATTTTGATAAGAAAGGTGAGATTATTTATCAATGAAAATGAAATAGGATTCATGGTTGGACTATTTGAAATATTATTTTCATAATGCTAAAATGCATTCTCTAGGGAATAACAACATATGAGTATATTGTTGCTGTTCGTGCAATGAGTGAAGCACCTCCAGCTTCAGTAGATGAGGATAACCTTAATGTTCCACTTTCACCTAGCGGATCCGCAACCACTGGCCTTAGTGGTGGAAGCTCTTTGGGTCTTCAGTACAAGGGTGCCTGGTGCACGCCACCAAGAGTATTTGTGGATTATCAGGTAATAACATTGAGATCTTGTTGTCTAGTATATGTTAACAAACCAATGTATGTACCTTTTCCTGATTGAAAGAGTTCAACAGGATGAAGTTATACCACACCTTGATCCCGCTGGTGTACCTTCCACAATTGACCCCGATGCAGCTGGATCTGCAGATAGGGGAAACAAACTGCAGAAACGACCTGTTCGGATTAGCGCATGGAAACTTGCCAAATTAGATTCTAATGAAGCTATGAGGGCTGCAGCAAAAGCCCGAGCATCATCGTCTGTTCTCCGCCCTGTAGATACTCGTCGAGGGCCAGATGCTGACATGAGTTCATATGATAATGCAAGCAGTAAGAGCAGCGTGAGCACAGACCTTGGGATGAGCAAGGAAATTAAGAAGGACTGTAAGCTCTCCAGTCTGGGTAATTCATATCCACCAAGTCAAACTAGTAAGGAGGACTATGAAACAGGCACTCATAGTATCAGTAGTTTCAGCAGCCCAGGCCATCTGCATGATTCCGTATCACTGAGTCCTATGCCCCTGGAGCAACCATCCGGTCCTTCTGCTCGTAGTCAGTTGCCACGTTTTATATCTGATCAATCTCTTCCTCTCCGGACGACTCTTCCTACCACAAATCTTGGGAATCAAATGTTATTTCAACCTTCTAATACTGGTTTTGATGATAAAGTGAGGCAAAGGAATAATCTGAGTTCACAAGTAATGTCAGGCCAGCACATTAGTTCAGTTATTAGGGAGAACAGGAGGACTTCAGTTGTGTGGGACCAAAATGCTGGTCGTTATGTATCTGTTCCTGTGTCAGCTATGGCTGAAACGGCTGTTGGAATCCCCCAAGGCCACAATCTCATGCAGCAATTAACCGAGCTGCAGAATTAAGTGCTTATGGAAGACGCCCAAATGCTTCTGATCCTTCAAACGCAGCAACTGCACCTATTGAGCCGGCAGAGAACTTATTGTATACAGGACAGTCTATATTTTTCGGTGGACCTCTTTTGAGTGTACCACCGGCCAGACAAGTTCAAAGAAATGAAAATGACAGCACAAATGTGGCGCCAACCCTAGACGGGACAGTTTATGTGCCTCTGGATGGTCGAGGACAATGAGACTTCATACTGTGTACCTGGGTCTTTGTTTGAACGTAATTATTCTGCAGCTCACGGTGGTGGTGATTATAGTCATGCCAAACTAATGATTTGAATTTTGAGAATCACATTATTATGGATAGAAGAAGCTTCCAAAGACAAAAAAGAACTGATGGAATGCGATTAACAGCCGACACAACTGCTTCGAAATAGGTAAGGCTAGCTAATCTAGGCCATCAGTTTTATGGTATCAAGAGGCTTTAGTGAGGATCAAAATGCGGCCGACATTGAAACTTGTAACAATTAACATCAAAATTTAGTTTGGAATATTTCCATTTAGGTTCTTTTTCATGTTCTGGTTTTCTTTGGTAATTTTTCATTACAGCAAGGAATATCTTTGTTTCATCAATAATTTGTTTTAGATTTCCATTTATTTATTCAATAATACGTGAGAGAAGCATTATGATAGTTAAATACGACCGAACAAAATGGAGAAGTATGAACCGTGTTCTTCTCGACTTTTATGAAACGGTGGAAGTAGGCAATATTTGTGCTCATTGTAACTGTAGACCAAGAAGTAAGAGGCTTGATCCAAATCAAGATAGAATTGTTTTATAGTTTATAGTGGGATTGAAAAATGGTTGCTCATCGTAAGATCACAAATATCTCTTGTCTATGTCCCAAACATTTTTGGCCGATTACAGCTTTTTAAAGTTTTCTGAAAAAATTAGCCGGCGAAAAATAAAATTGAGCCTGATATTTGATCGACAGACATGCAAACACCCGACTCTAAGGCAAGGGTGAATACCCAAAGTTGACTTATTTGTTGGTGGCCAGTAATGAGGCCTCATATTTTTCGGCACAAGACTTGTCGTACTTACTGACTACATCAACTTCAAATTGAATATCAAAATAGTTAATGATGGTAAAATACAACCACCTATCTCTTGACGCCTAATGAAAGTGCACTAAGAAAACTAATTTTATCGTTTGTCGAATAATTTTATATCTCTACGTGAGATAGGCGATGTCTTTTATAAATATGTTTTAGATTGAATCCTATGATTTTCTCGTGGCATCAATCCTGTTTCCCATGGTCTATTATGTTGCCTCCATTTCTGGAGTTTAGATTGCTGGTCTGCTGACCATAAAGAATTTTCCTGGTTGGGAAGCCATGTTGGTCAATGTGGACAAATAAAAGGTACTGTTATAATTCTTGTCACGTAGTTGAGAGAAATGGAGAACAAGAAGATTTTTCCTAGTCGTCAAACTAGCAGATCTTAACTCCCATTTCCCCATAATTTAGTATGTCAGGCTTCTCTCTGTGTATTATATTTCTCCGGGATGCTCCCCGCATGTGCTCCATTTCCCCATGATCTATTATGTTGGGGCTCCTTGTATGTGCTACATTTTCCCCGACGCTCGTGTAGGGTAAGGTGTCGGTCGGTTGGACATAAGATAAGTATCGTCTATGTTTATCCAATTAACCGTTGACAAAATGCTAATTGTCCATGGACAAATTGGTCACGATCATAATTCGGTGAGGATAAAATTTTTTTGAATCTCATAATTATTGTATTATCTAATCATTTTTCCATTGTAAATACTAATTTTTCTCACAAAGAATAATGCCTTATTTATTTAATTATTGTGTCTTTTATTTTTCTTAGTTTCTTTTATGTCAATTAGCATAAAAATTTTATAAAAAAATCTTAAAAAGCATTTTAATAAGTTGAAAATGTTCAAAATCTAAGGTTGATGTGCTTTGGATTTAATAGTTTCAATGATAATTTAATAATGAAGTCTACAAATATCAATAATATCATTAATTTGTGATTTTTGGTAGTTGTTCAACGGTCATTGGTCGGACAAAGAAATGATCGCATCTGGTTTGTTTTTATTAGATCATATTCGGTTGGTTAAAACGGTAGTCAGACACCATCATCATCTAGTTATCCATGCCCACCCTTCTGCTTGCAATCCATGTGTTACACGGTTGTATGTCCATAATTGGACTTGGCATGTCCATCCACGATTGGATCTTTGTCAAGATATAATGACTTGATGTAATATAGTTAATTAAGTTATATTTTTAAATGTAGTTAATCAAATTAAAAATTTATAGTTTAATAGGTATTAAATGTGAGACTAATTTAAAAGATTTCACCTTCAGAAATTTTCACCGAAATTTTACGTTTAGGCCCGTTGCTAGTTCCAACCTACGACCTTCTTTAACCCATAATTGGTAACCTAATAAAAATGCATAGTCCAATCTATTAACTAACACAGAACCAGGAGATACCGATAATATCAACGACCCCATCCGACCTGAAGTGCAACTTAAGGAAGACATCTCTTCCCATTTGGGTTAAAACAAAAAGGAAAAAGCTCTAAGCCCACTGAAAAGTAAGGAATGATAAAAGCCCTATTACGAGTATTTTCCAAATAGCCGCTCTTAGGCCCAACTACTACCTTCCCCGTTCAAAGGCGCCCCCCCCGCTTTTCCTTCTTTGCGCTTCTCCAATCCGTTGTTTGATTGCTTCCACAGGTGAATTCGATCGTTTCTGGTTCATAGTTGTTCTTCGATTGCAAGAAATCTATTTAAATTTTATCTTTTCTATGATGATTCGTTGTTTAATTTTGATCATTGGTGGATATTGTTTTCTTTACGTCAAATAGTTGTGGGGATGTTGCACGTGCTTATTGGATGATGCTTTTAGGTTGTGATTGATATGAATTGAGTGGTGAATTGAATTGGTCTCTTTTGTTGTTCCGCTCTAATTAGATGGCTGATTATGGGGGATTCTTGACCAATGTTCTGGTGCTATTAGTTAAGGGAAGGAATTTTGATATATATATATATATGTCTATTTGTAACCACTGCAATTTTGTAGGTTGTGATTCTTATGAATTTATGTACAATTAAATTTATATATACATATTTTTTAAAAAAATTTGTTATCTTATTGCTGAGTGCAATTTTCCGGCAAAGATTCAGCTTTTCATTAGTTATCTTGTTGCAAGTTTCAGGTACTGTACAAGATGAAATTGGACATCAGATTTTTCTTTACAACATTGTTAATTTTACTTGTACCCACCTGTGCGAGAAATGTTATTGTGTTTAGGAATACAGGTAAAATGCTTTCTTTAATGAACAAAATATTTCCAGTGGAATGAGATACCTGTTAAGCACCGAATTTTGATGATCATTATGACAGAAACTAATTTTTTTAGGAGATAATTAAATGCAGGGAATGCTGTCTTTGCCAAATTATATGAAGTGGACACTGTTTCAGGGGTGGCTCTTTCAGATGGAAAATCACCGCAGGATTTTGTATGCCAGTCCTGCCTTGAGGTTTCAAGTAAAATTGAGAAATTTTTGACTGAACCCATGTTCCTTGATAAGATTGTGGCCATTTCCAATGATGTTTGCAATGTTATGCCTTCAGATTTTAGGGAGAAGGTAGTAATATTTCTATAAAAATTCAATCAACATTAAATCATTGCTCATTTAATTTGCTAATACTTTTCTCAATGTTGCAGTGTAAGGAGATGTCTGTGAAGTACATCCATGAAACCGTTACTTATCTTCAGGAGTATTTCTGGAGACTAATTTATGCCGTAGCACAGATGTGTGCCCTGAAACTGGCAGCTCTATTAAAGCACTTAATTTTTATGGAAATCAGGTGTGAAGAGGAAAGTATTTTTTTGTTTTTGGTTCTAAGCTTGTCTTCACTATGAAAGTGCCTTGGGATCCTGGAATTCACGTGCTGAAATAATGTTCACAAATTCAATTCGTTCATTGGCTCTACAATGTTTGCGGATTTTTTTATAAAAAAGTTAATTTCAATTTTGAACAAAATACAAATCTTGTTAATTGTTAATCTCTATACATTCCTAACTTCTTCTTGCTCTTGCTAATTAAAAATTTTATGCGTAAAGACCCTAGTGATCAACAATGTTTATCATTTATGTGGAAAATTCTGTTTATAAGTCTGGATATTTCGTTTTTATGAGCTCGTTGCTTGTTTAATGCATATATAGAAGTGGCAATGTTTGCAATCCGTTGATCCTTTAATTGCTTTATTTGGTATTTCTTTTGTTTGAGTTTATTGATAATTATTAGATAAGTTGCCTCCTTTCCTGCGATTTGTATTTTATTTTGCAACTCTTAGAATAGATATCTGTATGGATTGTCTTTGGTATTGATGATTGAAGGTGAAAAAATAATCTGGTTGGGAGTTGTTGACTTCTACTTCAAAATGATTTAATGTGTCGGCTAACCTTATCTACAATACCAAAGTCGGTAGATGATAAGAAATTCCATATAAGCAAGATGTTCTAATGTTTTGATATGTTTGCTTATGTTTTTTGAAATGTGGTTTTCCTCAGGTGACAAATGAAAAGAGTTGTTCTACATGTAGGAATGCTGTTAAGAAGTTGCAAGATGACCTTGAAGACCCAGAGAATAAGGTTGGACTTATGCTTGCCTTATTGCTTATTTGTGTTTGATGCCAAAAATAGATATACCTAAATGTGTTGACCTTATGTAGTTATTAGTTTCTATTTTGAGTAAGGCGAATGTTCAATTTTGTAGATAAAGGTGATTAGGGCTCTTCTTAAAGTTTGTGAGAATGTGGAGGATCATGTCAAACAAGTAAGTGAATATTTTCCAGTTTTTTATGCTGTATCTGATAAAAAAATTTGGAAGACAAGTTGTTTTAACTATCTCTGTATCTGCAGTGCAAGAAAATGGTTTTCGAATATGGTCCTCTGATTATGGCAAACATTGACAAGTACTTGAGCAACAATGACATATGCCACATTATGCGCGTTTGCGATTATGTTGCTTACGCTGATGAAAATACTAGCCTTGTCGCTTCCAGTTGATGGCGCCTCGTCAAATAACCGATTAAAAATGGTTATGATTGTTACATTATGCGAGTGCTGTGATTTTGTGAATATATTACATGATTGAAAATGGGTAGGTGATGATTGTCAATAGTTTATTATTCAGAGGTTGGATGTAAGACAGTATCTGTCATTCTTCATCCACATTTTCCTTATTTACGACGAACATAAATGTATAAAATTTACAAACACATTCTAAGAATGTGATCGATATTTTGTTTTATGATGTTTGAGCTTCCTTGTTTAGTTGTGTTGTATTAATCTTATTTATTAAAAATATTAAATTATATATCGATTAAAATTGTGTTTGGTAGAAGGTGAGTAAAATCTAAAATAATAAAAGCACTTTTAAAATTTTTTTAACAAGATAATAAATTGAAGAGTTGTTAATCTTTTTTTATTCAAATATTTAGAACAAACGTTTTTTTTTAAAAAACAAATTATTTTAGTTCTAATGATTATAATTGTTAGTTCATATATATATTTTTAATTATAATAAAAAAATCTAATACAATCTTAGCCTATTGCAATTATGTCGAACATAGAACGAAATTTAATATCAATCATGTTAGAGTTTGGTAGGAGTTTTTCAAAGCACCTTCTCCTTGAAGTTATGGTGCCTGCGGCGCTTCATTCCCAACGCTGCCGCCGGCGGGCAGTCCCAACATTGCCGGTACAACACGGGCGCCGTCTGGAGCGCCACGAAACCTGGCCGCACCGACGGCGTGGCCACCTTTTCCCTGCCGGCAAGCTTCACCGCCGCCGCCATCCTATCCATCATCGCCGGCGGACCACCGGCGCTGCCTGGAGCGATGCGAAACCTGGCCGCTCCGGCAGAGTGACAGCCGTCGTCCGCACCGGCAAGCTCCATCGCCTCCTCCACCATATCCAACGTCGTCGGCCGACCGCCGGCGCCGCCTCGAGCGATACGAAACCTGGCCGCACCGACGGCGCGACCGCCCCCGCCCCCGCCCCGGCCGGCAAGCTCCGACGCCGCCGCCATCCTTTCCAACGTCGGCTGCAGGTCGTCGATGCGCACATTCGCCGGCGGGAAGCTATAGGGGAGATTGGGGCGCCGGATATCGGCCGGGTGGACCGGGGGCAACTGTTGGCGCGGCACTGCAGGAGGCGGGTACGGTTGGTAGTGGACGGCGTCGCCGGCGCCGGAGGTGGTGTGTTTACCGACGACGCCATCCCGGCAGTGGAATTTCTGGTGGCCGCCGAGGGCCTGCGACGTGAGGCCGGCTTCTTCATCTTCGCCGGTGAGAAGAAGCGGCTTCTGGTCGAGCTTGGAGATCAAGTCGAGTTCTATGATCGGCCGGCGAGAGGTGTGGCCGCAGAGGCCAGCACTGCTTGATAAGATCAACCCAAGGGGGACATTACCATTAACGTCGGTCTGCTGCTTGCCGACGTTCTCCTCCTCTAACTGACCAGACCTCCTATGTTCCATCAATGGCGAGTACAGAAAAGATGGTTCGTTTCGTACGTGCCCAGTGATCTAACAAAGACTCAAATCCGAAGAGAGTAGAACAATTAGTGGTGAAGAACAAAGTAAGAATGAACCATGCATGTGTATTAATTTATGCAGGAATGGAGTGGGAGATTATATATGGGAGAGAAGGTGTGTTCTCAGATCAAAGGATGAAATCAATTAGGATCCAGCCGAGCAAACATGATCAACGGGGAATGGTATGTTAAACCTCCATTCATGAATTTAGATCAAAGCTAAATGGGTACCAATTAATTTGGGCTCTTGTGTTTTAATTTGAGATTGGCAATTGTGCAATTATATTATTATTTATATTGGAAGGATGGCAAGTGTACGTAAATACATGTAGTAATAATTAGTGTAAACCTTTAGTTATTAAGGGGATATTTAGACACCACATCGAGTTTTGTATTCGTAATGCACGAACATGATTTTTTATTGGTGTTATGTTAGTAGTTTTCACTCTTCAATCACTCGTATTTAAGTGTTCTTTTCATTATATGCTAGCCGCTAGCTATATCCTACATGCATCTATTGCATGCATTTAAGATATTGGTAATCTATCATTAATTAATAATAACAGAAAAACAACAAATTTAGAAATTATAGATTTATTTATGTGCCCACATTTTTACCTCGTCTGTACATCAGGATACATACTCTCGTAAATAATTAGAGAAACCACGAGAGGCTACTAATTAAAGTCTTCACTTTGCAACGTTTGAATGAACTCATGAAAATTAACCCTTTAATCTAATGTTTATTGTTATGAATAGTACTTTCCATTTAGAAGTGCATTGAAATTAAGCGTATTTTGATGGGCATACTTCATGTAAGTTTGTTGCTATGTGTAATACTGATTCACTTTTAAGCTCTCCACTGCAGTTGAGGCATTTACACGAGGTGTCTTCGTAATTTTCTTAATCCATTTTAATTTGATCAAACTACATATACCCCATACCGAGTACCGACCCTTCATTTAGATAATGATGCAAGAATCATGATCTGCAAAGTTGTCTTGTGAATTTTCAAGACACCAACGGAGCTGCCGCGTGCAAATTATAAATAAAAACGCACAGTCATTTCTATTGCGTTTATGATCCTCTTCATTATCTAATTACTACGAAAAGGGTAAAACGTTAAGGTGACAATCAAATCTAGCTCAGAGTCGTGGTATTTCGGTTTCTGATGCATATATATGATCTTTCTATCATCTAATTGGAGCCAAAGTGCTAAGTGAAAGATACATCTATAGATGTTGTATCATTTATAAACCATGTAGAAACGAAGTTGTAAAATTCGTTACATGCCTTTCTGCAACTCTGTCAAAGGAGATAAAAAAGAAACAAACTTCGCTCCAAATCGAAGACAAACTACAAATGCACAGACGATCATAACACACAACCTGGATTCTTGCAAAAGAAAACCACACAAGATAACAATGTTCTATACCTTTTGCTAAGCTTGAATGAAGAACTCACAGGAAGCTTTTGGGCTTGTGTGTCCTAATTTTGAACGCAAAAACTTCCGATGAATTTATGACGCTTACTTATCAAGGGAAAGAAGAGATAAACGCTTGTCTGTGGAGCATTCAACTTGACATGAAGACCGGCAAGAAGCAGGAATCAGAATGAGGCCAAGACACCGCTCCTCCATGGTTGAAGGCAATGATCGTCGAGTGCTCTGATACTCCACAGCATCCTGTAGAAGAATGTTGCCTTGCTTGTCAATGCAATAGAAGAGGCCTGCAAAAAGCGCCCATCCTTCACTTCGACCATCATCCGCTGGCCAAGAAGCTTCCTCACCTGGTTCACAGATGGGGAGCTGTTTGGAAGTGGATTAAACTGCCGGCATTCTTCATCATGGTAGACAGACACTGATTCTATGGTTGGGTCCATTTGTTGGAACTGAATAGGCTCTTGTAGAGTTAAATCAGATCTTCTGAATTCTGATCCCTTGCAACAATACAACTTACAGTTGGCTTTGCTCAACTTGAATAAGTACAAGTAGGAGGTTTTTTAAAAAAGAGAGAGCTTACTCTCCATGCTGCACACAGATAATTTATGAGTCAAACGATTTAATATAGAAGCATCAATGTTGTTGTTTTGAAGGGTGCATTTGCGAGGAACAAAATAGATTCTTCAAACTCATGCTTGACTAGTTCAGAATTATTAGTCTTTTCTCTAAACTTGAATAAATGTAGTCAAAATAAATGAAAATCTTATATCCTCCATGATCCAAAGCATAAATAAGAATCCAGCTTACAAATTTTTCCTTTCTTCTTTTCAACGTATAAAAAATTACACCCGCTCTTAAAAGAACAGAAATTTTAGCACATATATTAAAGCATATTATTATTGAGCCTACTTAAATGATTTATTTCAAGATTCTACTTCTTCCACCCGGTACCCAAAAGGTGTCGGAGACAAAGTTTATTCCAAGATTGAAGCTCTATTATTATTATTATTATTGCGTATGACAAAAAGAAGCAATGAACCATATCCTCATACTACTAGTAGGTCTCCAAGGAATTTTCATCAAATTCATTTGAAACAGTACCCACCAAATCTATCTAAGTGGGTGTCTAATATGTGATTGATTCTAAGGGGGTACATTCTAAAATGGTATGTTACTTTGTAAAAGATTGCACCTATTCAGAAGGGTTTTGTACCCTTTCTAAAGGATATGTGTCCTTTTTAAGAGATATGCACCCTTCCTAACTGGTATTCCACCCTTTCTCTAAACGGTATGCATCCTTTTTAAGAGATATGTGCCTTTCTGAACACCCTTTGTTCAAATGTTGTATCACATCTCCTCCTCATAAATATACCAATAATATCTTTTAAATGTTTTTTCATCAATAAATGGTTTTTTTTAAAGATAACCATCTTAAAGGGCATAAATAACTATGAAATAATTACATTATACAGTTCTTTTTGTTCTTTTATATTTTTTTGATTCATTTGTAAATAATTATTTGGCTTTCCTTTTATGGAACGTTTTAGTCTTTTTTCTTTAATTCACTTCTTCATTATTAATATCATTACTTTTATTATTTTTTGAGATTTTTTAATTCATAGTTCTATTTTCTTTTATCAATGTTTTATCTTCAATTATTTACGCCTCATTTTTTTTGGATTTTCCCTCTTTAATATTTTCACTCTGACATTTTATTTTCGTTTTTTCCCAAAACATCATTGGGTACATTGTGACATATTTTACATTTATTTATTGATGATTTTCTCCGCTAAAATTAGTGCATTTTTTCATATATTGCTTTAACTGATGATATTATTTACCTTTGTTAAAGAATTATTTTTAAATTGATTTTTTTAAAAAGATACAGTTGTACAAGGACCATATAAACTTTCAAGGATGGTAAACTTCTAAAGGGTCATAGTTCATGCGAATAGGTTTGTATTGACGAGTTATGACTTATAATATATAAACTTGGAGATAAAAAAAGAGTGGAGGAATAATTAAAATGCAGTAAATAATTATTCATTAGATGTAGAACGAACAAGTATGGTGTTTAACTTTTTGCATTGGGCACTTTTCAATTAATGATTTTTTCCCATTAAGATACGTTTTTTTCACCTGAATTGTTTTAAATTTTGATATTTCCTCCTCTTTCTCCTAGAAGTCTAAGAATGAAAAAATTTTTTGATTTTTCCGATTAAATTTTATAGTTCAGGTGCTTCATAATGTTCAGGTTTATATTTCAATTAATTAAATTCAAATAATTTTAATTTAATAATGGTAATATTAATCTATTTCTGAAAGCAGAAGCATAGCATGCGGCAGATTTATGAGCAGTTATTATATAATGAAAACAAAGAGCAAACAATGCGAACTCGATTCCCCAGTTTACCAAATGAAAATGGGTCAATCAATATAAAAAAAACAATAATAACAGCCGAATAAACCATGAAGACCTGGTTGGAGAACGTTGGGTGGGAACTCGCCGGATGCTGGACGGAAAGGTACCAGCTCCTCTTTCTAATGCGTAGTTGTTTTTCTCCGGAGGAGGGGGAAGATGCAGCGGATGGAAAAAGTGGTGGGGAGGGGTGGAGAGAAGATGACCGATGTTGGCGGGCCGGTTATCCAGTACACTACCAAATGGATCTGCCCATTTACCCGTTTATCCATGGCTTTACTTGCCTCAGTCCATATATAAAAGTTTGGAGAGGGGCCGTCGATGGGTGGCGCGATCGTATACGAGTAAGGACGAGGCCGGCCAGCTTTTACGGTCTCCTAACTCCTTGCCAATTTTGTCAGAGTCGCCTAAATATTAGTAATTTTCAATACCATTTGATTTTTATCTTCCAAATCTCCTTTTTTTTTTTGCGAATCTTTTGCATTTATTGTAAATCTTTTTATACAGATTTGATAAATTCTGAATTCTTTTATTTTGAATTGAGAATGCAAAGCCTCGCTTTGACGGTTAGGAGTAGGTAACCCGCTATTTGTCTTTGTTTCTATTGCATTCACAAAGTTAGTGGATATGTAAAAGATATAAATTTTTTTTCCATTACTTAGACATGTGTTCCACATAATAAGGGAGTGATACTGATAAAGAATTATGTCAACAAAAAGTGCAAAAAATATTGCGAAGATAAGATTTGAACCTGCGACCTCAAGGTTATGAGCCTTGTGAGCCACCAAACTGCTATTCTTCACAATTCAATAAATTTAATCAATCTAAAAGAAATTTGAAATCTAGGGCAAGTCAAAGAGATAGAATCCAAATCTCGAATGGAAATTTCTTTTGCCTATTTCTTTAGGTAATTTTTTATTAACAACATTTTTCCAACTCCTTTTCCCGTAACAAAATAGCAAATTGTTCAAAGAGTTAGAAACCCTCTCAATTCGATCTTGGCTCAAGATGAACATTGGTAGCATACTTAACACATGCAAGTCGGACAGGAAGTAGTGTTTCCGGTGGCGGATGGGTGAAGAATTCTTCTTTTTACCAAAATAGGCAGATTAGATCACGACCTTATAATAAGAACAATGGATCCTTAAGAACAAGAGATCTTTCTCAATCAATCCCTTTGCCATTTGATCCAATAGCATTCTGTTAGATAAGAGTAGATTTGATAAATACTGATAACTCTTAAATAGAGTATTAGAATGGAAAGATCTATTTGATAATAAACTATTGGTTTTAAGTCATCTCTAGATAAACAGTTTGTGGGACAATATTCGACGCAATTACCACAAACGACCGAACACTACTTGAAAACAACGCTTCTGTTCAGAAACGAAATGCTCCAAATGTTCCGGGAAATTATTGCTCCCATTGGACCATTTGTGTGAAATGCCAAGTTGTTTTTTTGTGGTGAGAGAATCATTTACTTTGGTCAATTTTAGGATGTAAAAAAATTAGGCCAAACCAACAATTGAGCGGCTTAAAAGAACACTTATACCTTGGCACATATTGCTACTTGCTAGTGTACAATCGACTGAACTTGGTATAAATATGTATAGATGGTCATCTCGTCATCAACAGAGAGCCATGAGATGACTAAAACTCAAAGCATAATACTTTACCTACCCCTACGTCGATTTTTAGCCTTTTCAAATCAAACTCGAGGGGCTTTTTAGCTTTTTTTATAAGAGGAATTTACAAGTCAAGAACAGCTTATACACTTCACAATTTAAGGTAATTGTCTTAATGCTCTAATGTTTTATAAAATATTTTATTTATAAATTTAAAATTTTGTTAAAATCGATTAGATCCGGTTAAACAAAATATATCATGTGCTGAGTGTAAATCCGATATGGTCCCTGATACAGTAATTAAAACTACATTGCACGATTATCACGGTGGTTAGATCGAAGTGAATTAGCTGCCAACAAACCTTTATGTTTTTTTAAATGGTCGATTGATTTTTATTTTTTTTGAAAAGTAACTCCTATTCAAAAGCACAACCCAACCCATAGGTTGCGCACAATCGAAGTTTAGGATTTTATTTTATCATGAATCGTGTATGGTCGAGATGGTTGTGTGATAGTTTAGCTTGCTCATTTTTATTTTTATTTTTTGCATTTTGAGTAATTTTTTGGGTGAAATTTCACAGGAAATTAAGGATTGGTGGCTGATTGTTTGAAGTTATTGACGGTGGTTTTCTAAAAGTTGGGATTTGCTTGCTGCTCGACTTAGTTGCCGAGAACAATGCCTTCGGTGTATCTTTATATTCCAAATATTGTTGGTAAGCTTCTTTGATAACTAAATATTGCTAATATTTATATGACTGGAATGTTTAGGGACTTCCCCCGTAGAAGCCTTGTCTTGGTTGTAAAAGTAATTTTTCGTTTAAAAGGCATAAGCCTGCTGTGATTACTCTGAAGAGTGATACACTTTCTAGTTGTGACTTTGTTTTTTTTAGGAAATAGTATACTTATGAATACTTTTAATGCCTTTCCTTTGATTAAATAATTTTGGACTAAAAAGAGTGAAAATTGATCTAATAACTTGATTTTCATTGAGTTTTAATTTATCTAGAGGTTACAGGTTACACCTGTAACACATTCATAACGGGCATGCCTAAACTCTTCAAATGCTAGTGCGTTGCTCGTCCCATGCCTGGACAAAGGAGGAGGAGGAGGTGAAGTTTTATCTTTCTTGTTAATATAATACTTTGTGGGCGACTGTCAATGGACCATCTCTTATATCATGTATTCATAAGTTACATTATGAAACTGGAATGTCTTGAGGGTCATCACTATAATGCCTTGGAATCTACGATATATTTTTAGATATGATAGTGATAAATTAATGATTTTTAAGTTGTCTAAATGAATAGATCAGTGAATAAGTTTGTGAATTTTAGAGATGGTAAGGGCTGGACCATTTTATGGGAGCTGCAAAACATCGCTGGGCTGGGCTGGGCTGGGTTGGGTCTTAAACATGACTGGTGATAAGTTATGAGCTGAATCATGTAAATTTTGTAACGCTCACGATATTTATTTCAGCAAGTTTATGATTGTGTGAAGAAAAGCATGGAGCCGTAAGGGCTGGTTTTTATGCAGGACTTGTCATGAATCGCATTTGGTTTCTGCTCCAATGAAATTATGTATTTATTTATTTATTATTCTACTCTATTTCGTAAGGCATGTGTTGAAACTGTTACAGGCTCCAACTTTGTTTTTGTGCAGGATGTGGTGATGAAAACAATGCGCTTGGTTGAATTCCCTTCCCATCTTCAAAGTTCGCTTCTCCGACGCCCGAGGCAAATTCCGATGGCCCAGAACTCGCCGGCGGCGGCGGCGGCGGATTCATTACCTGCGAGAAGCTATCGCCGCCACCTTCTTCGCCTCCCTAGAGCGCTGCTCCTGCATCCACCTCGCCACCGCCGACGACGAAGACGACGAGGCCCACGACCGCCCCCTCATGCTCACCAAGCCCGGCCTTCACGACGCCGGCGAGCCAGACCCCGTCGCCGGCCTCCCTGTTTGAATCTCGCCCCTTCTCCTCGCCGTCGCTTCCGGTACGGAAAAAGTTGTTCATGATTTTTTTTTAATTTATGTAAATTTTGGATTTTTAGGTGTGATTGTAGTGGTACTGCCAATCTGGATTGGACATTTTTTGTTTGGTGTTTCATGACGATTTGGGGAATGACCTTTTCGAATTGTTGTGATAACAAAATGGGGATTATTGAGTGATTATAGGATGTTGTTTCGATGGATCATTCATGTAGTAGAACATTGTTTGTTTTTTGTTTCATGGCAATTTAGGTGACAATGTTTTCGGATTATTGCGACAGACTGTTGGGGAATTAGTAATGAAGGTTGCGAATTGGGATTTTTGTGACGCTGGATCATTTGTTCTGTAGAAAATTGTCTGTCTGTTTTTTTGCTTCATGCAGCTGGGTAATGTGATAGGCTTTTGGGAATATTATAATTTATTATAAGGATTATTGTGTTCGGATTTTTGTGATGCTGGATCATTTGTACTGTCGAAAATTGTCTTCTTCTGGTTTTTTGCTTCATGCAGGCTGATGGGATAGGTTATTCGGATTATCTTGGTATAAAGTTGGGGTTATAGAATTGAGGTTATGCATTGGGATTCTTGGGAGATTGGGGTGGTGTTATGCATTGTGAGAATATGGTGTTCTTACGCTGGATCATTTATATATTGGAATACTGTCTGTTTGTTGCTTCATGCTGATTGAGGTGAACATCTCTTCGGATCATTGTGAATATGGGTTAAGATTTAAGAATTAGGGTTGGTGTTTTGGGATATTAAGATGTTATTCTGGTTCATATTTTTTATATACAGTAGAACATTCGCTGTTGGTTGTTTCATGCGGTTTGGAGGGGTACTCATTTCAGAATATTTTTAAAAAAAATGTAAGGTGGTTTCAGAATGAAGATTTTTCATTTGTGTTCTTAAAACATTTTTGGAGTCGAGGAATGTTGGAGGAGATGAGATGTGAGTCTGACATCGCTGTTTTTACGTTATTGAATATTGACCATAAATTTGATTCTTGAGTTTTGCATGTTTCGTCCTGTATGTTAGAAATATCTGAGGCTTTATAATCGAGTAATAACTTGAGCCAAGGGGTGTATTTTTGAAGCGTCCACGAAATCACTATGTATAAAGCTTTTTTTATATGGGATACTTCTCTCTGCTTACTTTGATTACCTTATTCTTTCATTATTAGAATAAAACATACTTTGATTACCTTATTCTTTCATTATTATAAAAAAATTCTATGTGACTGCCTACAGTCGCTTGTTGGTTACCACTCCTTGCTATTTCATCATTGTCATCCTTAAATGCTGAAGAGCAACCTAAAATTACATTTTCTGATTAGATTTTTTTTTCCTAGCCTAAGTTTTGATAGTTGGCTGATTTTTAATCTTTTCTGTCTCTTTTACTTGTTCTTCTAATAATAAGTTCTAATTAATATTGTTTTTGAGGACTCTAGCCTTCCATTCCAAACTGACTACAATTATGAACATGCTCCCCCATAGCGGCAACTATCCTCTTACTTATTCGATTGTAAATATGATATAGCTGTTTGATTTCCTTCTAAGCATTTCTCTTATGTATTTAAATTATTGTTATAAATCTCAGTAGAGTTATCTTGTATCTTCCTACCTTCACAATTTATATTTGTAGGTATATTTTTTTAATATAGTTTGTATCCTCCAGGATTTTTTTCTTACTTTTCTTTTTTTCTTCCTGGTTTATTTTTTTATCATGGTCATAAGGCAATAATTGTGAATTGTGTGTCAACAGGTGAGATTCAAGTAAAGGACTAAACGAGCATGTTTCATCACTTTGTCGAAGCCAATGGTGTTATTGATTATCGCAGTGGCATTGTTTCTGATAACATGGTTCCTATGGTACCAGGTCGCTTTTGTTAGCTCAATTTCTATTGATTCATAATTTTCTATGTCAACTTTTACATTTGAAATATATCTTTTGATATGTTCAAAGAAATAAGCGTTCTTTTCTTTTTCTCTTTTGCATAAGAGAGAAGCATTAATTAGTAGTTAATTACAAGCATATTTTGACTACACTATGTTTTGATTAGTTGAAAGAATAATATAGTTAGAATTTCCAAAATAGCCTATTAGCAGATCAGTTTTATGAAATGTTCTCTGTTGCTATAGATTGTGAGCTGCAATCTTATGGAACCCTGTTGGTTTTATAGAGCTAGAATGTGAAAGAATAGCTCGTCCTGTGCTTGCTGCATGACCGTGTTGGAGGTCGAAAATTGAATAGGCTCCGTCACATGCCATAAAAAAGAAGAGAATTTGTGGATATTATTATGTTCGGAAGCCTAGACTATGGAAGTCCATTACAAATGCCAAAATATTGGAAAGCACAATTAACACGGGGAGTTCACTCCACTGACTTGGCTTGCAGAAGATAGGCAAAAGATCAGTTTCTCTTTTTTCCATTATCTGGTTGCTGGAACCAATTTCTTTTTTCCTCTTCTTTTTCTTTTGGGGTAAAAAGATTCATTAGCAATTTAATGGGTGGTGGTCACCATATTTTCCCTTTGGTCGCTATGCTGGCTCTGTTCAGAGTTGCGCATTTAAACAATGAGACTGACCGGCAAGCTCTGCTTGCATTCTAGAACCAGATCAACAGTGATTAACACGGGGGACAAATGCCAAACTTTGTCCAACTGCTCTCATCTGCAATACATCTTCATCTCCCCTAACAAGCTTGTGGGTCAAGTCCCGCCGGAACTTGGCCTTCTGTTTGGGTCTCTGACTCGGTTGCATTAACTTCAATGATGTGTTCCGACCTTTTCTTACTAATCTCTCCTCCCTCACTGGCCTTGCTCTTGCATACGACAGCTTTCATGGGCCGATCCCAGGCGAGGTTGGCAAGCTACCTGGCGTCCTCCGACTTCATCTTGGAGGCAATGGCTTCTCTGGGGTGCTCCCTCCCACTGTCTATAATCTTTCTAACGTTGAGATGTTGCAATCTATGAAAACCGGGTGAGTGGTAGTCTTTCTCCTGATATCGTCTACTTCTTCCCCAAACTTGAGATCCTCACTTTGTTTACAAATTATTTTACGGGTAAGATCCCGATTTCTCTCTGCGATTCTTCTCCACTTCAGGTCCTTGGTTTTAATGATAATAACTTTGTGGGTTCCTTGCCCGTTGGTATGGAACAGCTCCATGATCTTGCTTTGTTTGATTTTGCAGGTAAATCGGCTAGGGAAGGAAAAGGTGACGACCTGCTCTTCCTCAATTCTTTGATCAACTGCAGCAAGCTTCAAATGCTCAGCGTGGCTTCCAACGAACCAAGTGGTTTATTGCCTGCTTGTATTGTAAGTTTGACTAGAAACATACGTATCTTGTATCCTGGCCATAACCATATACATGGCAGAATCCCCTCCGATTTCGAGAGCATCTCAAGTTTAGAAAAGCATGATTTGAGTGGCTACTTTTTGACGGGTGTTATTTCTAATGAACTTGGAAAACTAACATAATTGTGGGGATTCTACCTGAATGATAATTGCTTGTCCGGGCAAATGCCTCTTTCCTTGGGCAATCTCTCTCATCTGTTTGAACTTATCTTGTGACAGAATCATCTCCAAGGTGCAATACCCTTGAGTATTGGAAATTATACTAGTCCTCAATTTCGCTTCCTTTTCAACAATTTCCTCAGTAATAGCATTCCCAGCTATTCGATATTAGATTGTTGGTTTTTTTAGATTTTGTTGGGTTAGTTCTATGGATAGTTAATGAGGTTAGTCGCTTGTATATAAGACAATGATAAGCAAACAGTTTATTTTGTTTTGTTGGGATAGTCCCGGTGTGGATAGTTTGTGATTGAAAATTTGATGTGTGAAGGACAAAGTTTGATGTGAAGGGGAGATATGAAGATTGTCCGGTTAGTACGGTGAGGTGGTGTATTGTATACAAGCTAATAAAAAAATATTAATTTTTAAACTAGTTTTAAATGGAGAGAGGCTCGTTACACCTGGAAGTCGTTTCTCGAGCCCAAAGGGCCCAACAGATTTATCCAACAACTCATTTGACGGAAACTTGCTATTCGAGGTTGGGCAACTTCTGAATCTGAACTGCTTCAATGCTTCTCTCAACCGAATATCTGGTGAAATTCCTACTTCACTTGCAAACTGCAAAAGTCTAGTTTTCCTCAATTTGTCTTCCAATTTACTTGGGGGAACCATCCCCATGTCATTGGAAGCTTTGGTTGCGACCGAGGAAGGAGACTTATCAAGTAACAATTTGGCTAGATTGTTACCTGCATATTTTATAAAATTCACAGCAATCCAATTTCTGGATTTGTCTCTTTCAACAACCTCAGCGGAGAAGCTGCCCGTAGGCGGTACTTTTAGAAATGCAAGCAGAATTTCACTTTGGGGAAATAATGGACTTTGTGGAGGCATCCTTGAGTTGCATTTGCCTCCATTCCTAAGGAGGAATGGTCGAAGAGAACACAAAGCCATGCCAATATCTGGTAAAATGATCTTGTCAGTTGCCCTGGCAACTTCCACTTGCATAGCTGTTTGCTGTGTGCTTGCATGCTGTTGGCGAAAACGACCAAGAAATGAGCCAACTTCTTCCACTTCTGTGAAGAAGCAATATGTGCAACTCTCCTATGCCGAGCTCTACGAAGCCACAAATGGATTCTCTATTGCTAACCTGATAGGTTCTGGAAGTTTTGGTTCCATATACAGGGGTGTTTCAGATTCGTATGAAATGGATATAGCTATCAAGGTGATCAAGAATGTGGAGCATGCTAGCATCTAGAGATTCATAGCCGAATGGGAAGCTCTTAAGCGAGTTCGCCATCGGAATATCATGAAGATCTTAACCTCCTGCTCAAGTGTTGATTTTCAAGGTAATCAATTCAAAGCATTGGTGTTCAAGTTTATGCAAAATGGGAGTTTAGATTCATGGGTACATGCTAACTCTAGCAAAGATTTATATCTTAGCTTTAGTGAAAGGCTAGATGTAGCAATGGATATTGCTCATGCATTGGACTACCTTCATAATCACTATGAGACGCCAGTTATCCATTGCGATTTAAAGCCTCATAACATACTTCTTGATGAGAACATGATAGCACATGTGAGGTGAGTTTAACCTGACCAAGGTATTGCTAAATGTTGGAGATGATTCATTTTGCACATCCATGTTAAAGGGCTCAATCGGTTATATTCCCCCAGGTACATACATATTCCTTCCATAGCTTGTACGAGCTAGGCCGCCTTCCGCGTCTGAGCGTTGTATACTTGGACGACAACTTGCCGGAGGGAAGCATTCCCGCTGCCCTCTCCAACTGCTCTCATCTACACTACATCTCTCTCCGACATAACAGGCTTGTGGGACGAGTCCCACATGAGCTTGGCCTTCTTTCTGAACCGACTAGTCGTGATCTTGTTCTGAACAGTTTCACCGGTGTGTTCCCACTTTTTCTGACCAATCTCTCCTCCCTCGTCAATTTAACTCGTTCATGGAATAACTTTCATGGGCCAATCCCGGAAGAGGTTGGCAGCTATCGGGATTGCAACGCCTTACCCTTGGAGGAAATTATGGACCATAAGGGTTACGCTGCCACGTGAAAATGTTGAAGATAAAAATTTTGAAATTGTGTATCATCGTCAGTTATTCATAGTGGTGATTGCGTTGCCCCCGAAAGCGAAAGAATGTAAGTTCAGTATGCGTTGGGTTGCAAGCAACAATAGAAGCATGTCACAATTGAGAGGAACTATGCAAGAAGTCTGCAATTTGTACTTGATAATTTTAATTTTATACCCGGATTATCGTTGATTAATGAGATAGAGTACAATAATAACTTAGAAATATACGGTGATTGACTTTAAAATATATTTTATTTGAATGAAAATATAAATTTTATTTATTTATATATATATATATATATATATATATATATATTTATGAAGTTAGAAGTTTGCCCCATTCGAACCCGTAACTTTTTTACCCATAACAAGTTATATATTTATTATTTTTTAAAAAAAATTGAGATTAACGATATTCGAATCGGTTGCCTCCTACAAAAAAAAGTTTTTTTTTCTGTATTTTTTAATTAATTTTTTGAACTTTCATTGGCTAGTTTACCTACTTTTAATCTCCAATTTTGTGTAAATATTCAGTTCCCTTTTATTAACATAAAATAATAATAACAAGAGTAGATGGCTTGAACAAATTGATCAAGAGATGAAAATGTCATGGATGGAGTTGATTGATTTTGCTCGATTATTATAAGTTACGACCAAAGTGGATTCCAAGACGACTTTCAGTCTTCCAAGACGACTTTCAGTCTTCCAAGATGACTTTACGCTTTAAGTCTTCGAAGACATCACCGACACTTTACGACTTTCAGGTCCATTCATTAGTTCAATTTCTTGTAAAAGATTCGTTCCATATAAACTGTGAAAAACTAATATAAGCTTCTCTAATCGTTCTTTAATTTACTTTCTTCTTTATGCTTCCTTTCTCTCCCTCTCCGCTGATGATCATGCCGTGGGAGTTGTTTGTTCTTTGTAGCAATTAATTTTTTGTTTATGGGTACTACTATCCGTATTCTCTTCTTCCTCCTAGCTATCTTCTCCTTCCATGTGCTTGCAATATTGGCCGCCGGCGCTGCTGCACCTCTTCTTAGCAACGAAACCGATCGACAAGCGCTGCTTGCATTCAAGGGCCAGATAAAGGATGACCCACGCAAGGCCGCCCTAGACTCCTGGAACGTTTCTATACATTTCTGTGATTGGCGAGGAATCATCTGTGGTGGCCGGCACCATGGTCGAGTGGTTGGGATGAACCTGAGCTACCTCCACCTCAGCGGCCGCATTTCCCCTCACATTGGCAACCTCTCTTTCCTCAAGTCCATATCTCTGCGAAACAACAGCTTCCACGGGGAGATACCCCATGAACTAGGCCGCCTCCCTCGCCTGCGCTCTGTGAACTTCAATTACAACTTGTTGGAAGGAAGCCTTCCCGCTTCCCTCTCCAACTGCTCTCGACTCAGGTACATCTATCTCCTCAACAATCGGTTGGCGGGACGAGTCCCGCCCGAGCTGGGCTTTCTGCTTGAGCTGAGCGAACTTAGTCTTAGAAAAAACAATTTCGCAGGTGTGTTCCCTCTTTTTATAACCAATCTCTCCTCCCTCACCTTTCTCTCTCTTTCGACTAATTCCTTTCATGGGTCAATCCCGGAAGAGGTTGGCAAGCTATCCAGATTGCAAGTACTTGGTCTAGCAGACAATAGCTTTAGAGGAGAAGTGCCTCCAACCATTTACAATCTCT
This sequence comes from Piper betle, assembly GCA_033002965.1. Lineage (NCBI taxonomy): Eukaryota > Viridiplantae > Streptophyta > Magnoliopsida > Piperales > Piperaceae > Piper > Piper betle. The sequence continues at coordinate 118,112 of JAURVB010004052.1, forward strand.
CTGTCGTTGAGTCTCTGACTCTCGACCAAAACCAGCTCAGCGGGAAACTTTCTCCTGATATGGGCTCTTTCTTCCCTAAACTTGTGATTCTCCAAGTGTTTTCCAACCGTTTGACGGGTAAGATTCCAGTTTCATTGTGTAATTCTTCTTCCCTTGGAGGACTTGCCTCAAGTGACAATAGCTTTGTTGGGTCCATACCCACTTGTCTGGGGAAGCTGCAACATCTTTTGGCTCTTCTACTCTGGGGTAATCAACTGGGGACAGGAAAAGCTGAGGACATGCTTCTCCTCACTTCCTTGGCCAACTGCAGCACGCTTGAACTGCTTGATTTAAGTAATAACAGGTTAGGTGGCTCATTGCCCTCCTCTGTTGGAAATTTCTCCAAGTATCTACGCTTTTTTTCGACTTCTGGTAACCTCATACATGGGCCAATCCCCGCCGCGCTTGGGAACGTCTTCAGTCTACAAACACTAAGTGTGCACCACAACTATTTGACGGGAGCCATTCCAATTGAACTCGGGAAACTTCAAAACTTGGGGGCATTGGGCCTGCATCACAATCGCTTTTCCGGGCAAATCCCCGACTCTTTTGGCAATCTCTCTCGTTTGAGTAGTCTTCAAGTAGCTGACAATCACTTGCAAGGAAGAATACCCTCAAGCATAGGAGATTGTACAAGTCTCCAAAATCTTTACCTTCAGAATAATTACCTTAGTGGCACCATAACCAACCCGCTGTATGGCATCCCATCTTTGATTTTTCTAGATTTGTCTCATAACTCATTTGATGGGAACTTGTCTTCGGAGGTTGGGCAACTTCAAAATCTGAACTATTTCAATGTCTCTCACAACAAACTGTCTGGTGGAATTCCTGCTTCGTTTGGCAATTGCAGGAGCCTCGTTTCTTTCGACTTGTCGTTTAACTCCTTTGAAGGGCCCATCCCTATGACATTGGAAGCCTTGTCTGCGGCCGAGATGGTTGATTTATCGAGCAATCACTTGAACGGCTCGGTACCCTCATATTTCGCAAAATTCAGAGCAATTCAAATTCTGAACCTGTCTTTCAACGATCTCAGCGGAGAAGTGCCTGTAGAAGGCCCGTTCATGAATGCAAGCAAAATATCTGTGTTGGGAAATAGAGAACTTTGTGGAGGTATCCTTGAGTTGCATCTTCCTCCATGCCCAAAGACGATTAATGGTGGAAGAGATCATCATCACAGAAACATGAGACCGGTCCTCCTCAAAATAATCATACCATGTTCCATTGGAATCACAATCATTTTGCTTGCTGCTTCCCATTTATCAGTGTCCTATTGGAGAAAACGATCGAGGAATGTGCCAACAGTACTTTCCTCTTCCATGAAGAAACAATACATCCAAATTACCTACGCCGAGCTCCATCGAGCAACAAATGGATTCTCCGTTCATAATTTGATAGGTTCTGGAAGTTTTGGCTCTGTGTTCAAGGGATTATTATCAGAGTCTAATAGCCAAATGGAAATAGCAGTCAAGGTGATCAACATTGTTGAACGTGCTAGCGGCCTCCCAGGCTTCATATCAGAATGTGAAGCTCTTGAAGAAAATTCGCCATCGAAATGTTGTGAGGATCTTAACCTCATGCTCAAGTCTTGATTTTCAAGGTAATGAATTCAAAGCACTGGTATTCAAGTTTATGAAAAATGGGAGTTTGGATTCGTGGCTACATCCCAATTCTGGAAAAGACTTGTATCTTAGCTTTGGCAAAAGGTTAGATGTGGCCATCGATGTAGCCAATGCATTGGATTACCTTCATAACCAGTGTGAGACACCAATTATTCATTGTGACTTGAAGCCCAGCAACATCTTACTGGACAAGGACATGGTAGCACAAGTGAGTGATTTCGGCCTTGCCAAAGTTTTACCGAGTGCCGACGATAATTCTTCCTCGTACACGTCCATGTTGAAGGGCTCGATTGGCTATATTCCTCCAGGTATGTACATCTTATTTATTCATACTTCATGTAAATCCATTTTTACTTAAGCATGGTCTTAATACGGTAATTAACGTTGAAGATTATGTTGTTAACGAATGACAGAATATGGAGAACGGTGCAAGGTCACTTCCGAGGGAGATGTGTATAGCTATGGAGTCCTCCTATTAGAGATGTTCATGGGGAAAAAACCTAACCATGAAATGTTCAAAGATGGTCTCACCATTTCTAAGCATGCAGAAACAGAGCATCGTGAAAGACTGCTTGGAATTGTGGACCCAAGAATGATGCAAAATGAAAACTTTGAAAACCATCTCATGTTTGAAGCTTGTTTCTCTTCTATCATCGAAACTGCAATTTCATGCACAAACAGTCTGCCTCAGAATGAGGAAGAATGTGAGTGTGGTGTGTTCTGAATTACATGCAGCAAGAGGAGCGTATCAAAATTGGAGGCATGGATGAATCACTTTCACAGAGTAGCGAGCTATTCACAAACCCAAAAATATATTATTGGAACTAGCTGCCCCATTAACTGAATTTTTTTTTTGTAATAATAAAAAGGCCAAGACGATGGTTTGAGTATTTTTATTAGGTCTTTTCTGTTCTTCATTTTGTTGTTGTACCAAGCATAACATTTTGTTGCATGTATTATATTGAAGGTTATTGTCTATCTATCTTCCATCTCTCTCTTTCTCTATTTATTTATCTAGTCTTATACTTTATTTTCTACCTAACAGATCAATCACACAATGACAATAATATATGTATACCCTCTTCATTATACCCAAGCGGTCCATCCATCTCGAGCCAAGCCCAACCAAACATAGGCCTTAAGCTCAGCTAAGAATCCTACCGAATCGAAATGATAAACTTTAATATATTAATTCACAATTCATTAAAATACAAATTAACTTATATAAAACCTAAACTGCTTAATGGCATTAGAAAACAGAAACATTAGAGAATTTAATAAACAAATAAAATTCAAAATACATGCAAAGAAATTTATAGTTAGGCTCATGTAAATATGACACCTAGATAAGACATAATTATAAAAGATATTACAAATCATTAGAAAATTCAACAAAGTCTTTCTTATAATTAGAATGTTACAAAATTTTCACAACTTGCTAATAATCACAAATTATAAAACCAAAGCAACACATTCTCATTTTTACATTTCACACATAAAAATCATTTCATTACACAAGTATTTATATCACAAATTTATATTTTTTAGATGGGTTGGGTTACCTGATCTTAAGATTGCCAACGGGTCCATGTAAATAGGTTACCAACCCGACCCAACCTGGCCTAAAAATACCAAGTTTGGGTCTATAGTTTATCGAGTCCACGTCTAATTATACGGGTCTACCTTAATATTAAATTAAAATCCGGGTTGGGTCTGGATTTTGTGAAAACCGAACCAATAAGGATGAACCCATTTCTAAACTTTATCCCTAATCTCAAAAGTTCCTAACCCATCTTAGTTGCTCATGTTCATCTCTTGCAGCCGTAAGAGCACGGTGCCCTTCTTCTCCCTTGGTGCTTAAAATGCTTCTTTCTGGGTTAAATTTTCTTTTCTTTTGGTTTACCTTTGATAGACGATGATGGCTCTGTTAGAGGTTGAGGGGGTGACATGGTGAGTGGGGAAGCTAGGAGGGAGGAGAGGGTAAAGGAATGAGGGGAGAGGGGAGAAGGGAGTGATAAGAAAATGAGCTCAAGATAATTTGATTGGTTTTGGTAAAATTGTATTTATACACAATATAATAACCACCAAAATTGTAGTAACCGACTATAACCTATCAATATCTCAATTGATAAGCAGTCCAAACTATCAACATCACTATATCCTTTAGTATCCTCCCTCAAACTGAGCAGTGAAGAGATGAAATGCCCAGTTTGCCCAAAAACTTTGTGAAGTTAGTTGCTTTGGTAAACAAATCTGCCATAATGAAAATCAATGGTCACATGTTTTGTTCTAGCATGAAAAATTGGATTCACTGTAAGATGTAATGCACTGATGTTGTCACAATACAACATTGGAGTCGATTTCATTGATACAACCGCGTCTTTGAGCACATAGGTTAACCACGTTAACTCAACAGCCGTTATAGCCATAGCCTTGTACTCAGCTTTAGTGCTCGATCGAGATAAAGATACCTGTTTCTTAGCGCTCCATGATATACAATTCTTGACGAGAAAGGTACAAAAATCGTGTTGTAGATCTTCTAGTTTCTTTGCAACTCACCCAATTAGAATCAGAATAGGCTGTGAGGCTGAAATTAGAATCTGTGTAGAGATGTTGGCCATAATGTAAAGTACCTTTCACATAGCGCAGAATCATTTCAACCAGTTGTAAGTGAGGTGTACAAGGGGTATGCATATACTGGATAATAGAATTGATAGAAAAAGCAAGATCTGGCCTTGTGAAACTTAAATACTATAGAGAGTCAATAATAGCTTGATATTAAGTAGGATCTGCAAGAGGTTCTGAAGTGAGCTGTGTGACATATTTGTTAACCATAGGACTGCTCAATGGTTTACAATCCAGCGTACCCATTTTCTGTAAAAGCTTGTGTGCATATCTTTCCTTAGAAACAACCCTGTGCCAGTGGATTGTATCTGAATACCAAGAAAGTAATGAACACTACCAAGATCCTTCATGGAGAATTCTGACTTTAGTTCTGCAAGAAACTGCTGTAACTTAATGGATCAAGAACCTGTAACTAGCATGTCATCTACATGCAACAACAAGAAGAACAAAGCTCCATCACTGTTTAATGCGAAAAGAGAAGGATCGGCTTGACTAGACAGGAAGCCCTTGCTTATAAGAAAACTGTCGAATCTGTCATACCAAGCCCGTGGAGCCTGTTTCAACCTATACAAAGCTTTGTTTAGTTTGCAAACTTGCTGAGGGTGCTGCTTGTGTTTGAAGCCTGGTGGATGAGCAATGTAAACAGTTTCTTGTAGCAAAACATTGAGGCATGCATTTTTCACATCAAGCTGATGGATAACCCATTTGTTTATTTACAATTTAATCTAAATTCATTTTTTCCCAGAAATACAAACTTATTTTTGAATTTTATTTATGAAAAAATTTCGGTGCTAAATTTCTTCCACCGTATAATTCTTTCCAAACAAAAGCACAAATCTTCGGTAACTAATTTCATATTCTTTTTACTATAATTCTTTGGAAGTGTAATTTTAAATATAAATATGGAAATATTTTTCATACAAATCACAGTTTTCCTGAATTTTTTTACAAAAAATAATTTATTTAGTCTTTATTTTTTGGTTTTTGTTGAGAAAAATTATTTCGAGTTTTAGATATTTCAAATATTTTAATTTAGTTTAACGTCTATATATATCAACTTTACTTATTTATAAGTTTATCTGTTTGCAAGTTCAATTTTCTTTTCAACTTTTTAAAGTTAAATTATATCTATCACTATAAAATTGGATGTAATAAAAAAAATTATTATAATGAAATATTCATGAAAAGTTACTTGGTGGAGGTCATCCTTATATCTTTATACATTCTAAAAATAGATAACTAATTACTGAATAAATAAATATTTTTATTATATATGAGTTATCATATTTAAATTCTATATATTTTTTATTACTTTCAGATTAACTAAATATAGTCAAAATAAATTAGACGTGCAATACAAGGGTTAATTTTCTCGCTAATAATTTATAAAGGAGTTAAGGTTATTTACGCAGCATTGAGGTCTATAAAAATTAATCACTTTTGAAATTTGTGTAAGGGTTAATGGTACAAATTGTACAATAACACCCAATAAAGCACAATATGATATCATTTATATAGTTTTAAATATCGTATTATATTACGTGATTATACTCGGTATATCACACACTACCTTCCAATACAGTACGATTTAACATTTCTCATTATTTTAATCTCTATCCTGTTTTTCAATATGAAATTTTCAAAAAATTTAATTTTTTGCTGTGGTGTTTTAACCTGTATTTAATAAAATACGGATAATAAAATACCTTTTAAATATTTAATAAATTATTTTATCATAATTTTAGAATCTAATTGAACCCAATTTAACTCGGTTAAATCAAGGAAAATGTTTAGCTACACCCCATTTTTTGTGCCCCTATTTGTGCCCTACTTTGATTGGGTCACTTTGAACCCGTGACTTTCCACAGTTCGTTTCAACAAAATGAGAAATTATTTTCGTTTCGTACAGAAAATAAACCCGGTTAACTTCAAAAGGGAGTCCGGTTAACAAAACATAAAAAAACGCACACATATGTGGTCAAAAACCCACCAAGCACCCATTGTGAAACTCATTTGACATAATTCGAAAACCCATGTACACAAAATTTTATTTTTCATTATATATTAACTTAGAAACTCAAAAAGAATTTATAGAGAAATTCGATTGACATAATTTGAAATATATAAATGCATGAATTTTTTTATTTCTTCTAAATTAACTAAATATAGTCAAATAAATTAGATTTGAAGTATGCATAACACACAAATTATTACACTAATTATCTATATAAAGGTTAAGGGTATCTAGTCGCATCGACATCTACGAAAATTAATTACTTTTGAAGAAAGATTAGTATAAGAATCGTGCAATAACACCCAATAATACACAGTATGATATCCTCTATATAACTTTAAATACTCTATTGTATCACCTAATTGTATTTGGTATACTGCATCTTATTTTCCAATACGGTATAATTTAACCTTTCTATTATTTTAATGTGTACCCTATTTTTTAAAATAAAATTTTCATAAAATTTTTTTGTCAAAAATTTTGATATTTTAACTAGTTTTTAATAAAATATTGAAGATAAAATAAATTTTTAATATTTAATAAAATATTTAATCATAATTTTAAAATATGTTTAAATTTAATTTAACTTGGTTAAACAAAATATATTCGGTATTGACAGGTATTTAAAACTATAATCGTTGCAAAACAAAAATTAATCAATAATGCCACGTACCATGACTAAATATGCTGATTTGGCAGACAACAGATTGGAACTCAGACACTCAGACACTGACATCATCACCATGGCCGCCGCCGGTTTCTTGCCCCTACTCCAGTATCATCTCCTTCACTTATGTTCTTAACCTTTCTCTTCCCAGTGCAAATCACAATGTTTTTTGTTTTTTTCTTTCTGAGCAATCCCATCTCACAAATTTGATTTGATGTCTTTATCCTTCTTCTTCTTCTTGGCTATCTAGGAATTGGAGTATTCGTCCCGTTGTTGGAGCTGCTGCCACTGGTGGTGCCAATCTCAAGTTGTTGACTCGTATAAAATTATTCCCTGCAACTGCATCTTTCCTTCCCATTCGAGGCACCAAGAGGTGTTTTTTTTTAAAATGGATTATCATGGTAATTAATCTGCGTTATGGCTTTTGTTGAATTCTCTTGAAAAATTAAAAAAAAGAGTGGTATGATCTAGCTGCATTGATATTAATATATATACATGTTGGGTATTTTTGAGAGGTGAAGTGGAGTTTCTTTCTGACAGCCTGCAACTTTCTGATTGTGCCTTTGTTTAACTACAGATTGAGTGATTGTTTTTAGCCTTCCAAGTGTTTCCACGTCAATGGTTTATAGTGCTATAAGAACGTAAATTTCTTCCGAAGAAAGCATGATGGTTGTTGCCAACGCCATGAAAGCTAAAATTTTGGAAGATTAAAAGAAAATCACATCCATGTCTTTGGACAAAGGGGAAAAAAAATTGGGGAGTAACTTGTTCTAAATTACCGTTTCTTGTTGAAAAAATTTCTATAATTATACATTTTCTTTAAGAAACTCTAATTTTGGATTTTGTATGGTGCATGATACGGTCCTGATCTATATTTATTTGGAACTGTGGAAATGAGAGTGAATATTAAAGGTAATTAGTGAATTAGAATTTAGAGATGAGAATTGAGGAAGAGGGAGTGGGTTGGAAAAGAAATAGGAGGTCAAGGAAGGGGACAGAAAGGGTAGAAGATCAGAAGGTAGAGTTTGAGAAGAATAGTAGGAAGGAGAGGAGAAGAGAAGTAGAACAAGGAAATAGAGAAGCAGACGGGAAGAAAAAGATTGAGAGGAAAAGATCGAGGTAGAGGAAAGAGGACGAAGGAGAAGAAAGAGAGGAAGAGTTTGAGAGAAGATAATCTTTCATTCATTCAATATATTTTCAATTACAATAGTTTCCACTTTTTTGTAGACTTACAATCCAAATTCTAAAAATGGAAATAACAACAATATTCAAAACGGAAATCAGACTCCATTTTGACTATAATAAAAACTAAAATAATGACTCCACTCTAACTACAGTAAAAACAGAAATAACGGACTATTACATTAATAATCTTATCAGTGCATCTGACATTTCTCATGAGTTGAGTTTTGAACCAGATTTATACACCAGGTTAACGCATCCAGCGATGAAGAAGCTGCTGCAAAATTGGCTGCCGCATCTGCAGAAACTGGAGCTCCAACCATGTAAGTGCTTGCTTTGCTATCGTGTTCTAGTTGCTTAGCATTCCTGTATTAAACATAGATAATCTTTTTCACTCTCATTGATTACCTGCAGATTTATCTGTCTTCAGCTTTTCATTTGCATAATTTGTGTTGATGTTTTCTTTATTGTGAAGTCATATTTGTCATTTTCCCGTTTAGATTTGATAAAATCATATCAAAGGAAATCCCTTCAACTGTTGTGTATGAAGATGACAAGGCATTAGCATTTCGTGATGTAAGCCCACAAGCTCCTGTTCACGTCTTAATTATTCCAAAATTTAGAGATGGCTTAACTCAATTGGGCAAGGTAGTTTTAGACTGTCCTCAGTTTTTTATGCTACAAAGTTGGCTTATTAGTCGTTTCTTTTTTTAGTTCTCCCTAAGAAAAGATGATAATCATATTCCAATTGGTCTTTTTCTTATGAAGGCCGAGGAAAGACACGGCAAGATTTTGGGTCATCTTCTATTTGTAGCAAGAATAGTGGCCGAGAAAGAAGGCATCATTGATGGTTTTCGAGTCGTCATTAACAATGGTCCTGGTGCATGTAAGCTTATTTTTAATTTATTTACCTAGTTGGTTTATGTCCTGCTTCAATTGTTATACTTTCATTGATAACAAGACTTTCTCCTAGGTCAATCTGTATATCATCTCCATCTGCATGTTCTCGGAGGGAGACAAATGAAATGGCCGCCAGGTTGAAGACAAGCTACTTGTCTAGAGCTGCAATTGCTTTCCCAGTTGCATTGTACCTGTGTCGTGTATCCATCAATTTGACCTGAGTTATGAAGAGGCTAAAATATTATCTACCTGTAGTTCAGCTGACTGCTCATCTTTTGACTTTTATGGTATTAGGTTGCCGATGATGGTATTAACAACTGCCGACTTATCCTGTGATCATAGCCTAGAAGTCATGACAGATTTGATCACAATATCATATAAATGTCTAGATACATTCTACACCACATTTTTCGCAGTCTTTTGATTGGTCTGCTGAAGTGTAAAACCCCCTACCAAAGTTGACAGAGTGAAAAAAATAAATACATGTTGGGAACCTCGATTGAATGTGGCCCTGTTCTGATACAGCACTCATTGATAAAAGCTGTAAATGTTATGCATATGACTCCTTCCTCTCACAAGCGCTCGACAAGAGATAATTTTGGTGCTTTTAGTACCTTCTATTGCCTAGCAAGGATATAATAGAGTTTAATCACCGTCATGGTGAGGCCAGAGTTCCAGATTGTTATGAACAAAAAATATTGAAGAGGCAATTGTTGCTGGAGGGTACTTTAGTAATGTTATGGAAAAGAGAGTCTCGATGTCATCTCTCTTATATTAGGATTTGAGTGGCCATTTTTGAGCCAAAGACTGCAACATTATCCATCCATATTTCCAATCTACCTGTGTTTGTAGAGCCATAGGAGAACATACCAAAGAGATGGACGGAATGCAGATAGCCCTTCCGATATTAGGAATTGTTGCAGCCGCAGCAGCCACCTTCTATGCAGTCAGCTTTGCTGAGATAAGAAGGTATATCTTCAACAAGATGCATCTGATTCGAGCTTACTATTTGCTGGTTTCTAAACTTGTTTTCACTTGGCAACTCTCTCATTTTGGTGGAAAAGAAATCTTTCGAAGACTTGGACGAGTCAGAACCAGAAGACGGGGGATGGAACTCCACCATGAGCTCAAGGAAGCGGCGAGCAATAAGGAAAGCTGAAAAAGAAACCAGGGACGTGAAAAGGTCGCAGTGATATGCTCATGTACCATCGTCTTTGTAAACCCAAGAAAAAAGCTCGTCGCTGTTCATTTTGATGGTGTGTAATAATAAGGTGCAATATTTCATAGAAGTTGGAAAAAACAAACCCAAACTTGCAAACTCTGTTAAATCTAATTTGTCCATCAAAAAGCGTCCGATAGATGTAAAATCACAAGTTGCAAAGGAGGAAGTATAATAGAAGTAAACATAACATATAAAAGAGGTTACATGTACACCCGCTCTATACACATTTTGCTCATGTTTCGACACTCAAAATTCTGTTGAAGCGGACCAATTATCCAAATGAACAGACAGCCTACTTCTAGCGAAAGTTAAATTACCAAAACTTTGTTCTGCAGAATGCATCATACTTTCATTTCTCAACTTCTTCAGACGTTCAAATTCATCAGCTCCTCGGCTTCTTCACTATCCACTAAGTCTTCCTTTCTCTTCTTGTTTTCTGTCTCTTTCAATCTCTGAAGTCCCATCCCATATAACATGTAAGAATGTAGAGATTTGCGATGCATGGTACTACAGATGAGGAAAACTAATCAAAATCATACCATGAGAGAGATCTTCTTAGCTTCACTGACACGCTCCAACAACAGCAGAACTTCCTTTTTCGGGCAATGGAACTCCGGAAGCTTCTTTCCTAAAGATTCATAAGGGTAAAATATTAGATCAGTATGTGATTGGATATATCAAATGTGACTACTGTTCATAAATGGAAGTAGAACCCAATTGCTCATACCCATGAGCTTCTCAATTCGTAAGAACCATTCCACCTCGAATTCGTTAACCAAGGAAATTGCCACACCAGACCGTCCAGCTCGAGCAGTTCTTCCAACTCGGTGAATATATACCTATCAAAGTTGATCAGAAATGCACGTGTTAGAATAATAAAAATTCAGAATAGCCTGATTCTACTCCTCATACCAACAGTCCCGGTTTGTTTTGACATAAAATATTCTACATTACCTTCCTCATGCTGAGCTCCCTTAGCATTGATTGTCATAGGGAAAATAACTAAATATTCTAAATTCACCTTCCTCATGTTTGAATTTTTGTAGCTAAGTCTATGTGCAATAACTAAATAGCACTTCAAATCCTCCCTGATGTTCTGCTCATTCCCATGCACCCTCAAAAGTGAGTTAAAAACTGCAAGTGTATTGATAGTTACCTTCGAATTAGTAGGTACATCATAATTGATCACAAGATCCACTGAAGGGATATCAAGGCCTCTACCGGCCACATCTGTGCAAATAAGAATCTTGCAATCACCAGATTTAAACTTGTTTAAAGCCTCGGCTCTTTTCTCCTGTTCATTGATGTAAATTTTAAAGCACAGTAAAATTGCCATTTTAATTGGTGAAAAATGGGGAAGAAATAGACAGTATTAAAGAAAATAACTTGATATATGTTTCTTTATTTTTGCAAAGTCTTAGTTAGAGACGATACCTGACTCATTTGACCACTGACTGGAATAGCATTTAAGCCGAGGTTTTTAAGGATCAAAGCCAGTAGACGAGTTGCTTTACGTGTTCGAGTAAATACCATTGACATAGTGTAGGATGTCTCAGTTAGGATGTGAACTAGAAAGCAGTCCTGGAGATTACAACCAAGAAACTAATTAGATAAGTACATTGTTAAAGAATCATGGATTAGATAGTTTAGAAAGAAAAAAACAAACAACATTAAATTAGAATGCAAATAAAAATGTAAAAATAGCAAAAAACATCAATTAGCGTAGAAGATCGTGAGCTTAAGCATCAGATCCTAATAGCTAATCATGACAATTTAACTAAAAAATTTCTAAATATTGACGTCATTCCTATGAACTAATGATGATAATATAGCATCTACAACCTTGTGCGCAAAGGACTTTTTGAGTCATCCGCACGAATCTGAGTGAAACGTCAAAGTAAAACCAGATGGACATGAGATAAGCACACCTTATGCTTTGCAGGAACCAAGCGAAAATGCTCCTTCAAAGTGCTGACAGTCGAATATTTTGATGATGTCTCAATCTAGACAGCAAAAAAATAGCATAATCTGTTCAGCATCTTATTATCAAGAAATTAAAATAGGCATTCATCATACCTTCACAGGATTCTTTAGGCATGCTCTTTGAAGGTTCCTAACCTACAAATGAGTAAATACCCACTGATGTCAACATTGATCGGTAAAAGTTGTCTAGTAAAAACTATAACATTTGAGGTCCACACTAGTGCTTCATTGACTGTTTCTATTTATTCATACAAAAATGTGTAGCTGTTGCAATGGATGGTACCTTATTAGTCATAGTAGCTGAAAATAAATATGTTTTTCTTTGCCAGGGGATGACCTTCAAGATTTCATTGATATCTTTCTCAAACTCCATGTTCAACAAACTGTCTGCCTCATCCAACACCTGTTCAACATGCATAAAAGTAAGCTCTTCAAAGATAAAATGCTTAAGGAATTTCTACTAGCATTTTAATTGAATATTTCCAGCTTCAATTAAGATGCAAGAGAAAATAGTACCAAATATTTCAGTGTTCGCAGGCTAAATCCACTCGTATTATTTAGGTGATCCAAAAGACGACCAGGAGTTCCTACCTACAAGCAGATCAAAGAAATGAAAATTCAAGAGAACAGAGATTAAAAAATAATTTACTAAGCTTAGCAGTGCTAAATTAGATCAATATAAAAAAGGTCTATAATCCGCACACTTTTTTTGGTACATGTCTACAAAATGTTTTCAGACGCCCAGCACTTCTTTTCTGGGTACAGTATATTTTCTGAACCTATCATCTCATTTCTTGGATTCTGCATGCATGCCTACGCACGTTAATGCTTGAACCTACCAGAATATGGGGCAGATTTGCAAGAGAAATAGCCTGTGACATCATGTCTACACCTCCAACAATCTACAAAGACAAACATAAAGAGCCATTAATATTTCTCATTTAAATTCGTGATAACTTCAGAGAGTAAGAATATAGCCTAAAATACTGCATGCCCATCTTTCATTTTATTCTAATAAATGAGAAAGCAGAAGGCACTGCTGTCTATCCCACTTCGATCCACTCAAATCTTCACATCTACTACTTTCATCATGGCGATCTCTTCCCACTCTTATGAACCAAGTTGACGCTTTTCAAGGACAACGATCTGAGTTACTCTAGAACGAGAAAATCAGCCTAACAACTTCAACCCTCATTAATGACACATCAGATTATCCAAACCAGAAAATTATAGCATTGAAGTATATACTACTATGCCCTCACCACAGCACATTTTATGCCGGCGCAAGAACCAAGTGCTTCAAACTGTTCAGATATCTGGCTCGCCAACTCCGTACACAAAAGTTGAATCACAATGCCAAACAAAACAATCAAAAGGACCACCTTGAATCCATTAAACACCTCAATCACCTTGTCGGAGACAACACACATGCAAAGAGCGGCTTCGGATTCTCCAAAAGAGCTTGCAAGATCGGAATTGCAAAAAGCACCAGTCTTTCCCGTGCCAGTTTGTGCAAGCCCAACCAAATCGTTCCCTACCAAAAGCAAAACCGAAAAAATGCTACAAACAATGATTAAAAATAAAAAAAATAAAAAAATCGAACCTTGCAAAGCAAGAGGGATGGCCCTCGGATTGGATACTGGTAAGATTCCTCCAACCCATCTTCTCGCAGGCTTCCACCAATTGTTTGCAGACTCCGAGCCGCTCAAAGGGGTTGACGCCGGCGCCGTCGTCCTCCATTGCAGAGGCGAGAACACAAATGCCTCACCACCGCAAAGGCTCGAGCTTTTGCGCTCGATCACACACTGCTACGGAGAACGCCGCCGGATAAAGGCGGAGACGTCGTCGTCGTCGGCGGACCTGGAAATGGTATATATAGAACCTTCAAAACTATGACGTCCCCAAAAAATCCTAGAAAATTTTCTCAATCAAAACAAAGTCACTTTGCACGAGATAAAATTAATCATCATTGTCTAGATAATAATTAAGTTGGAGTTGCTTTCATTGAAACAAAGGTGGAATACTCTGCTCATTCCTGAAGAAATTTTCCTCATCAACTTCAACCTTCACTTGTGCCAATCTCTTGAAGTTATTCTTATAATCCTTATTATCACCACCCCAAACTATAGCAACATCATAACTTGTATTCTGCCCTTTCTTATTGAATCCCAGAGAAAGATCTCTATAGTTGAAATATGCACCACTTGGAGACTTTGGTCCATATGGTTCCGTGTATCTGAACAATTCCTCAAGCCATATGTGCCTCTGAGCTTCTTGATTATTCGACCACCTGACTAAGTATTGGATATTGTACAAATTTCCTCTTCCATGCCGGAAGGGGATCTCAGATTCTCAAACCTCGTCATCAATCTTCCCACCAAGTGGATCCAATACCACGAGTACCTTTACCCATCTTCTCTGAGAAACCTGTTCCCTATTCCTACTATCTCAGATTCAGGAATGGCTTTTGTCCCAACATCAGATTTTCCCTTCAAATATGGAGCCTTCCCCCGCAGTGATTCCCTGCTCAATAAAGCCGCCCTGGGTGACCCTTCTCGGTATCCTACAAAAGTAGAGTGCAGAATCAATCCAACTCATTCTTTGCAATCATTTATTTTCAATCCCAATTCTGACAAACTCAATCCCATGCTCATTTGCTCTTTTTAAAAAACCATTCCCATTCTCATTTATAAACGTGATTTTTTCAAAATATATTAAATGTGAGACTAAATTAAGACATCTCACAACTTTCACACGCAGCCTTTATATAGCTCGTGCACAATATCTTGCCTCAAATTTACCAGCTTAGTTGCACCATTTTCCAAAGTTCCAGCGACTGTGAACACAGTAACAATAGGAGGACTTCCACCCCCATTGGTTTCCTGTCAAGAATTCTTCCATGGACATCCACAACATTAGCATCTACCACATTATCAGCAGATAATCCATACTTTCTCATCATGGCGCCCATCCCCCTTGACATCCACTAAAATGCCACCAACTACGACGGTGGGACACAGTCCGGTTGGGAATCCCAGGGAGCTACTCTTCTCCCCAATCTTGTAGTACAGCTCCCCAATGATCGCTCCCGGAGGTTGAGGAGATAGATGATGACAAAGGGGTCGTCGGAGAGGTAGGAGAAGCCTTCCTGGTCATGGCCACCTCTAAGAATTCTGAGCTGGACGCTAGAGTTTTTGCTCCATGTTACGGAAGCTTGAACTTGTGAGGGAGAGTTGGGAGCAAGTATAAAGAGAGGAGATGACGATGAGAAGAACGTTGGTGCGAGGACCCGCCCACAAACACCACCCACGGTTAATTGGTTATGAGAGGGATAAATAAACGTTAAAATAGATAAATGTACTAATAATTTAAATATAAGACGAGAAAAAAATAATATATGAAGTAGAATTTGCAAAATCATACTAATTCAATAAGATTAAATAAAATTTTATTCATGCATCTATATCAAAAATAAAATAGATCAAAATAAATAAAAATGATATAATCCCCTAAAAATAATTTAATTATCTAGCTTAATTTAATTAAAATAAAAAAGGTTATAAATTTAACATGACAACATTTTTCCATGAAAGAGTAATTGAATTCCTTTCTCAATTATCAACGTGGAGAACCCATATCTCTTCTATGGCCCACCCCAACCCTTGTCACATGCTAAACAACATCCCCCGGTGACCACTCCCTCTCCCTGGCCAACCCATGGGATTGGCCTGTGGGTTGGTCCAATAAGAAACTTGGTCAATTCATGGGTTGGCCCAATAAAAAAATAAAGAAATAACCTTACCTATTTCGGTAATAACAACTTGAATATATGAATATATTAACAATGATCTATTGACTTTTCACTAATTATAATTAATTACCCTAAGATAACTTATACAATTATCCCCTATTATTTAATATAGTTTTTATTGAAATTCAAAGGGTACTACTTGTAAAAATTATTTTAAATGATTTAACTTGGTAAAGGTTTAAACTTTATTTATTTAAATAAGTTATTATGGTTCAACCCTTGTGATTATTACGATATAATATTTTAATAACCCATATTATTACCTTAATTGATTCATTATTAAAATAATCAACTTTATCTCCTTCTTGTTTAGCTTTTAAGCCTTAAATAGAGCGTAATAATAATTATATTATAATTGATATGTTATTAACTAGCATTGCAATGGTGATAAATGTTAAAACATTTACTTCATTCATCACTTATAATCACCCATATTTACTCATAAACTTATAGTACATGAACCAATTATTAATAATTAATCGATATAATAATATCAAACTAAAAATGGATTAATACAATTTGTTTAACCCAACCATAATTATTTGTAGGCATAAATTAGTAATTAATTTAATCATCGTGGTTACGTTTACATATTAATTACTTAAATAAACAAAGATCATTTTTTTAATAATCTAAATTAATCATAATAGTTTTTCACTTTTTATATATTTTAAAATTTCGTCTTCGGGATGAAAAATCTTAATTTGGGGAGATTGTAAAATCCTTACAATTTATTGGATATTTATTTTATGGATCCTTGTCTTTTTAAAAAATAAAATTAATCATTTTGGATCGATCAAGTGGGTGCTATGGGTGGTTAAAATCTAGCTAGTGTGGCTAGTTATTTTGGTTATCTAGCAATGGAATTCTTGTTCGAGTTTGGACCGACTAGGTCTTTTGGGAGAATAAGGAGTTTTAAGATGTTGATTTATGGGAGCTTTTGGGAGGATAAGGATTTTTGGGGATGACCTGTTTGAAGTGCAATGTAACGAGTCTAAGTTATCTTTAGGTATAGATATGAGATTAAGTTGGACAATCCACCAATCTTAAGAAATTTCGTCCTCGAAATTCTTACACTTGCCCCATTGCTAGCCTCAGTCCATGTAACTTTTTGGCCTGTAACTATTAGCCTAGCCAACGTCCTTAGTTCAACCACTATTTAACACGGAAGCAGGTTATTATCATATTATTTATAATAATGACCCGATCCAAAATGCAAACTAATGAGTATTTTTTAAAAGTGGTTAACCAAATTAAAGATTTATAGTTTATTCTTACTTACAAAAATAAATTTACCCAATTAAGTATTAAATGTGAAATTAACTTGAGAGTTCTCACAATTGGGTTTTGAATGAAGGATTTGAGAAGGTTTTTATGGGAGTTGAAGATGTATAATCAATTTTCACTAATAATCCACGAAGATGTATAATCAATTTTCATTTAGATGTGAGACTAAGTTGGATAATCCACCCATCTTAAAAAATTTTGTCTTCGAAATTCCTATACTTGCATCGTTACTGGCCCGTCCATATAACTTCTTGAGCCCGTGACTATTAGTTTAGTCAACATGGCTCAACCTACCATATAATACAGAAGCAAGTTGTTATCATATCATCTATACTAGACCCAAAGTGTTAATTAATAAGTCTAAGTATTTCTTCAAAAGTAGTTAATCAAATTGAAGATCTATAGTTCTAATCTTACTTTTAGCCTATTAGGTATTACAAGTGAGATTAACTCGAGAGTTCTTGGGGGTTTTGAACGCAGGATTTGAGAAGGTTTGCATGAGAAGAATTGTTGGGCGTGTACAAGAGACAACGTGGGTGCGAACGGTAGGAGAGGCAGCTTAGAAGATTAGATGATATTGGTGATAGATTGAAGCTGAAATTGAAGATGTGAAGGAGATTATTAGGAAGAATAACAAGTATGATATGATGATCAGGTATGAATGTGAACTCCACTTGCGATCCATGGCCTGTTTCTCTTCTATGAATGGTGGGAGCTATCGTTAGTCCACAATCATGCTTGAACTTCACCAAAAGATGAGCTTTCAGTCGGCAAGAGCGAGACTCGATAGCGTTATGTCTAGGCCCTCCAACAATCTGAAAAAACAAACCCGCGATATCTCAAGAAATAAAAAATTGCACTCTCATTCACCAACCTCAACCCAAATTGACAACTGGAATTCCAACTTTCACTAATTCATCAACCTATAAATATTCCTAGCTAGTCTTCCACTTTGATCAGCTTGTTTACTTCAATCCAGTAAGTTATCTTCTGAAGTATCATAATAATTAAAGCATCTGGGATGACTTGAATAGACCTAAATTACATGGGGAAATTAAGCTAACAACCAACTTCACCCCCCCAAAAAATTTCGATCTCTTTGACAAAAATCAATGCCGGTCTACCAACTTTAATTCAGAAATAAAAGAGGCAAAGCGGGATCCAGCTGCTTCAAAATTTCCAGAGAATTGGGTTGTCAACTCCATACCAGTGGAGAACTTATAACCGAAGCAGTTGAAACTACACAAAAAGTACCATGAGAGAATCTACTGAACCACAAATTGGCTAGCAGGATATAATACTACACTAGCAGAGAAGGGCAATGAGTAATCGAAACTCCACAGTACCTGTTGGCAACGTCGGTGAGGCGGGAAAAGATCGAGTGGGAGAGACAGCCCCATGCCGCTCCAGAAGAAATTGGTAGGACCGTTTCATGATTCGGGTTGGAACAGTGGGATCGAACCGAACAAATCAGGATTTATTATATAGTTTAGACTTTAGAGTTATAAAGATTTAGGAAATATGCACGAGCTCTATCAGGTTCAATTGTTCGACTCAGAAAAAGTTTTAAATTAATGTTTGACGCTATTTTTATTTTATTTTATTATTAAAATATAATTAAATGACACATTTTTTGAGTTTATTGTAATGCATAGGAGCAGCGTGTGTCCTACTCAGTGTTGCATAAATCGGCCGATTCCGTGCGGAATCGGCCGATTTAAATCGGATCGGCGTCGCGCCGATCCGATTTCGGGGCCGAATCGGGCGGCCCCGAATCGGCCCCGGAATCGGCCGAGTTCGGCCGATTCCGACCGATTTAAATCGGAATCGGAATCGGCCGATTTAAATCGGAATCGGTTTTTTTAGGAAATTACCAAAATACCCTAGGTATGATTTTTATTAAATTATTTAAGCATGGGTAAAATGGTAATTTGGATTTTAAAAACCTAAAATCAAACCCGCTCCCCCGACACCGCCGCCGCTCGTCCGTCCGCCGCCGCCCGGTTTCCGCCTCCGCCGTGCGGCCCCGACTCCGCGCTCGCCGCCGACCGGGCTGCCGACCTCGCCGCCGACCTCGCAACGTCGCCGCCCACCCGTGGCCGGACCGAATCGGGCACGCACGAATCGCCGCCGACTCCGCCGCCGGCTCCGGGCCGCCGACGGTTCGTCCGGCCGGGCGGCCGACATCGCCGCCGTGAGACTCGCCGCCGACCGGGCCGCCGGTGGCGGCGGGGGGTAAAAATCGCACGGTGGCATTATTGTAATTAAAAGTTGACTCGAGTCTAACTCGAGTCAAAAATAATAATTAATTCGAAATAATTTAAAAAAAATCTTAAAAAATATTTAAAAATATCAAAAACTATAATACACAGAATAATATCAAAATAACATCAATACTTAATTTTAATATATTTATATTATAAATTGTCAAATTATTATATATAACTGATTAAATTAATTTGGACCGATTCAACTGAACCGATTCCTGGCCGATTCAGACCGATTCCGATTCCGATTCCGATTCACTGGAAAACCGATTCCGATTCCGATTCCGATTTATGCAACCATGGTCCTACTCGAGCGACGGTCGGCTAGAACCAGACCACATCATTGATAGAAGCATGGGCTGGGATCCACATCATGCAATGGCAATATTTGGGAAGTTGCTATGAAGTGCTTCTGTATATGCTGTTATCTCATTAAATCTAATTGCAAGCTTATTAACTATAAGGTTTTACAATAAATTTAAATTCTATCTTACTACAGGGAGTAGTAGTTGGTAGTTGAAGACTTCAAATGTACTAGTTTGTTGGATTCCTTGACCTTTTAATATCCTAGCACAAATATAACCTTAGCCTCTTTTCTATTTTTCTCCCAGTACAACAAACTATTAATATATATTTTGATGTTACACCGTCGCACAAGTCCCCGAAGAAGATCACACAGTAGAAGTAGCGATAAGGTAAAGAGCACAGCTAATTATTAATGTTGTCTAAAGTAGTAGTGTTGGGTTTATCCCACGTCATGTTTAGAAGAGACCGATAACTTATATATATGCTAATAAAAAAACTTTATTTTTTAATATAACTTTTAAATTAAGAGATGCCCGTAATACTTATTATAAGTCTTTTAAAAGCTCATTAGGCCCAACAATTGTATCAAAATTTGATTGGTTTTAATGGCCAGCTTGAATTGGAGTTTCCCGAAACTCACTATAACATATGAGCCTAGCATATGGTGAGGGAAAAATAATTTGGGTGGGCTAGCCCGAATTGAAATTTTATAAAACTTTACTATAATATGTCTATAACATATCGACCTAGCATGTAGTAAAGAGGAGATGATTCGAGTGGTATGATATGCTGGGGGGGGATTGTTGGAATGACTGGTGACTTGTATAGAAACTAACAGGAAAGTAGTATTCCTTCTATTAGCTTTTGAATTAAAAAGACTTGTGATAACTATTACAAGTTTTTTGAAGAGCTCATTGGGCCCAACAATCAGTTAATAGCGTGCTTGCCTTCTACATATAATTGGGATATGCATGGTCGATTGAGAAAATTGAGTTAAAAGGCTTTAAAAGGTCCATTTTTTTCAAAACCGTGCTCTATGCATTTATAAAGAATATCCAAATCAATATTTGTTAACGAGGTCTAGCTGTGTTACCAACTCATTTGCTTAATAATTTCCCGAAATTTTTTCCACTGTGATTGATTTTGTAAATAAACAAATCGATCTTTGTTCATGAGGTGTAGCTAACCATCCTAATTCCAAGATCATCGAAATTTGTGCAGTGACTTATTTTGCATCTGCAACACAAGCTTCAAGCACGAATTAGAAGCACAATTATTAGTCTGTGTGCATCTAATTAAATTAAAAGCATCAAACTATTGATCCGTTTTATTCATTATTATATAAGTGACGTCGTTCTCACTCTTCGTTTCTTCTCAAATTTTGACTCTTAATTTCTTTTGGCAGCTTACCTTGTTTGAACACATTCCAAGATTGATTCGTCTGAGATGATGTGTTACGGGGCCACGGGCATTATATAATCGCCTTCACTAATTTAGTCAAACACTTCATATCCTCAAATTAGTCTTCACAGCTTTGATAAAGGAATCAAACAAAGAAAGCTTCCGACTTCCCCCGTCAAATTCTATGCCATATTTCATATGGCAGCAGGCTATATATATATATATTACTCATATTCTCCATTATAAAATGCTATTAATTAGTCAATGGTCGTTCATATATGTAATTAAATTATTATGCCCAATCATAGATACAACCGGTTTATTTAATTATGTGCATGCGATATGGTTGATGGATGGTAATTAATTATAGTTGGGTACATTCTTTCAAAAGTACTAATACTATTAGGATCAGTTTTACCGCAGCAATGAAATTAACCTCCTTTTGATAAATATATAAAATGGAGATCGAAAATAGACAAAACGAAAGCATAGGAGTTGCCGTTGCATTCCATCCTTTTTCAGTCTATATATATGTGTACAAGCGAGCGCCCACTACTCGTACGATATTATTCATGCTCAAGCTAACACAAGCAATGGTGAATATTAGCTCGGAAAGATTCATCTTTCTGATCTGGGTCTATGTTTTTCTTATCTCAATCTCTAATGCTTATGCATCATTAGCTGCTTTTTCTAGTTTTGTTGATTTTGATCAATGTCTTGCCCGCCATTTCCCACCACATCTTGTTTACTACCGCAACAGCTCTTCCTACACAAAACTCCTCAATTCCTCCATTCAAAACGATAGGTTCTCCATTGATGGACGCAGCCCTCTCCTCATCTTGACCCCCAAAAAGGCTTTCCAAGTCCAAGCTTCAATTCGATGTAGCAAAAGATATGACTTCCATATAAGAGTGGTAAGTGGGGGCCATGACTATGAGGGCCTCTCCTTCCTCTCCCTTAATGAGCCTTTTGTGGCGTTGCACCTCCTCCACCTCCGGTCGGTCTCCGTTGACATCGCCGGTAGCACGGCGTGGGTCGAATCGGGCGCCACCGTCGGCGAGCTATACTATGGGATTGCACTAAAGACCAAGAGCCATGGTTTTCCGGCAGGGCTGTGCCCCACAGTTGGGGTGGGA
This sequence comes from Piper betle, assembly GCA_033002965.1. NCBI lineage: Eukaryota > Viridiplantae > Streptophyta > Magnoliopsida > Piperales > Piperaceae > Piper > Piper betle. Next base: position 140,571 of record JAURVB010004052.1, read on the forward strand.
GGGCATGTATCTGGTGGTGGAATTGGCACCATGGTGAGGAAGTATGGATTGGCTTCTGATAATGTTGTTGATGCTAAGTTGGTCGACGTCCATGGCCGGCTTCTTGATAGAAGCTCCATGGGAGAAGACTTGTTTTGGGCCATTAGAGGTGGTGGGGCTGCTAGCTTTGGGGTGGTCCTTGCATGGAAGGTCAAATTGGTCCCAGTTCCACCAATTGTCACTGTGTTCACAGTTAAAAAGACACTAGGAGAGAATGTTACAGCGTTAGTGCATAAGTGGCAGCACATTGGGCACAGATTGCATGAAGACCTCTTCGTTAGGCTCCTATTGCGGAAGTGGGCAATTGCTGGTGGGAAGATGGAAGTTGGAGCTGATTTTAACTCTCTCTTCCTTGGAAGAGCTAAAGATCTTCTTTCTTTGATGGGAAGAAGATTTCCTGAGTTGGGTTTAACCCTGCTTGACTGCCAAGAGATGAGTTGGGTAGAGTCTGTTATGTACTTTGGAGGAATCCCAGTTGGATCATCCATGAAAGCTTTGCTAACCAAAGACCCACCATATGGTAGAATGCCACTAAAAGGCAAGTCTGACTTTGTGAAGAAGCCAATCAATGAAGCAGGGCTTGAGGGCATATGGAAAAGGATCGAAAAAGAGGATATGGTAGATATTATCTTAGACCCATTTGGTGGTAGGATGAGCAAAATCTCCAAAACAGAGACCCCATTCCCTCATAGGAAGGGAATTCTGTACAACATTCAATACCTGGTGAAGTGGGTGGACAGCAGGGAGGCTAAAAAGCATTTGGATTGGATGAAAGAGTTGTACACGTACATGGAACCGTATGTTTCCAAGTCTCCAAGAAGGGCATACTTCAACTACAAAGATCTTGATCTGGGGTGGAATTACGAATGGGGAAGGAACACAAGCTTCTTGAGAGCTAAAGAGTGGGGATTGAAGTACTTTGCAGGTAATTTTAAGAGATTAGGGCTCGTTAAAGCATTGGTTGATGAGGAAAACTTCTTCAGAAATGAGCAAAGCATACCCCCACTACTTGTATCCAATAGGGGCAAAAACATATATTAAGTAGAGAACATTGTTGTTGCTAATAAGCATGAATGCTTGTGATACTGTCACACATATGAACTTGCTCCTGTTTTTTTACTCGAGTCCAACTCAATTGTCAACAAACATTAAGTGCGTGCCCACATGATGTAGTAGCTTGTGTGGCGGTCCAAGTTTTGAGCTAAGTATTTATATGGCTTGTTCATGCATCTAAGCTATCCCAAATTGACTTCATCCAACCTTAAAAACTTCCAAGCATTATCTGTCAATTTTCTTATGAAGTTGCAAACGTTAATAAGATGACGAATCCCTCGCTTCATTCTCAACTATTTTAATCATTATTCAACTTTGGTTTGCTAACATCCTACTCCTTAGTTTTCAAAGAGGGGAAAAAAGTCGTTCAAAGCTCCAACTTGAAATGAAACGCAGCATAGAATGACATCCTACATCGGTGAATGAACAATTAGGGAGGGATTTCCGATTGTGACTGTAATTTCATTGTCTACATGCATGAACAAGTTGTTCTTCATTAACTCCATTACCATCTACAATAGCTTCCATAATTTTGCCTCCGTTCCAAACTCTCATCAACTTGTTCACAACATGACATCGCCGGTGAAAAGATTCTCGACGTTGTTGTATCATGCATGTGTGTCAAACACATTGGATGGAACATTTTGGTAGTGCCTATAATATGTAATAATCCTTCCACTGCAGGAATATAGGAGTGAGCTTCTCTCAGAGTTTGTCCCAAAAAATGTACCCGCAAGAACATTCACAAATGTTTGAGTGCTATGTCAGATTGAATTTATAGAGGATAATTGACGAATACGTCGTATACCAAGCACTTAGTATAACGCCTATATCATCGTAAATGAAAAAACATTACACCATCGTTGGTATATACCCACCGTAAGCCAAATAGGTGCCAGAGGTGGGACTGAGAACAGGGGCATCCCTCTGTAAGCCAAATAGGTGCCCAAGGTGCACCGAGTGAGTCAATGGCCCTGTTGTTCGTATAAGCAATGCCAAGGTTGAAGTAAAGTCCTACACCAATAAGCGCAGAACCTTATTTTAGACTTTTCTATCATCGACTTTTTTAGAGAATATTTTTTATGAGCCTTTTTCAAGTGAGTCTTCTTGAGCTCCTTAATAATAGAGGGTCATCTTTATATTTCATCAGAGAGAGAAGATAAGAGAAAGTTGTGAGAATTTTAAAAAAATCACTTCTACCTGTTGAGGGCTCACATGAGGTTTATTTCAAAAGGGCTCATAGAATAATTTTCTAATTTTTTAATGTGATTGGCAGGATTGGACTCACTAAATTCTATCCACCCTGCTTATCAATTTGGTTGAACTCATTCGAGAACGGGAAGGATCAATCTGGTGAGTCATCTGGTAAGTCTTTGATGCCAGTGGTTCAAGCTTAACTTCAGAGAATTAGAGCTCAAGGTTCTAATTTGTTGGATAGGAGCTTAATTGTACTTGTTGTCCCCTAAACTATTCGTGAAGTTTTAATCTAAAAAAAAAATTACTTCACTGTTCGTATCTAAATTGCACAACCCTTTGTTGCATAGTAATGGTCATAATTTAAATAGAGTCAAATAATCTTTCTTTCACACTCGTATTCTTCTTAACTAATAAAATAATGACTCTCCAAAACATACCCTTTTCAACATAATTTCTATCACCAACTTGGTCAATTGTGTTGAACTCATTCAAGAACAATGATGTGCAATGGAATCAATCTGCACGGTGAGTTATCTTGTGGGTCTTTGATGCCAGTGGTTCAAGCTTCCAAAGAAGTCGAAGTCAAGGTTCTCATTCATCGCCTCCAAAGAAGGCTGCTCATTCAACCCTTGATCCTGAATGGCACCCGCTCGTGATTGTGTTATAGAAGCAAGAATTTATTTTCTTTGGATTTGATGTGCTCTAATACATTTGTCTAGCTAAAATTCACTGCAACATTTATTTCGACCTCCTGTACCGGATTGCATGAGGAAAGAATGAGTTCATAAATATTGGGTGTATGAATTCCAAAAGCAATTCAATGCTTCTACGCCGTTCATCTTAATAGCAAACTTTGTAACAGGCTTTTTTATTATTATTGTCAAAAAGATAATTTTGTAGTTTCGCTGGAAAATTTAGATATTATTAGGAGCAGAAAATCACATGTTTCATGTTCATGATCTTCAATCAGTCAAGCTAATCTCAATGATAAAAAAATGAATGAGAATGCAGAAGAAATGACAAACAATGGCGTCATCTAGAGATACTTTCCATACCTGTATAGGTGCAGTGCAGACATTATGGTCTTTCTTATATTTTATTCAGGTTTCGAAGGCAAACTAATCTCTACCTTATAGATGATGAATCAGGAAAAGAGCATACAGATCAAACTAGACACGGAGATTGGTCTCATGCTAGTTCTCACCCTCTTCTTATTCCCTTCAGATTCAGTTTCAATCCAAGATAGTTTTCAGCAATGCATGAGCAACCCATCAATGTATACAGTCAAAGCAACTCTTCCTACACCAACCTCCTCCAATCTCCCATCCAGAACCTCAAATTCTTGTCACCCACAACTCCAAAGCCTCTCTTTCTGATTGCTCCTACCCATGGATCTCTTGTACAGGCTTCAATCATCTGCTGCCGAAAACACAACTTGCAAGTCAGAGTTCGAAGTGGAGGTCATGATTATTCCTACATCTGCAATGACCCATATGTCGTAATCGATCTTTTCGACATGAGATCGATCGAAGTGGACATTGGAGGGGAGACAGCGTGGATCCAAGCTTGTGCCACGGTAGGTGAGCTTTTCTACAGGCTTGCTGAGAAGAGTAAGATCCGTGGCTTCCCAGCTGGAGTGTGCCCGACTGTGGGTGTCGGTGGACATTTTTCAGGTGGTGGCATTGGAACTTTGATGAGGAAGTATGGCCTGGCCGCTAACAATGTCATTGATGCTAGTTTCGTTGATTCACATGGAAGAACCCTTGACGGGGAATCCATGGGAGAAGAGCTGTTCTGGGCCGTTAGAAGAGGAGGAGCATCTAGCTTTGGAGTTGTCATCTCATGGAAAATCAGGTTAGTTCCTGTGCCTCCAACAGTGACTGTTTTCTCCATTATCAGAAGATTAGAACAAGGAGCACCCGAGCTTGTGCAGAAATGGGAGAATAAAATCAACGAATTACACAGAGATCTGTTCATTAGAGTCATCATGCAATCTGCTAATGTGGAGGGAGAGCCGTCTCATTGTCATGGAGAAAAGCTTTCCTGAGCTGGGCTTGAAGATTGATGATTGCCTTCAGATGAGCTGGATTGAATCAATCCTGTACTTTGCCATGCACCCATCTGGATCAACCGTAGATGCCCTTCTGGATAGAGAACCTCCAATAGCAAAGACACCATCCAAGGCCAAGTCAGATTTCATCACAGAGCCGATTCCAGAAAATAGATGGAAAGGTGTATGGGCGAGACTGTTGCAAGCACCCACTGGATAAATGATTTTAGATCCCTTTGGTGGAAAGATGAACGAGATCTCTGAGTCTGATACACCTTTCCATATAGAGGTCACTTGTACAACATACAGTACAAGGTGAAATGGGAAGAAGGGAGTTCTGAGTGGTCTCAGAAGTACTTGGATTGGATTGACAATCTATATGGATACATGAGTCCTGTGTCCAAGTCCCCTAGAGCTGTATATCTGAACTATAGGAACCTTAATTTGGGTCACAATGAAGCAAATGGTACAGTTTTGCAAGGGCCAGTGAGTGGGGTGTAAAGTATTTTAAAAGAAACTTCAGGAGGTTGGCATTCGTCAAGAGCATGATTGATCCAGACAATTTCTTCAAAGATGAACAAAGCATACCTCCTCTGACATCTTCATTTATGGAAATTGAAAGCTTGGATGGAAAAACAATGGTAGCTTTTTGTGAAACTTTGTTCTCTGCTTCAAACTCTTCCCGGGTATTTCAAAATAAGCTCGATCAGTCGAATGGTATATGTGATCAATGACTCGGCTCATTGATCACCATGCAGAAAAAGAAATATCATTTTAATTCACAGATATTGGAAAGAATGCTAGCTCTTCTTCTAATTCATGTCCACAGCTTCACTTTTCGGCAAGCCATTAAGGTCTCTTCAACGTACGGTCAACATGCCCACATCTCCAAACAGTCAATTTAAACTCATGATTCTGCTGCTTTTATGACTTCTGAAGCACCGGCTCTGGCAATTTCACGAATGCAATTTGAAGCTTCGGCCTTAGTGCATTTTAATAACTACAAAATCACTTGCTTTGGTGAACAAACAAGTATCTTTATTCCTTACCAATAGTCCGAACAAGAACATTGCCCACTTCGAAAGTGGTGAAACCGATAAGGATCCCTCAAAACAATCTCCCGCTTGGTAGCTGCACTAACATATTTATACACAGAGTGGCAATCTCCACAAACTCTAAGATTCTTGAAGATCCTTAGTATGGAAGATTCTGGTGTATTAATTAAGCCAAATGCAAGCGCAATTTTCTCACTATGGTTCCATAGGTTCTGCTCTTTTTGTTCTTCCTCCATGTCATGCAGTACAAAACTTGTATCAGCAACATAGCCAGCTTCTTTAATTATCATTAATAGCTCTTTCAACTTGCTGTAAATTTGGTGGGTTTGTGGATGAGTCATGTCCCCAATCCCAAATGAAATTACCTTGTTTTTAACTTTTAGCCAGCTGCAAGCTGGCTTCTTCTTCACCTTCTGCACCTGCATGTTGACTCTGATGTTCACGACATCCGCCCAGATTCCATTTAAAGCGCATATATTAGATAGTAGAACATGTGCTGAGTCATCATATGGATCTAGCTCGAGTAGATGTTTAGCTGCTAACCTTCCAAGCTCCAAATTTCGGTGAATCCTAGAAGCCGCTAACAAGCTGCGCCATATAACATCATTTGGCTTGACAGGCATGTTCTTAATAAACTTCTCAGCTTCAAGAAGCCTTCCTGACCGTCCAAGAAGATCCACTACACAAACGCAATGCTCAATTCCTGGCTCAATTCCAAATTTGGAGTTCATCATCCCAAAGTACCTCAAACCTTCATCTACCAGGCCAGAGTGATTACAAGCAGAGAGTAAGCAAACAAATGTCACATAATCAGGTTGTTCTCCTACTTTAAGCATTTCCTCAAAGGTTTCCCTCGCCTTAAAATAGATACCATGCCTGGCATATACTGAAACCAGAGTATTCCATGTCAACCTCGTTCGCTTCGTTGTATCTGGGACAACTTTAGCTATATTCTCCACCGTCCCACATTTGCCATACATATCAATGACAGCATTACTCACATATACACTTGCCTCAAAACCAAATTTGATGACAAGATTATGGAGCTGTTGACCCTCTTCAAGTGAGGCTAAAGCTGCAGCTGCTGCAAAAACACCTGAAAGGCTAAATTGATCAAACTCCAAGCATTCACGACGCATTTGCATGAAAAGTTTAAGAGCCTCTTCTCCTTGTCCTTGATGAGCATTTGCAGCTATAATCGCATTCCACGAAACGATAGTTTTCACATCCAAAGCACAAAATATAACATTACTCGAAATAAGATCCCCACACTTAGCATACATGGTGAGCAGAGAATTCTTCACATAAATATCTGATTCAAAACCAGATGAAAGTACATGAGCATGAATTGGCATTCCACATTTAAATAGATCTTCGACAGCAGAACAGGCACTAAGAATGGTAACTAAGGTTATGTAATTTGTTTTGATGTTTAACTTCCTTTGTGAGTTAAATATACTTAGAGCATCTTCTTTCAATTCGTTGTCTGCATAGCCCCCCATAAAAGCATTCCATGTCACCATGTCAGTTTCAGGCATTGTGTTAAAACTCGCTTGGCTCGCTCCATTGCACCACATTTGCTGTACATGGTGATTAAAGAGTTCCCAACAATCAAATCGCTACTAAATCCACCAACAATGGCAAATGCATGAACCATTTCACCAACATCAAAAGCCTGGGTGGTTGAGCATGCAGCCATGGCACATGAAAGAGTTACATGACTAACTCCTTTTGATTTAACCAGCATTTGAACCAAAAGGTTTAATGATTCTTCACATTTCCCATTTTGAACAAGCGCGGCCATGAGAGAGTTCCAAGAGATCAAGTCTTTCTCAGTTGTCAAACAAAATACCAAAGCAGCAGAGTTCGGATCACCCAACATAGAGTACAATGTAATTAAAGTATTACTAACACAGACAAAGGAATCAAAACCATGCTTAATTATCAAACCATGTAGCTCCAGTCCCATTTTCTTGTTATCAACAGAACTGCATGCTGAGATCAAACTAGAAAAAGTAGTAGAATCGGGATCCTCACCAGCCTGTCGCATTGCATGAAAATAATCTAGTGATTCATTTGAAAGGCCATTATGTGCATATGCGGATATAATTGAGTTCCATGAGATTTTGTCAACTTCTTCAATGGCATCAAACACGTCACTTGCATCTTCAACGCATCCAACGTTGCCTAGCATGTTTATAAGAGAATTTGCAACAGGGTTGTTTGTAAGGAGGCCCAATCTGATAACATGGGCAAGAACCTGGTGACCAACTAATTCATCCTCAAGCAATGCACATGCACTAATAACCGCAGAAACAGAATTCGGATTGAAAACGACTCCCTCCCGCTTCATATTCTGATATATGTCCACTGACTTCTCTGGTTCACCATTTTTAGAGTAACCAACAATCAATGATGTCCAAGATACAATGTTACGCTCCTCCATCTCTTCGAAAACCTGCCTTGCACAGTCAAGAAACCCATACACAGCATAAAAATGCACAAACGCAGAGCTAACGTAAACATCGTCCAATAATCCAATTTTCACAACCAATCCATGAATTCCAATACCGTGATCAGTCATTGTCCCGGAACGGGTGCAAGCAGAAATGAGGCTAGCCACCACGAATCCATTGGGCAGCATCTCATGCCCCTGCATTTCTCGAAACAGCCCAGCTGCTTCATAGAACAAACACCACTTAACATACCCCGAAACCATCGTACTCCACGACGCCCGGTTCTTTTCAGGCATTTCATCAAACACACAGCGTGCAGAATCCAAATCACCGAACCTCACATACATGTTGACCAGTGTGTTGAAATGAATAATGTCATGAACAAAAAAGGTCTTGACCATGAGGCCATGAATAGCTCTACCTAAAAAGGGATCATAAGTCTCTGAGAAACCTTTGATATGAAACTGGGAGATATCAAGCAATGGGCTACTAGCTGCTTCCAAGGAGTGGAACAAGGACGTTGGAGTGAGAGCAAAGATGGGTGCTTTGAGCATGGGCCGACACGTTCGTCTCGCTAAGTAGGCCGCCAGCATCGGAATTTGAAGCGGCACGGCAACGCCCTACCTTCACACTACCAAAGCTTCAATGTTTTTAGTGTCAGGAGGAACTCGATCGATTGCAGAAAGCGAAGACAGGTGGTGGCCGTGATGATAGAGGTCTTCGTCCATAGAGTTGAACCCAGACGCTGCAACCGCCGGCCGGCAGCGGAGAGCGAGCGGCGGCGGCGGCAGGCCGGCGAGCGAGCGGCGGCGGGTGAATCATTGACGTGAGTAGGAAAAGTTTTGCGCACGCCGCGATCTGAATGGCAATGAGAACGCCATGGTTTGCCGAGGAGTTTTAAAAACTACAAGCCACCATCGTTTATAACTACTAAATTAATGAAATTATAAATTTAATTTAAATTATTAAAGTAAATTGATAACATAAACATTTCAATTGTGAATGAGATTATAGTGAGTTTAAGTTGTAAATCTCTTGTGAAGTGTATGAATCAAATTTACTTGGGTAAAAAGTATGTAATTTAATAAACAGGCTTGTAGTATTCTTTTGGCTGTGAGTTGTATAAAAATTATATAAATACGATTCATATTTAAAAACTAATTTAACTTACCAATTAATGCATGTTTATAATCCAAATTTGTTGATAAAATTAAGATTGTCAACTTTACTAACCCACTTAATAAAAATACTTTTATAATTTATAATGATCTTAATCTCAGTGGTTATAAATAAAAATACTTAGACAGTTTTTAAATCTCCGTGCTTTTCCGTATGAATTCATGCTGGGAGCGTTCTTTAGGAGAGAAATGTCCAATGCCGTAAAGTGAACAAAATTTTATTTTATTTTCTTCAAGGTGGCGGGAGCAGAACTTTCCCATAGAAGCTCGCCAGGCTGGTAAGAGAGCTTTTAAGATCTCTAGTTTATGATGTTCATAGCTTTTGGGATTTGTTGGATGAGGTTAAGAGACGATGATCTTAGTTGACAATGTTGATTTATCGATTGGGTTAGTGAATGATTTACAAAACATTTATAAAGTATACACGTACAACTGTCGCATGAAATGTAGGCTTTTGCAATGATGAACTGTGCCATTCACATTTTCTTAAAAAAGAAATACTTTTACATCCACCCCTTCAGAACTGGCCACCATCCAACAATGAAAGCACAAACAAGTAACAATCTCTAAGACCACATTCAGGCTGCCAATGCGCCAACCATAAAACAAGTTACTTCTCGAGTTTATAAATCATGAGCAGAAAAAGTTATAGCGAAGTAATCAAATTACTTGTGGGCGTAATTTGTTCGCTGTTTAGACATTCTACTTCAATTTATAGAAGCAACTCAAACTCTCAGGCAGGAGAAATAAACAGTATATATGTCCTGGAAGACCAAGGAAAAGGTATGCCTGCCTAAACAGTCACCTGAAAAACATAGATTCTTATTATGCTGTAGTGTAAGATCGAATATATGCCAGACAAAATTTACCAATTTCTCTACACATGCTTTTCTTTTTTCTAGATTTAAGAGTGATGTCAAGTACAGTGGTACCAGCAAAAAAAACTTAAGTGACAAATAAGGATGTCCATCCACCTTATCGAAGATAAGGTGCAAATGATAATGATGAGATGCATGCTGTTGCACATCATAAATTTTGAGGGTCATGAATGGGCCAAGCAAACGCAAAAATTAGAATAAATCATAATAGTATTCCAGTGCTCATAAGATAAGCTACCTCAAAATAGTACTTCTGTATTAGCAAACAAAACAGATTACTGATCTAACAATTGAACTTTATAATCCATCAAAGTATCATGAAACACATCAATTTTTCAACTGTATGCGTCGTAAAAGTAGAGAGCAGTAGAACAACGAGAAATCAAGCTTACTGAATCATGGCTATGCTTTCGATGATGCTTGTGATGACGCTTCTCCTTTGACTTATTTTCTACAAAAATAACAAACAACTGATAAACCTTCCGTAATTCAACACAAAGTGCTTCGATGTCACTTTGACAAACAATAAAGCTAAAGGGATCATAAGCAACTACTACGTGCTAAATATTACTTAGAAACAGATGAAACAATCAATTGAATTGACAGCTACCCAATGGCTACATTTATGTTTCTTGATTTAGACCAAAAAATGAAGCTAAAAAATATCAACAAATTAAGCTAAAAGCACCGACGTAATTGCAGCAACAACAACAAAAAAAATGATCCGTATCCGAATCATCAACAAACAACAACAAAACCTTCCTTAACCCTAAATTGACAAACAACGAAGCTAAAAGCGACATGAGGAACTGCTCCAAATTTGGCCTAGAATCACAGGTAATTAATTGCAACAAAACAACAACTTCAATCAATTAATAATCGACAAAAAGAAACATGATGAACTGCTGAAAAATTGACCTACAATCATAGGTAATTGCAACAAAAAAACAACTAAAATATATACTAACAATAAACCAAAAAAAACAGAAAAAAAACAAAACCCACTCTTTTCCGAGTCGTCTCTCGGCCCTTTGCAGGATTTCTTATTCAAGCCTTCTTCCTCCTTCCTACGCTTGCCCCTCCTTCCACCATCTACCACGTTCCATCACCAAACATCAAAACCACCATCCAAGTTTCGATTGAAAAACTCCCATCAAAATAAGAGTATCTTCGGAAACGGAAGGAGTACGCATCTTCCCGTGCTTCCCCTTCCCCTTGCCGGCCTCGCCGGCCATACGGCGGCGGCGGTGGCGGCGGCAATCAAACCTCTGCCGAAGGGCGTTGGAAATGCCGAGAGTTGGGGCCCCCGGCGTCCGACGCCCGTGCAACCGAGTTTGCGGCCGTCGGACAAAATGTGACTGCTAGCTAGCAACTGTTTGCGAGCTAGTCTGATGCCAATCGGTCTCAGTAAACCAGTGTTGCAGAAATCGGCCGATTCCGTGCGGAATCGGCCGATTCCGTGCGGAATCGGCCGATTTAAATCGGATTGGCGTCGCGCCGATCCGATTTCGGCATTCGACCGATTTAAATCGGAATCGGAATCGGCCGATTTAAATCGGAATCGGTTTTTAGGTAATACCAAAAATACCCTAGGTATGATTTTTATTAAATTATTTAAGCATGGGTAAAATGGTAATTTGGATTTTAAAAACCCTAAAATCAAACCCGCTACCCCGACACCGCCGCCCGCCGCCGCCCGATTTCCGCCTCCGCCGTGCGGCCCTGACTCCGCGCTCGCCGCCGACCGGGCTGCCGACCTCGCCGCGGCCTCGCAACGTCGCCGCCCACCTGTGGCCGGACCGAATCGGGCACGCACGAATCGCCGCAGACTCCGCCGCCGGCTCTGGGCCGCCGACGGTTCGTCCGACCGGCTGCCGACATCGACCGGGGCTGCGACATCCTCCGACATCGCCGCCGCGAGACTCGCCGCCGACCGGGCCGCCGGTGGCGGCGGGGAGTAAAAATCGTACGGTGGCATTCTTGTAATTAAAAGTTGACTCGAGTCTAACTCGAGTCAAAATAATAATTAATTTGAAATAATTTAAAAAAATCTTAAAAAATATTTAAAAATATCAAAAACTATAATACACAGAATAATATCAAAATAACATCAATACTTAATTTTAATATATTTATATTATAAATTGTCAAATTATTATATATAACTGATTAAATTAATTTGGACCGATTCAACTGAACCGATTCCTGGCCGATTTAGACCGATTCAGATTCCGATTCCGATTCACTGGAAAACCGATTCCGATTCCGATTCCGATTTATGCAACCATGCAATAAACAGAGCATTGGTGGATTGGCCGTCGGGTAAGGTATATTGTTATGCCGTTTATTTAATTTCGGACAAAACTTGGTCAAAATTCTTTTATCAAATTAATTAAGGTTAAAATTGAAAAAACATCATCAATGAATGTCATTAATTAAAAAAATAATAATACAAACTTATAAGTGGAATCCGATATTCTACAAGGAACGACAAACAATATATAATTTCTATAGAAATTCTTAAAAGATATTTACTAATAAACCATCAAACTGCAAACTCAATAGCATCACGAACTAAATTAATATTATGTTACTCTCGACAAATGCCTCTTTTAACCATAGTTGGTCTCATTCTCGAGAAAAAATACATAACCTAAGCCCTCTTCGTATATTTATACAACTCTTGACCTAGAGCACAAAAACCAAATACTCTCAATTGCCTTAAGTATCATTTGATACCACAAGTTTAGACATGTGTTGTATACAATAGTACCCATCCACATCACGTATCTTCGAGTGTGAGGAAGCTTAAGGCATAGAGATGCTAAGATCCCTTACGAATGGAACAACCTTTTCACTAATTCAGAGCCCGCTACGACCTACATATGCTCTTGGTTATAGTATATACGATGCAAAATTTACCAACTCTCATCTCACTAAAAATTTAATAAAAACAATATATATAGTTGGAAAGCAAAATCATATAAGTAAGCCCAAAGGCAATGTGACGTAGAGCTAAGTTCAAAAATAACTCGAGTGATCTTATCCTCAAAGGTTATTAATCACAAAAGTAAAATGTCTCTAAATGATTCGTGTTAAGTGGGGCCCGATAAAATAGTCACTAAACGCATCCTACAATTTATAAATTAAATCTACAATAGTCTCAAAGGTTATTAATCACAAAAGTAAAATGTCTCTAAATGATTCGTGTTAAGTGGGGCCCGATAAAATAGTCACTAAACGCATCCTATAATTTGTAAATTAAATCTACAATAGAGTAAATGATAAATCTAAAAAGAGTCCTAATGGACCTATGGTTCAAACTCCAAGCACATTGACACATCTAAGGCGAACTCGGACTTCAAAACCTGCATTGGAACTCACTCTTTAATAAAAGACTAACTCTATGTAATGTATGATTGAGGTGTGTGCTCACATTAATAATAATAATAATAATATCACAACAAAGGATCCCACTAAACAGATCCACGGCTAAACATTTGGCACACAAAATAAGGCATGTGCAAGGAATAAAAAAATAAAAAATAAATAAAAAAAGTCAAATAAATAAAAAATTATACTAAAAATAATAGTGAACAAGTAACATTAAGAAAAATAATAAATAATATATAACATTTTAAATGCTCATGAAAATAAATAAATAAATAACTAATGAATAATAAGTAATAAAAAATAATAAATAAATAAATAAACTTATAAATATATGAATGAATAATAAATATGTAAAATAGATAAAATAATATTCTTAAATAATGATAATAATATAATAACACTAAATAAATAAATAAAATTAATACTAAATAAATATGTGATTAAACGCGAGCAAATATTAATACATACACAAGTGAGTAAATCAATAAATAAAAAGTAAATAATTAATTAATTAAGTAAATAACTAAATAAATAATTATTAATAATTAAATATGAATAATATTAATATAAATATCAAATATACGAATATATGACTAAACACATATAAATAATAATGTGAGCGAACAAATAAATAATAATGGATTAATTAATTAAATTAAATAAGATAAACATGAACAAAAATAATATCAAAAAATAAATACGTCATCAATAATAATAAATAATCATAAAAGCATGCATTATAATCGTCAAATATATAAATAATTAAAAATAAACAATAATGAATAAATAAATAAATAAATAAATACTCATAACATAAAAAATACTAAATAATGAGAATATACATATAAATTAATATAAGGAGCCTCAAACTACTAAAAATAGTAAAAAAACGAATGAAAATAGGCAAAATGAGCTAGAAATGTATGCTGAGTCAATTGGGCGCATCAAATTGAGTCGAGTGGAGTCAACTTGGTCGAGTTAACTGGTTGAACTGGATCGAGGCGGGTTGGGTTGGACTTGGTGGACGCAGACATGACAAGGCTAGTTGGCAGACAAACGCAAGTGCGGCTAAGCATACACGAACAAGGTGAACAGGCACCAAACGGGCCGTTGATGCCCGTCATCGAAAAATGGCGATCACGGAGCGGTGGGGACAGCAAGGGGAAGGTGCTGGCAGGTGTGGCCAATGGTGTCTAACTGCTGATTGGCCTAAGAGTGGCCGAAAAGTGGAGAAATCGCCGCTAGGTATGGTGACGTAGTTGGCGGCGATCGCAACCATGGCAAGGGTCGAGGATGTTCTCAAAAGTTTGGCCTCAGTGATGGGAAGCCGGGTTGAGAAAATCGGCGCGATGCCGATCCGATTTTGGGGCCGAATCGGTCGCTGAATCGGCCGATTTCGCCGATTCAACCTATTTAACTCGGAATCGGAATCGGTTTTTTTACGAAATTACTAAAATACCCTAGGTATGATTTTAATTAAATTAATTAAGCGTGGGTAAAATGGTAATTTGGCTTTTAAAACCCTCCCCGCTTCCGCCGTCGTGCTCGCTCCGCCGCCCCTCTGCTCCGCTTCCGCCGCAGCTCCGCCACGGCCGTTCGACCACGCCACTGCCATACGACCATGCCGCCGCCCCGTTTCCGCCCCCGCCGTGCGTCCCCGACTCCGGGGTCGCCGCCCTCCGCTCCGCTTCCGCCGCAGCTCCGCCACGGCCGTCCGACCACGCCGCCGCCCTGTTTCCGCCTCCGCCGTGCGTCTCCGACTCCGGGCTCGCCGCCGGCGGGTAGGAGGGAGGGGAGGGTGGCATTCTCGTAATTAAAAGTTGACTCGAGTGTAACTCGAGTCAAAAATAATAATTAATTTATAAATAATTTAAAAAAATCTTAAAAAATATTTAAAAATATCATAAACTATAATACACAGAATAATATCAAAATAACATCAATACCTAATTTTAATATATTTATATTATGAATTATCAAATTATTATATATAACCGATTAAATTAATTTGGACCGATTCAACTGAACCGATTCCTGGCCGATTCAGACCGATTCCGATTCCGATTCACTGGAAAACCGATTCCGATTCCGATTACGATTTATGCAACCATGATGGGAAGTCGTTTGGGAGTGATGGTCAGTGGTGTCCAGCGAACGATTGACTGAAAAATGGCTGGAAAGTGATAGAAATGTAGTCAGGGAAGTGTGAGTTGTTGGCGGAGATCGCGACTACGGCAAAGGTCAAGGCTGGTCTCAAATGGAAGATCTCAGCAAGGGGAATTGATAAGGGTGGTGGACCTCACCAAAGGTAGTTCTCCGGCGCCAAAGAAGGCCCCAAAAGAAGCAGCAAGGGTGGAAACCAAGGAAAAAAATGTCATATCCGACGGCCAACGAGGCGGTGATGGTGTCAGAGCTAGGTCTGGGATGATAGCCGACCGCAAGGTAGTCATAGTGGTATTGATCTGGTGGCAGAATGCCGGTCGGAGACTCGCCGGCGACAACTAAAAGTGGTGACGACACTAGGGTAGAAATTTTGAAATAGTGGGAGAGAAGAGTTAAGGCTTTTTTTTTTTTTGCTCGACGATCCAGGTCTTGCCATGTGGCGTGATCCAATCATCTTGCAAATTGGGGGGTCTAGTGTGGTCCACCTAGAGTGTATACTATATATATATATGAACACAAAGCTCAAATAGATGCTGACAAAAGGTGACACTGACTTGAAGCCTAAAAGTTGCTCTATTGATGGAAATTGAGGCCAAAAAATTAAATCGGTTTCGAAACCTTGAACTCAATGACGAAGGTCAGAGACTCAAATTAAATTAGGCCCACAGGGGTAATCCAGCAGTTAGAAATCTGTGAGATGCATGTAAAAGAGATGCCCTCAAAAGCTCAAACAAATACTGAATGCTACAACAAACCTAAATCCCCTAAAATCGTAAACTAACACAAGCAAAAAATTTTATATACCTCATGTATATGCTGATAAGTCATGCTCTGTTGTAGTATAACTAAAACTATCATTTGTATACTGGGCATACACATCCTCAATAACATGCTCATACAACCATCTGAGCCTCAAACTAATAGTCTGAAAGTTAAATTGACTTGAACAGATTCAAACTGACTTGATACTGACCCGAAACCTTAACCTGAATGTGGGTTTTATAGTATTATCTAGTCATTTTTTATTATAAATATTATTTTTTCTCAAAAAAAACTAACACCTCATTTATATAATCATTATACCTTTTATTTTTCTTAGTTTCTTTTATGACAATAACGTAAAATTAAAATCACTTTTGAATAAATAAGTGTTATATTGTCATGAAAAATTCAAAAATTAATGTTGATGTGCTTTAAATTTAATAACTATAAATGATAATTTGGTAATAAACTTTTAAGTTATCATTTATATTATTACTTTATGATTTTTGTTGGTCTCTCGGTTGGTCATTTGTGCAGACAATGAGATGTTTGTATTTAGTTTATGTTTATTTGGTCATATTGGCCGGTCAAATTCGGTCACAACCTTTAGACATCAATCAAACACTGTCATTCTGTTGTCCACGCCCACCCCCTACATAAACTAGATTTTTTCCACAAACGAAATGGTCCCTAATTAACTGATAACATCAATTTCACATCTTAATCTGTTTGTCTTAATATATATACTTAATCTGATGTAATATAATGAAATCAACCTAATTTTTTTCCAATTGGTACAAAGATCATTTTGGGGGCCCTAATGCCCAATTAGGCTAACTAGGTATAGATGTCATACCAAGATCAACATATTATCGAAATAGTCTCTGATTCATATATATATATATATATTTTATATTATACAAGGAGAACTTTGATTTTATAAGTAAGCTCTAATTAAATAAAGAGGTCAATAATAATTATAATTTAATATAACATTTTTTTTGTATTTTTGCAACTGGTTGAATTGATGAGAATTGATAAGATATCTAACAACTTTTGATTTTCTTTTTATAAATAAAAATTGATTATTAATTAATTGATAAAGGTTACTCAAAATTATTATTTTCTGAGCAACTGAAATTTGAACAAATTAAATGGCAAGTTACTGTTGAAAGTATCCATGTCGTGAAGACCCGATTAAAATTGAAAATATTTAGTAATATCAATAGCATGTAAATCAAGTCATCTATCTAGATCACATGCTTATATAATTTTTTGTTACTTGAACGAATTGGTCCTCACCATATAATCATCCTTATTATCCAAAAGCTCAAACTAAATATAGGTAATGTTGAGAATATAGTTCCACGTTCAAAATAGATATAAGTTGTGACCTTAATAAGTACTAAAAGTTAAAATTACTTAAAGGACTAATTAGTAGGTATGGCCTAAATTGTTTTATAATACCAGGGTCATCAACTTATAGACTCACTCACACAATTGTCTCAAAGTAAAATGCCGAAAGTGGCAGTCGTAGAGAGGCGTGAGATGTCAGTGGCAAAAAGACCCAATAGGCAAAAACAATGAAGCATATCGGATTATTCAAAATGCGCTTAACCGCCTTTCAAGTGCGGGATAATGTCGAGATAACCCGATGACGCGCTCATAGCGTCAATAACCCACACAGGGTTTGCTTATAGCATCGAGATAACCAACATGGCTCACTCATTTCTGCTGTGTCAAAGTGTATAAAAAGAGATAAGCGCATATTTGACCAATTGTTAAGTGTTTATATGCCTTGCAAGTTATAAGGAGTGTTGAAAATATAGCCATAAATCCAAAATGTATATGAGTTGTAACCTTAGGTAAATTGTAGGAGTTGAACTTCTTAAATGATTAGCTAGGTAGCTATTTTGAATAAGACCTATGAAATCTTCTTAGCTAACACGAGAGTATCAACTACTTCTGATGATACTAATTTTTCTCATGAACATCATAGGAATGCACTATTATTATTTTTATTATTACATATGAATAAATGATCTATATGCATACTGCACAAAGGTGTGGTAGGATTTCCGTAACGCCCATTCGTTCTACTCACTTTATTCATACCAAGGTGGTATAAATTAAGAGACATCTAGTACTATATAATATATATACTTATCTAGCCACCTAATTAATCTATCATATCTAAACTGCGCGTCTAGCATTTTTTGTCTGGACTACTGTACATGTACTCGCCTTTATATATATATATATATATATATATATATATATATATATCAACCAATCTCCTTGTTCAGCAAAATCCTGAGATATTTAAAATTAGCCCATACAGATATATAGCTACCGAGAGAAGTAGATTAGTGTAAGAATTCAACATTGCTGATCATCGGATGCATGTAGAACCGCGTTATGCAATCTGATCTTCATGCTGTCCTGTTATTAACGCATGCAGCCATGTATTCATTTTGCAGATTATTGTTCAGACAAATACTGAGAAGATCAAGAACATATCATGGGGAGCTCTCCATTTTCAAAACGATACAAATAAAAAATTTTCCTTTAATTTTCTTTCTCTCAATGCTAACGCACTCATCCTTCACCTAGTATGGCATGCCCATAAACGTCAAGTTGTCTTTTGTGTACAAACAATATCTTCGGCCTCAATATCCACACAATACATCGTCAGTATATAAACTCCTTTCATGTATCAGACATATCCCTGAACTCTACCTGCTGCAATCATCAATACATTTCTCTCTGTCATCTTACCGAGCGGTAATTGTGCAGCTGCCCTTTAATTACAGTTCTGAAGTCTTCCGCTTTCAACCACCGGCAACATGTTAGATGCATCACCAACTCTTTTTAAAGCTTATGACTAAAGAACTACTTCAAATGCAATGCATCCCACTTAACACTGATCCATTATATATCTATAAACACTTAAAATTTGAAATTAATATGTGAAAAAAGAGAATCATTTAATATTTGTTTTAAAACCTAGACATGATCATAACCCAATAACTTAGTACAATATTGCCGGAAAAGAGGAAGATAATATACCCATTGCATTTGCTGCTGTCTGAATGGCCGTGTTTTCACCGGCGATGGAAAAGGGTGTATATAATAGAGAAAGAGCTTCTCCTATTTGACAGCTTCATGCACATGCAGAATACTATTCTATATGCAATAGAACAAAAAAATTAAAGTACCAAAAAAATTCTAAACAAAAGTTTGGTCCGATGGTATCAAATTAATTAAGCATATACATGTACTATGTTTTCTGATTATATTGCACAAATATTAAGTGACAACCTACCAATATATATCCAAAACGGAATTGAGGAATTAGCAAAAATTATTAATTGCCTGTTGAATTAGGGAAGCAGTTGGCTTGGCAGTTGGTAAGATACTCAAGAAAATGAAAATTCCAACTAATGCGGATTTCAATCAGGTAGATGAAATTTAAAGATTGACGACTTTTTGTGGGCAAAATAAAATAATTTCTTCTTTATTTGTTTAGTAATATTCCTAAATGAACGCTGATTTTTAATGAGGAAGATTGATCACTAACCAATATACATATATATATATATATATATATATATGCATGACACCAATTATATGGCTAAGCTGTATAATTAATAATTTATAAATAAATGAATCTTAAGACTGTTTCGACAGATCAGAAAATATATTCCATCAGATGGAGCTGTTAGGTCTTGATATATTGTTTTGGTTTTCTTAATTTATCCTCTGATCTCTTCCTATTATAACAGATCACATTGCAAAGACCCTAAACTCAAAAATCTAATAATATAGGTAGTGACGTTTTTGTCGTCAGTTCATGCCTATGACAATATCTTGACTTGACATGCAATTCGAAGTCTGTCAAGCTATTGGCACGACAATTGGAAGGTCGACTTGATTAAATGGTTTGGTCGACAGTAAACCTCCTTGTGATGTGATGAAATAGATCAATTAATGTGATGAATTACGTTTAGGGAAAAAAAGAAGAAATGGAAACCACGAGTAATAATTTACTTGAAAAGGTGTATATATTTTATAATACACATATATGATATATGATATATGATATATATATATATATATATATATATATATATAAGAGGGATTATTATAGTTCCTTATAATCCCTTAGAGTGGTTCCTTAGCGTTTATTTTAATACAATTTAAATCACACAATTTATTTTTATTTACAATAAAAATATTTACCACATCAAACAATCAAATCCTAGCATGTTGAGCGAATAATAATCAATTTTAAGTAATTAGGTCGGAGTTAATTATACTTTGTGTCGTCGGCAATCTACGACAACTAGAGTTTATCACGTGTTTCAAGACTTAAATTCGGCACCCGACGACATCCAAGATTCAATTAGGTTCGGCTGGGCAAATTCGGCGATTTTTAACAAATTTAGTTTTCGGCTTTTTCAAGCAGTTTTCTGGCAGTTTTTTAGTGACATTTTCCGCAGTTTTTTGATGACTTTTTCAGCGAGGCAATCTGGACTATGGGTCAACACCAGTTCGGCGAGTTCAACCCAATTGTGGTGGTGGTGAGGGTGGTAGTGGCAAATTGGCTGGGGTGGGTCGGCTTGTCTAATCGGCCCTTGGCTGGCTTTAGCGGTAGTGCTGAGAGTGGGGGAAAAGCTTGGCTAGGTTGGAGGGAGGGCATCAGCAGCTCCATGAGTGGAGCAGATGACGAGCAAATTGGTGCTAGGACGCGTGGGGGTAGGGTAGCCTCTAGGCATCATGGAGGCCAGGCGACAGCTGGGAAGGCTCGAGACAACATGGCGATGACTTGGCGGTGGTCAGTAGCGTCGATTGGCAACGGTGAGGCGGCCGGGGGGTTGTCGACGGTGAGGACAGGGTGAGGGAGGGAGAAAATGTAGGGGAGAGTTCTTGGGGGCAATCTCGTAAATAAAAGTTGATTCGACTCCAACTCGAATTAAAAATAATAACTAACTCTTAATAAATTCTAAAAAAAATCCAAAAAATATAGAAAATTCCCATAAAATATAATACACACTATAATATCAAAATGACATGTTTCATAACTAATAGCCCATCCAAACTTGTCTATTATGTGTCCAAATATGTTATTCAACCTAAAAATAATTTTACGATCAAATACATAAAAAAAATAACTGCATACTGTCATATACTCTCATAATTCATTTCTCATCATTTTTCTGATGTTATCATCATATACTCGGGTATACTTGACCTTTATCGCTCATAACGCATGGTTGGCCTCGGCTCAGTATGCAGGTCATGAAACTGACTTGACTCAAACCGACGGTTGAATTAACTGGTTCGCTAATGTAAAACTTTAACTTAAGTCATGGGTTTTACAGAACCGAGCTGAACGAGTGCATGGACTCAACCAGACTAGGTTAGCAAAGAGGCTAAACTGAGTTAGGCGAGCACATGGACTCAACCAGACTAGGCTAGCAAGGGGCTAGACCGAGTCGGGCGAGCATATGGACTCAACCAGACTAAGACTGGACTAGGCTAGCAAGGGAGCTGAATTGATTTGGGCCAACATAAATACTCAACTAGACTAAGCTAATATCTTGACGTAACTAGCCTAAAAATACATTGATGATTAGGTAGACAGACTTTAATTGAGTTTTTTTCCTAAAGTTTACAAATTTTTGGTTTGACTTCTTGGAGAACTTCTAGTCTATGAATGAAAAATGAGAATGAAAGGCTTTATTTATAGAGGACACAGGGTATGGCTAATTATTAAGAATGTCCAAGAATAATCTTGCATCTCTATGTACAAATCTAACTTTTGAGAAAATTTTCAGTTATCTGAGATTTTGTTTTGATTTTATCTAAAATTTATCAAAAAATCTCAAATAAATCAAGTTGGTTGTATTTAATAGCAAATCTATAAATAATTGAACTTATTCAAGATTGATCCAATGTCCACCATATTTCGAACTTTTCCCAATGAAAGACTTTACTTTTTCAAGTTTGACCAATATGAGTTATCTCTTCAAATCTCCACAATGTTAAAAATAACCATCATGAGTCGTTCATTCATAAATCACCAATTAAATATTTATTCGATTCAATTGATTTTATTTTGCCTTGACATCTGAACCGTGATGGTACAATGTGCAAATGCTTGATATATATTTTCCGCTAGAATTAATTATTTTGTTATTAACTGACCGTCTGCCCTGTGCAGCTGTATCTTAACAATATTATCGCATCTTAGATAACTACTAAATATTGCCGTGAAACAGAAACCTTGCTCTAAATAAAAATATATGAAGGCATGACGATTAGTCTAAATGATAATTTTAGAAGAGAAAATAGTACACAAACAAATTACTTTATTGTTACAAAATTTCAATCATTGACGGGAATGTTAGAAGGGAAAAATGTTACTTACATTTTGGAAACAGTTCTTTAATTTCATTGCTTTTCCCAACGTCCAGCTTCTGCCCATTTGTACCGCCATTCAAATCGATATGATAAAGCCGGTGAGAAAATTACCTATTTTCATGAAGCAATATTCACACAATAGTCATGGTACCCAGAAAAAATAAAGAGTGAGATCATATATATGTTGTACCAAAGAATACACTCCAATTAGTTCTGTGGAACGAGCTTACCTCAAAAACACAAACAGGCCGACAAGATCAAAATCCCCTCGGAAATGCTTTTATCTGAAGCTGAATGGTCCATCAAAACCAGGTACTGATATTTGTTGTTGGAAATGAGTGACTGAAGCTGCAAGGATGATCTGATCATACTCATGCATTTGTTTCCCTCCTAATTACATCATAATATACTTGCCAACAAACTATGCACAAAATATGACAAGATACATATCGACATACACCCCCTGCATCTTTTATTCATGGCAACCTCAAAGGCTTTAATCAGATCATGCTGGCAGCTTCAACCTCTCAAACCAACAAATGAAAGACACCAAAAAAGAGGTGGGCATGGCTGTCTCAACACATGAAATTGGAGAAGAAGAAGTTTCAGAAGATGGAAAGGAGACTGCCTAAAGCAACCAGACCCACAAACTGTAGACATATAACTGTTTCCTGCCCTTTTATCAATGCAAACTTCCCCACTCGGATTCATGTAGGCCTTGTACTACCCCTTTAATTAATTTGCCACTTCATGGCTCCCTTGTGACAACTATTACTATTAAGACCTCTCACTCTCTGCCCATCCTTAAATTTCTCTCTGCTTTCCTTCTCTGTAATATTCAAATAGAAACACAAGGGAAAGCTAGCCTCTATGGTGGAGTTTGTTGAGAGTCTGGCTTTGTCTTTTGCTTTGGTTTGTTTGGTTGTCTTTGGTGTTGATATTTGACAAGCAACAGCACAATGAAAAGTCCAAGGCACAGGACCGCCACCTTTACCTGACTTGAGAGTATTTGCTTCCTTCACATGCTCATCTTTTGTTTCTTCCCATAGAGGCTCAATCTAGCATATTCAAACAAGCTATCTGACATATTTAACTGTTTCTGCGAGCCTGGCTTGTTTTTAGCTTCAAGCTCTGATCTGGGTCAGTTTGCTTTTCCCCATTGAATTAAAAGTTAGAACTAAGAGGAAGCTTAAATTTTGGGTCCACCCATGTGATAACAGCTCATCTGTTGGCCTTGTGCCTTTCAAGAATTGAACATCCTGAAAACTTGTTTCCTGTTGATGTTAAATAGTATGTAGCCCAACCTCTCTTAAATTATATACAAAAGAAATACTTTCATTAATCAAGTTCCATAGAGAGTTCATGAGATTGCTTCACTAAGTTGGTGTTTGTAATATTACCTTTAAAAACCATACAATGGGAAGTATTTATCATGTCAAACAGCTATATGTAGATGGTGCCAGCTCGTGTTTTTGGCGGGGCCGTTGAAGAAGACTCGAAGATTCCAGGCTGCTTTTTCAGTTTTTTGACGCTTGTGCTAGCTGCTTAGGACCACGGTTTGGAGCTAATTGTTAATTATGATACTGACTTTAGAGGTCATTGGTAAGGTTGAAGTCACAAATTACAAGACGTACACCATTATTCTTATATACTTTGAAGATGTCACTTGTGGATTCAAGCACTGCTTGTCTTGCAGAGCTAATTAAGTCTTAGACTAATGTCCTTAATGCAAGATACCTAACTTATGTGACAATGATACATCCCGCACCAACTCTTTTTATATATTGAGGGAAGACTACATTTGCAGTGTTTCGTTTTCATATCCTTCTGTTTGTTTTTTACTCTGAAGTGGGAGACTCAGCAGGTTGGACTCCATGCATTGGTTTCCCATAACCATCGGCAATCACCATATTATATGTTGCTCATTTCTTGATTATCAGCATCAACATCATTCACCTAATCTTAAAAGGGGGCACAAAATCGTATATATTGTACTCTAGATCTGTACTAAATTAGCAATCTATGTATCTTTTGCGGTTACCTGTATTTTCAACATTTCATCTGCACTAGATAATTTTTTTATAAAGTGGTTTTCCTTTGGACATATGCGAACACTGTCGATTGATAAATGGTCGTGTAGTTTTGTAATTGTATGCTTCATTGATACAAATTCCAAATTTCCATCGAATGCTAATTTATAAGATTATATTATTTGATGGCATCTGATGCATATGTGATTGCACATAGAAGAAACAAGAAAGGGGGAACAACTTGCATACAAAGCATCAAATTACAAATATAAGAACCAAAAAATGTAAAAGCAACTTGGTCATGTTTGAAGTAACTATTGGGCCCTATGGGCCCTTAAAAGTTTCATGGGCTCTTTTATCTAATAAAGTTTTTTCAATAATTTATATACAAGTCATTAGTTACTTCAAAATATGACGTAAAATGCAATACCAAAATTAACTAGGTTTTGACACCACTATTGAGCTCACCATAAGTTTTACAACCTCTCCTCTTAATCCAAAAATTAGCTTAATAAATAAAATTTTCTCATTAGTGTATATACAAATCATCAATCACCTTTAAACATGATACAGGATAAACCGAACAGTAACTTGGGTAATGTATGCAATACAAGTCCTCTTGCGGTGGCTTAATACTTAGTATGTACATATGTATGGGTAATGTATACAATACAAGTCCTCTTGTAGTGGCTTAATACTTAGTACATACGTACGTACGTACGTACCTCTTCCAAGGTCCGGGCTCGATCCTTGCTAATCCCCAATTAGCACTTATAAGTTCTAAGCTTTCAAATATGCACTTTTATTATACCACAAATTGTGATGGATGGAACCATTCAAATTAAACCATTGGATAATAGATTGGACAACCGTCGCCGATCAGTTGATTTATATTTCATAAGAAATTTTTTTAATAAAAACTTAATATTATAATAATGTGCATTATGGAAATAAGACTGCTATATCCAATACGATCAAATATCACACGAGTGGACCTTGGGAACTAAGGCTCGAAATTTATTAATATCTAGAAAACTAAACTTAAGATGTTTATTTACAAGGTTCTTTTCAATAAATTAAAGACAAAAAAACTTAAATTTTAAGTTTTCTTTTCCAAAGCCAAATTAGAAACCCAAAAATTAGGGGGATTGGAAATTATTTGCACGTACGATTCGGATTGAGCTGGGCTTGTGGGCTTCATACATAAATTGAAAACGATCAACTGCACAATGGGGAAAAACGAGCTCATTTATCGTCGAGATTTGGACATAGATCATTAATATTTGAACTGATTTGAGTTCAACTACTGAAACCTAAAGTCGCTTAATTTATTAGTGTTTTATTATTTTTCTTGGGCATATGAGCTTTTATCTTGGTGAGGAGAGGGGACTAATAGAAGATGCATCTTCTGAATAATATATATATGGTGCACTGACGTTGTGCATCGTTAATGTCTAATTAACATGAGAAGTTAATTAAAAGGACCCCTTCCTATAAAATGATGGATATAAGGTGCTGCTGTCTTCCTGATTGTTATTGCTTGAACAACTTAAACTAGGGGTGGGCACGGACATTCGAATGTCCGACTGTACGACCGAAGCGTCCGACTAGCATATAACCGACCAAATTTGACCGACCAAATTTGACCGACCAAATTTGACCGAATTAAAACAAACCAAACATGAATATTTTTTTGTCCGACAGAACGACTGACCGAATATCCGATATTTTATATGAATAAAATAATGCCGTTAACATTTTTAAGGATAATATTATATTTTATGAAAATTACAAAACATAATATACAATAAAATTGTGGTTGCAAGTTACACATTTTTTTCTCCTTTTCATAAATTTGAAGACAATCTCTTGTAATTATTCTCCTAAAAATCATTACAAATTGTAGTTGCAAGTTATTAACCTACTTTCTAAATCATTCATGTTCCAAAATTGAAAATGAATAATTATGTAAGATAATTGCCCCTGCCAACTTTAATCTTCTCCTTCCTTGATCAAAATTTCAAACTTTTATTTTATTTTTTCCATCTTTTTCACTCTCATCTTGAAAATTTGTTGCCCAATATCACCACTTATGTTTTTTGTCCTCTTCATTTTAAAATTATGACATTTCCCTTCAACATGCCTCCATAAATAAGTAGTTCTACAACTTCTTGTTCCCTCAAATTTCTTTTCACAATAATGATAAATAACAGATGCTCAATTTTTCTTCTATTTTCTATCAAAATAGGCCAATACATCGGATGACATTTTCCTCTTTTTTGATAATGAACCATCCATAAATTCTACTTCTTTAGCAATCAATTTTTTTAATCTTTTCTACCTCCACTTTGCTTATTTACATTTAGTAAAGAGTTTATATGATCCATCTCTCAAAAAAAATATTAATTTGTATTTAGTACCTATCCTCCAAGATGCAAGCTTCCTTCACCAAACAATTGCACAAATTTTTATAATTCAAATGCTACACAATTTCGTCGTTATAATTTTTTTTACATTATATCAAATTATAAATAATGCTTAACTTAATAATTATTAACCTTATAATTATTTCTAAAATATAAAATAATTAGCATATGGCGGCAAAGAGCAGCAGTCCGACGGAGGCAGAGGGCGATGATCTAGTGAAGGCAGGCGGCAGCGGAGTTGAGGTGGTGGCGGAGGGCGGGGTAGGGTGGCGACAGGAGGAAAGGGGAGGGCGGCGATAGTAGGAAGGGGAGGGCGGCGACAGAAGGCCGTGAGGAGGGCGGGGGAGGGTGTGGGGGGAGGGCGGCGGAGGTTGGGGGAGGGTGGTGACAGAGGGTTTGGGGAGGGCGGCGACAAAAGGCCGCGAGGAGGGCAGGGAGGGTGGGGGAAGGTGGTGACAGAGGGCCGGGGGAGGGCGGCGGCAGGGAGGGCTGCGGGGGTTGTCGGGGGATGGTGAAGGAGGGCGGGGAGGGCTGCGGGGGTGGTCGGGGGATGGCGGAGGAGGGCGAGGGAGGGCGGCGGCGAATTATGTTGGTAAGTAGGGTTAGGGTTATTAATTAGGGTATAATTTTGAACTATCTACGGCGTTGTCCGGGCCCGACAGACAAGTCGGATATTAACTCGGTTGAATAAGTTTTGTCCGATAAAATTTTGAACAGACGTGGACAATAACTTGTCCGAAGTCTGTCCGACCGATGCCCGCTCCTAACTTAAACTATGTCAACTAGATATTATGGATTGGAATCACCAAACTAGAAATTTATTAATCAGAATAGTCCGATATATACATGCTCAAGGTGTATGGCAATTTTGAAACTGGCCAAAGATGATAGCAACAAGATCAAAGGCACCCAAAAAAATAAAATAACAAATAAATATTAATAAAACGCCTAAGCAATGCAAAGAAAGGCCACAAGTTCTCTTGCAATGGCCCTTCATTATCATACCTGTATTCTGCACCATCTAGATCGTGGATGCTTAATCTAACTAATACTTGATCATGTTAATTTCCCATCCTCAAGTGGCGACATGCCAAGGCTACAAGTCAATGGCCGGCGGTACGTTTCACCTCGATCTAAAGTGTAGACAATTTGGTTGCACCCTACTTTTGAACCAAGCACAAGAATTGGGAACATTGACATCCTTGAATCAATAAGCTTATCTGCGTCTCTTATGTAGAAAATTGTGTAATTGGTTTTTGATAAAGAAACGTACCTGCAAAACAAAGTCCCTTGTAATTTTGAAGAGATATATATGGTTTACATTGCTTGAGTAATGCACAACACATGGGTAGGGGATGGACCATATCTAACAAACATGTTAAGATCAGATATAGATATGGCCTTTACTAATAATAATAAAATCTCAATTAGTTGGGATAAGGTGGTCATGGAAGATAATTAGTGGTTAACTGCATCTATTTCAACTTGACAGGCCAAAAACAAAGATTAGGAGTTCTTAATTACTGTGTAGTGACTGAATAAACATATCTCTGTCAAATGACCGGATTCTTGTATCCATGGGATGAGAAGCTGCCATCCAAATAAAATACACAATATGAGGAACTTGAAAGGAAATATGTGCTCACTGTCAGGTACAATCTATATAAAGTAAAAAGAAAAAAAGGAGAGCAGCTTAAGCTTTTAACAAATTAAGGTGGTGATCAACTGTCTAAATTTTCATATGAGGGCATATTATTCAATATAAGAAGATAAGAACACAATAATGCCTCTAAATTTCGAAGGGTATGCTATAGTGGAAGCTGTGGCATCATCTCCCAGATCATGTAACCACTCTTCCAGATATTTCCTTGCATTCTTCTAAAAGATAGATTTAAAAGAAAAGGATATGAATCAAAAACTAAAGCCAAAGCATCTTAAACAAACATTCAAATAAATGATCTTCCATATTTAGCTGAAACCTGTAATTTACCACAAACAATCTAGCTTATTGCGAACCCATTTTCCTGCATTAATCAAAAGCAGTTTTGCAATGTTCTGCAGTCTCCTCACCTTGGCTGAAAACCTTGTGAAATCCAACAACAACTTTGCATTGAACTCTCGCGCTAAGGCCTTAGCTAGGTCTTATAATTAGCCTTTAATAACAAAGCTGTGTTTGGCATTTTTAAAACTATCATAATGATGTACATTATAACATTATAAAAATGTCAGGATTTAAAATAGAGTATACTTGCAAGCATAAATTGAGACAACAAAAATCAAACAAACATACCAGAAGGTCCAGATAGCATGCGTCCTGGTCTTCATAGGCTGAAATTCCCGGAATACCTGAACCGATTGAATTCAGCATATGCCATTCAACTTCTCTTGGTTTTCAGGGCTGCAAAAAATAAGTTGGTCTCTTTTTCAATTTATGATGATGCAAGCATTTATTCTTCCTCTTCTTCCTAAACTAAGAGTGATCACAAATAAATTGCACAGTTTTGATGGCCGGGACCACTTCCCAGCAACCTTCTTCCTTTGTCCAAACTATAAAAAGACAAGCTTTACGTACATATGATGACTTCTCTTAAACTTTCTGAAAGGACGTGGTAATCTATCAATCTATCTTTCCATATATTTTATTTATTAACTACATATAATAAAGATTTTATACAGTATTGCAGTTAACTGACTAACTGTCCAAACAAAATTATAGCATCCAAATTAACAATCGAAACCTGAAAGAGTATGGGTAATCACAAAAACTGAAGACATCATGATCCTTCTCCTCCTCGACTAATTCGTTAAGCTCGTTCACTAAAATGTCAAGAACGTTACTATGGTCGGGTTCTTTTGATCCACTCAACAAGGTCTTCACCAACGGGACGCTCATTCCCCCAGCACCAACGTCGTAATGCCCAGCTTGGATAAAAACATGTAGTACAATGTCGTGCAGGCTAATTTAGCTAAAACAGTAAGCAAGTGCAGAGGAAAAAGAAGAAGAAGATTCAACAAGTGCAGCAGTATAAACGAAGTAGACATCGTAGCAATCTCAAGCTTTTGTTTAGATTTCCGAGTTAAGATCCCCAATTGCGTTCTAGCTCTCTCTCTCTCAAGATCTCTCTCTTTCTGTTTTCCGATCTGCACGTAAAAGGAAGCATATAAATTTAACCAGATTAATTCATCATTGAAAGTCATATTATCATAATATAATAATAATAATAATAATAATAATAATTTTAACAATAATGAATTAAAAAAATGTGTTTGGCATAATAATAAAATCTAAATTATAAAGGTTGTAAAACCACTGTTTCATTTTTTTAAAACGCTATAAAATTAAAATTTCCCAGTGTCAATCTCGTTTTTTTAAATGCTTAAATAAACAAAATTATGCGGATAATTACAATCGCTAAATATTATTTTATAAACTATCTTATTTTTTATAATTATAATAAAATAATTTTTATAAAATAACAAAAAAGCCTATCAATCAACCTATCTACTTCTACTTAAACCCCTCATTTATTAATTTTTTTTCTCAATCACAGCACTGTTTTATTCAAAGTTTCCCTCATTTTATTTTGCTGAACTATGCACGTGTGATCTAATAAGATGGAAAGTCTTTTTATATAATGTATATTTATCTTTCCCAAGTGTGATGAATACAAGTACATCCTACCAATACAACTCTTTATATCAATATGTTATGTATTTATTTATATATTTATCTATCTATTTATTTAATATAATAAAGTAGAATACTTCTTTTTGTTGGATGTATCATTCATATTTAAGCACAATTAATTAAAACATAAGTGTAAATTCAATAATAATGGTGTTTACTCATTTCATAGGCATCTCACAAAATAATAATAATAATCATCATTTAATAAATGGGTAATCATCATCATCATCATCGCATAATAAATGGGCTTCCAAGCCAAACAGAAAGCCAACAAGCCCAATAGGAAAGCCCAACTCGAATCGTCTCCTTCCCTCCCACTCCTACCATACAAATACTCCCTTAGCCGAAACCCTAGATTGGTAGCGGCGGCGATTGGCGGAGTGGGCGGCGGAGATGGTGAAGTTCCTGAAGCCGAACAAGGCGGTGATCGTCCTCCAGGGCCGGTACGCCGGGAGGAAGGCGGTCATCGTCCGCGCCTTCGACGACGGGACCCGGGACCGCCCATACGGCCACTGCCTTGTCGCCGGCGTGGCCAAGTACCCGAAGAAGGTGATCCGGAAGGACTCGGCGAAGAAGACGGCGAAGAAATCGCGCGTCAAGGCCTTCATCAAGCTCGTCAACTACAACCACATCATGCCCACCCGTTACACCCTCGACGTCGACCTCAAGGACGCCGTCTCCGTCGAGTCCCTGCAGTCCAAGGATAAGAAGGTGGCGGCGGCGAAGGAGGTCAAGTCCAGGTTGGAGGAGCGGTTCAAGACCGGGAAAAACCGCTGGTTCTTCACCAAGCTCAGGTTTTGAGATCTGTCGAGTTATTTTAAAAAATGAAGGGTTTAGTTCGCAAGACGATGCGTTTCGTGCGGTTCTGGTGTTTTTGCTTACTTTATGAATGATGAATTGAGCTTGTTTTTTTGGGTGCTTGCTTGTTTCGAGTATTAATTTGGTGTCATTGCTAAGTGATTCTGTTACATAGACTGATCCGATGAAATTTAAACTTTTTGGCTCAATTGGGAATTGTTAGCTTAGCGAAGATGGGACATGACATTCGTATTTCATCAGATTTAACCGGTGGTGAAACAGTGAAAAATTGATTTAGGTGGAAATGTTTTGCATACGTTGCGTTGTGCGTGGCATTAGAGTATTTCATCTGAGTTGAAATAAAGTTGTTATAAATGAGCTAATTCTGATGCAACTAAGTAGATATAGAGTTTGCGGGGTTTTGAATGATTGAATCATTTATATGCTGGGAGATTGTGAAACCCATGGGTTTTTTTGTGTTCCATTTTGTTACCCAAAGATTAGAGTCTTGAGGTTTTGAAGCTATAGCATGAAAATCAGAATAGGATGGAGAAAATGGCGAGGAGCTCTATGACCGGCCAGTTAATTCTAGTTAACTCATATATTTATTAGCTTAATTTTTTGTGTCCACAGTTTTCAAGCACTCGCGTGTTTGAGGATTTAGCTAAAGGTTGTCTGATGAGGTTTCTCTATATATTCATATATTTGATAATTTGCCTGTCCTTTGATGGATGGCTTCCCTTGGCTACTGTCACATGCCTGATTTTAGGACCCAAAATTTTTCGATCCCAATCGGTTCTGGCCAACGACACAGACACCACCCTTGTGTTTGGCCAACTCTACAACACCGAAGTTACCGGTATCGATCCTAGTAGATCTTCGCCCCGATATCGCTACTCTAGTTAGCCATTCATTTAATCACCCGTGCTCGATCACACACAAGCATTGATACAGTGTTCTTGATTATCGAGACGCCTTACCGATAAGCTGTTCCAAGAACTAAATAGCATGACACGTAGTAACTTCCCGATCGCCCCAAATACCGATATGCGTATTGGGGTCGTGTTGTTTGCCCTTGCTTGTTTTAGCAACCAGTTACCACAACTGATTACCTTGTAAACTTTGACCACGACCTGAATATAGAAATTCCCCGCAGCCAATAAGCAAAACTATACATTACATGAAAAACACTTCCCAACCTTATATTATCACACATAAGGATTACAAGCACTCTACTCTCTCCTTCGAGTACTTGCTCAACTTGTGGACAGCCCCCACAGTCTCGCCCCAATACACTTCAAATACAATGGAACTCACGGGATTACTATAACCCAAGTAACCTTCCCTTATTGCTATACACAAGCAACCCACAACGTGTACATGGATTTCGGCAAACTTCAATAAAAGTCTAGTACCCTTCACCAGCACCGACGGTAGCACCTTCACAAGCTTCCTTCTCTCTCGGATGTCTTTGCACTCAAGACTTCATGTTGCACCAATCACTTCTAGAATTCTCTCCTTTTCTTCGGATTCTTCCTCGGTTTTTCTTTTTTTCTTAGCCTTCACATAGTGTATTTATTATCCATGACCTGTTGCTTCAAGATAACCCCAATCACCCCGATCTTAGCCAATATCCTTATCTCCAAAAGATATTGCAAAGATCCATCGCGTCACCAACAACCCAGCCTTAATCCACGTCCAGGTTCATCACACACTCTTCCAGATTATCTCTAGGAGTTAGTTGCAACATCTCGATCATGATCTTCTCCCAGATCTAATCCAATTTTGGTAACAAACTCCCAATAAATTATTGGCTGCACCACTGGACTCAAGTCTAGCCCATGGTTTGACCTCAGCCATCGCTTCGTCACTAGTTCAACCTCATCGCCTCGTCCAGTACCGACCACAATACCGTTAATGGTTTACCGTTGCATTCCCGACATCTGTACCACTGCAGACAATAGCAATCACCCATCATTAGACATTGCTACTGCTAGAACACTTGCACTGCACCACGCACTGGCATACCACTGTTTGGATCAGAACACCTTTGATCTGCACAACGCCCACACATCAGCAACCCCACATTGTGCTCACCACTTGCCCACGCACCAATGCCATGTCGCTACACGCTTGCTTGTGCTGCCCCCAGTATTGGTACTTGGTGCGGTACAACAAGGTCGCTTGGCACCCAACTCAACAAAAGGCTCGGCATGCCCACGCTACTTGGTGCGTTGCTCGGCATGCCTAGCTGCTGCTCGACACTCTGCACTCGCTCACGCTTGCGCACACTTGGTACTGCTCATCTGCTCGGTAGCCTGATTGATCATGTTCGGTACACAAGTTGCACCTCAACCCCGTTGTTCCGACCGATACACCGATCAGTCGTACGCCTAGCCCTGATGCTCGATCAACACTCGGCTAGCGCACCAACTCACGAACTAGCATCATCTTGAGGTTCGCTGACTCGAACTCGACCACACGCTCGGTACCGCATATATCGACCCATGTGCTGCAATCCAATGCCGTAACTTGATGTCATGCTATCCCGCAATGTTCGGTCACCCAGCAGCCTCGTGCACTTTAGTTCGTTATCTGTAACTATAATATAGGTTAGCCTCAGTATATTGTTTCCACCACTCAGATAGCCACTGCTACCCTCTCGACCCTCTTGTGGACGCAGAAAACCTAGAAACAACATTCAAACCTTAGTTTCCTGTAACGTCCATGAATCAGGGTTATAACAGCTACCATGAAGTTTTCTCAACAGCCTTTGTGAGCAATCTTGAGTTAATATCGTAATACTTCCAATAGAATTGAATCACTATTTGAAAGTTCTTGTGATTAAAAATCTGGACTTGTTACACTCTCACCACGATCAATTTGGCAACAATTCACGCGACATAACTAGTTTGGTTATGTTCACGTCCACAGTTAACATTCATTTCGGGGAAACAACCATTTCGATCTTTGTGCTCGTTAATTTACGCTTAGGCCGTTAAAGTAAATCTTATCGTCATTTTTGGGTATGCAAATTATGCATTTGTTGCTTTTTTAAAGAAACTTACGCTTTTTTAGCATAGTTTTAAATACTGTACGGCCGCTGCACAGGAGTTTAAAGTAGGTATGCGTGGTTGAGCCAGATTCGAGACATTATATAGGATTTAATACTTAATTATATTTTCCCTAAGTTTTTTTACGGGAACCTAATATTTATGTACCAATATAGAAACAAAAGACATTACCTACTAAACAAATAGACTTACATGTAACTTCCAACCATATAAAAACACTTTGGGCATGGTACTAACACCCACAAAAGTAACAAACTAACAAACAAATATCAATTCTGAAATAAACTAACAAGAAAATGAAATCTATAATGTTGGCTATGAAATGTCAAGGGTAACAACCATTGCATAAACAATTTAAGCTAATTAGTAAAAATTAAAAAATTGCAAAAATTGAAACCGGAAAAAACAATTTAAGCTAAGTAAATCTTAAATCCGGTATAACGTCTCAAATTCCACACAGCCCGGTTTGGCTTGTTTAAACTATGTCAATCGCGTACTGCTTGAAAATCCAATACGATTCGACATTTAAAACTATGGTTGAAATACATTCCTTCCGCTCTTTTTTTCAATGCAAACACTTCTCTTCCGTATATCTTTTCCAACGTAAACACTTTTCTTCCCTTACAGATTAAGCAAAACAGGTGCTTTGGTTTGCTCTCTTCTTTCATTGTTGTGACGCCAAAACCGTTTCCCATGGTATCAACTACTTTTCATTTATGTATTAAGCTTTAATTAAAAAAGCCTCCCATCGACGAGGGGAAGATGGGAAAAAAATTGTCCAGGAGATATACCCCTTTCAAAATCCCAAACAATCTCATAATTGACCACCACCAGTAAAGGATAAATGTTTTTGACATTCATTATTCTTTTCACCATTTTACATATTCATTAATTCATCCTACGACATTAGACAAGGCAAATGTTCAAAATTCTTGAAAGATTTTTAGCTTGGTTGGAGACATAGGTTCTGATTAGTTAGGGAAAGAAATATAAATGATATGAAATTTTAAATAGTCAACTTTATTAAAATTATTATATATATTAAAATTATATTATAAAAATACGTCAGTAACGAGTGTTACTGATCTCAAAATATAACTAATATCAAACCAGTTATGAGAGCAAACTTTCTTATGAAAGAATATATTGATATATTCATCATGAACTCTCTGAAGAGTACCTACTGAGGAGCCAATGCGTTGTAGACTCGGTAGCATCTTGAACTGACTATTCTGCTGCTGCTGGTGCCTCTCTTCGCATTTTCTCATTTTATTTGCTGGTCCCTCGGGACTATTAGTATATCATAAACCCTCTCCTTACCTCCATAATTCTCTTGGCCTTGAGCACGAAGACCGGGTACTCTCAAGCAATCGCCTTTAGTACCCTTTGAACCACAAGTCCGGACATGTGTTATACTAAATAGTACCCGTAAACTTTCACGTTTTTCCAGGTGTGAGGAACTCAAAATGGGAGTTGTCAGGATCCTTCGAGATTGGAACAACCCACTCACTAATCTAGAGCCCGCTTTGACTAGCACGTACATCTGCTCATGATATTTACAAATCGGTTTTTTCATCTCTCGTCTCATTAAAAACTCGATAAAACTATATATAGGTCTATGAAGAGATTTATATAATAGGCCTGAAGGAAACTTATGGTGGATCTTCTTTTCGAAAACATACTCGAGGGATCTCATCCTCAAAGGTTATTAATCCATAAGACCGATTGATTAAATGACCAGGGCTAAGTGGGATGCGATAAAATGTCACTTAACTCATCCTGTATGTAATAAAATAATACACAATAGAACAGAGCATAAGACAGAAAACGAGTCCTAACGGACTTGGTAGAAGCATCGAGCATGTCCTCACACCTAGGCGGCGAGCTCCTATTCCATACCTGCACATCAAGACTAAATACTAACGCCCAGTATAATGCATGAATGCTACACTCCTTATCAATCCATACAAGACAACATTTATTTACATGCATTTAAATTCAAACTCTAATTCATTATTATCATCTGTTAACATGCATTTAAATTTAAATCAACACCTATTTATAATCACACCATTTACTTCACAATAAAATCATAAAATAATTCATTATCAAATAAAATTAGATAAAATTATATACCTAATCATCAGTCATTCTGCAACGACGACAAGGTTATGGCCAGCTCGTGTGAGGATCATGGGGAAAAAGAAAAGGAAAAAAAGAAGAAGGAAATTGGGTGAAGAGGATGGTGGTGGTTGGATGGTGACGGTGTGGGAAGAAAAACGAGTGGTCAGTGAGAAAAACAATTGGTTAGTGAGAAAAATAAACGGTCTGTGAGAAAAATAAATGGTCAGTAAGAAAAACGAATGGTCGTCTCGTAATTAAAACTTGACTCGACTCAGACTTTAGAAAAATAATACTAACCCATAATAATTTTAGAAATTCCAGAAAAGCAAGGAAAAGTTTCATAAAATATATTACGCATCAAAACATCATAGTGACATATTTTATAACTAATAACCCACCCAAACTACCGGCGTCCTAATACGTTATTCGGCATAAAAATAATTCTACGAACTAATTAAAATAAATAAAGAAAATCTAGCGTACTCTCATATATTCTGATAACTCGTTTTGCTACTCTTTTAGTGACATTATCATCATATATTTGGGTACATATAACTCTCATGGTTCATAAAATAAGAGTGGCTTCGGCTCGGTACGAAATGGACCCGACTGAAAATAACAGTCGGATCGACCGGTTCAGAATCATGGGTTTTACATATATCTTATATATTATTTAAATTGTTAAAATTTATTGACTTAGAGTCAATGATAATCGATTTATGTGAGTTGCTAAATGTTTACTAAGCATTGTTAAATGCTCAATTTATTATTTTGGATAGTATTTCAAAATTATTGTAATTTTTGTATATTATTAATTTGTAGTGTTCTTTTCGATGTATAACGTGTATATTATTATTAATTACCCATTATTTATCACAGACAAATAATTTGTTTGGAACTGCTTGCCATAGAACTTGGCCTATGAATGGTTTATATTAATCTAAATTGTTTCGAGTTGTGGCCATTTATTAGAGGCGCATTTTGTTATATAAATTTTATATAATAGGATCCCCTAGCGTGGACTAGTTAATTATTTGTTATGTATTTGCCCACGAATGGGTGCATGTGTTTACATTAGACAAAAGTCTGGCTTGATCAATTTGATTATCTTCCCTCAAACGTTCTCTCTCACTCTTTCTCTCTCTCTCGCTCTCTTAATCTCTCGCCCTCTCGATCTCGTAGTTGCCCGCCGGCTCGTCCCACCCCGAATTGCCGGCCATCATGGATCCTGTCGAAGAGGAAAGAAAAGAGCCAAATCTCGCCGAGGAGCGTCAAATCTTCAACGAGCCACTCCAAGACAGATGTCGTCGTTCGGGCGTCCACAAAAGAGGAGAAGGTCGACGTCGAAGACAGCCGCAGAGAATTGGACGCTGGAAAGATGATTAAGATATCTGCAGATGAGCCCGGCGGTCCAGCTTTCAACGACTCCTCGCCATTGAGGAGCTCCAGTGAGAACGAGGAGTCGTCCTACCTGAGCTCGAGCTCCGACGACGACTAGCTGCCAGATCTCTCCAACTTCGCCGTGGAACTCAGCAAAGTGGCAGGAGAGATCGCAAACGTGGCCGGAAACGAGCCATGCAAGAAGGCGGATCATCATTTAGTGGAGAAGAAGGAGGTGGACGACGTCTCCGACGAAGACAGGCTATCGGACCTCACCAAGAAGGTGGTCGAGGTTTTGGGCATGGCAAGAAAGCTCAACAAGATGCCAAGAAGATGAAAAAGATTGCTGAAAATGAGTCACGCAAGAAGGGGGAAAGGCCGACTTTGGGAGTCAGAGCTCGGAGAAGAAGGAGGAGGCCAACATTGGGACTCGGAGCTCGGAGAAGAAGGAGGTCGACGCCGAACCCACCTTGTCTGTTTCAATCTCGGACGACCGCCAGCAGGTGGGCCTCGCCACGGGGAAGACAGCCTCCAAGAACGTGAATCCCTCGGGGTGCTCCAGTGACATGTAACCACCCACGAACATCGACTCTCTTCCGAGTTCCCAAGACAACCAGTGGCAGAACATTGTCGCCACCGCAGACGAGGCGGCCAAGGATCCTTCAAATGTTCCATCAACCCAGTATTCCCCGATGATCTCCAGTGATGGTCACAGCTGCGGTAGCAGTTACCCTCGTTGGGATACCGGTCCTTGTCTGGATTTTGGTCTGCTCCATTATCCATGCCTTGTGTTTAGTCATGCTTAAAGTTCTACTCAATCTCCTTGGTGCACTAGGTGAAGGAACACCATTTGGATATGGTTGATATTGGTTTCTTGGTAGTTTTCTGGTATGCATACAGTGAGAAGAGAAGGGAGAGAGGGCATTATTATAATTTCGCGTGTTTGAATGGGAGTGCTGGCGGGCTAAAACAAAGCATGGGCTCGTAGGGGATAAAAAGTGACCATGTTGGGTTTCTCTCCGATCTTTCAGGAAGAACAAGAAGGCAGTAGGGTCTCTTCTTGCTCCCTTGTTACTGATCGATCCAAGGAGCTCGATTTTCATTCCAGTTCATCTTCTCCATGGCGCCATTGAAGCAGAGCGGGAAGCAGAGTAAGGGAAAAGAAGCCATCCTCGATGTAGATGGCGGAAATCATTCCACATTGGTATCAAAGCTAGGTGAGGGAGGTGCGAATTCCTTATCCAATTCTGAAGAATTAGCCCACATCAAGAAGGTACAAGATCATCTACTCTCTGCTTTTGCGGATATCTCTGCAAAATTTGAGTTTTTATTACAATCGAAAATGGAGAATGTTAAGAATAGAGGGAATCTTGATAATAGAGAAGGGATTGGGACTTCACATGTTAGGGTTTCTGCAAATAGGGTAGATGTTAATGATCATTTGTGGGGAACCCATCATGATTTCAATATGGAGTAGCAGACGATGTCTTCTGGTGGTAGACATCAGCAAGGATTGCCTAGATTTGGGATGGAGTGTGTTCGACAGAATGTCCAAGAGGGAATTCTGCGTGCTGCTCCACATGAAGATTTCTTGAAAGGATTCAAGATGAGTTTCCCTAAATTTGATAGATCCAAGGATCCCATTTCTTGGTTTAGTAGAGCAGGAAAATTCTTTAAATTGCATAGAATCAGTGAGAATTTACAAGTGGAGTTGGCGAGTTTCCACTTGGAAAATGATGCTCAAATTTGGTTTGATATGTTGCAAGAGCACCATTGGAGTATGAAGATTTCTATGGCGATCTTACCAGGTTAACTTAGAACTCATCCGTGCAAGATTACACTATCAGGTTCAATAGGTTGGCAACAAGGGCTGGATATATGATAGAAAAATAGAAGATCAGTAGTTACACTTGTGGTCTCAGGACGCAGTTGCGCATGGAGGTGAAAGCAAGAAAATCATAGACCTTGTTAGACGCCCAAGGT
The DNA here is from genome assembly GCA_033002965.1 of Piper betle. Taxonomy (NCBI): domain Eukaryota; kingdom Viridiplantae; phylum Streptophyta; class Magnoliopsida; order Piperales; family Piperaceae; genus Piper; species Piper betle. The sequence continues at coordinate 180,724 of JAURVB010004052.1, forward strand.
CTAGCTAGACACCTAGAGCATCATGTGAACCAGAAATCACATGCATATGGAAGACCAATGAGAGGGAATTATCCATATACAGCTGGTCCATCTCAAAAGGAAAACAATTATGGTTCTAGCAAGGATGAAGCTACTATGGCTGCGGACTTTAAACCTAAGGAGACTATTGTGGGAAGGAAGTTTAGTGTCAAACAGCTGCAAGAGAGGAAGGACGCAGGTTTGTGCTTCAGATGTGATGAGAAGTTTGTTCCTGGACACAAGTGTAAGAGGCTATTCACCATTGAAGTAGTAAGGAAAGAAGACCTATTAGAGCAAGAAGACAGTGACCAAGAGGGGGATTCCATTACACTAGTGATATCTCTTAACGCATTGACAGGTGCCACAACTACTAATACCATGAAATTGTTAGGGAGAGTGGGTGGACACCAAGTAACAGTTCTGATAGATTCGAGAAGTTCACACAATTTTGTGAATGTAGGTCTCGTTCAAAAACTGAAATTACTAGTGGAAATAAGTAATGGGTTGAAAGTTCAGATACCCAATGGTGAGAAGATGAGTTGTGGGGGTAAGTGTGGGGGTATAAAGTTAGATCTTCCTAGATATAGTATTGTTTCAATTTTTTTTTATATTTTAGCTAGAGGAGATTGATATTGTGTTAGGCATTCAGTGGCTGAAGACTTTGTGATCAATATTATGGAATTTTGAATTTCTCACAATGTCTTTCAAGGAAAATGAGAAAACAGTGGAATTACATGGTCAGACTACTCCTCCAAGCCAGTTGTGTGACAAAAACAGATAATGCATTCATTTAAAGATAATGCATTCATTTAAGAAGAGGAAGCAAGGGTTACTAATGAATCTACAGGTGTTGAGCAATAGTAGCCCGAAGCAACAATTGTCTTCACCATCTATCTCACAAGCTGAACAATTTGACAAGGTGTTACAAAAATTTGGGAAGGTATTTTCTGTACCATATAGTTTACCTCCACAACGATCTTATGACCACCATGTGAATTTGAAAGAAGGAACTCCACCAGTGGCAGTAAAACAGTATAGATATCCTTATTTCTAAAAAAATAAAATAGAGAGTCAAGTCAAAGAATTACTTGAAGCAGGGATAATTTAGCTCATATCAAGTCCATATTCCTCTCCGGTGTTGTTGGTCAAAAAAAAAAAGGGAGTTGTAGGATGTGCATAGATCATAGAGCTCTCAACAAAACAACTATCAAGGACAAATTTCCAATTCCCAACATTGACAAACTATTAGATGAGTTACATGACACCGTCTACTTTTCCAAGTTGGATTTAAGATCAGGGTATCATCAAATAAGGATGCATGGGGCTGATGTATAGAAAACAGCTTTTCGCACCCATCATAGTCACTATGAATTCAAGGTCATGCTTTTTGGATTATTTAATGCACCCTCTACATTCCAAGCTTTGATGAATGAGGTATTTGCCCTATATCTTAGGAAATTCATTTTGGTTTTCTTTGATGATATACTTATATATAGCAAATGCTGAGAAGATCACCTACAACATATTGAAATGACCTTGGGAAAGTTATAAGTACATGAGCTATATACAAAAAGGGAGAAATGTTCTTTCGGTTTATAGCAAATTTAATATTTGGGTTATGTCATTTCTTTACAAGGAGTTAGTATGGACCAGGAGAAGATATCCGCTATTATGAATTGGCCCGTACCAAAGTCAATAAAAAACATAAGGGCTTTATTGGGATTAGAAGGGTATTATAGAAAATTTATCAAGGGCTTTGGTCACATTGCTGCTCCATTGTGTGATTTGCTTAAGAAAGATGTTTATCATTTGGATCAATTAGCGGAAGATTCTTTTAATAATTTGAAACATGCTCTCACAGAAGCTCCTGTCGTTGTATTGCCAAACTTTACCATACCATTTGTAGTGGAATGTGATGCTAGTGGGATGGGATTAGGAGCTATTTTGATGCAACAAGATCAGCCAGTTACTTTCTTCGGCAAGGTTTTGAGTAGAAGGAATTTATTGCTATCCACTTATCAGAGGGAAATGATGGCCTTGGTATTAGCTGTCCAAAAGTGGCGTCACTATCTTTTGGGCAGGACATTTATAGTTCGCACGGATCACTCAAGTTTAAAGTTTTTATGGGATCAAAAAATTTACACAATAGCTCAGCAAAGGTGGCTAGTGAAGCTGCTAGGGTACAATTTTGTGATTGAATACAAGCCTAGAAAAGAAAACAAGGTGGCAAATTCATTGTCAAGACAAAATTGTAGTGAGGAGTCCAACACAGCTAATAACAGTTTGAAGAATTTGTACTCCTCATTCTTAGCAGCAATTTCGATCCCTATACCAAGATAGTTGGATGAGGTTAAATGAGCTTATGCCACCAATGTGCATATATCAAATCTGAAATAGCAATTTGCTGACAACAAGCTGTCATCAAACTGGTCATGGCATGATGGCATTTTCTTTACAAGAAGAGAACCTACTTGAACTGTCAAATGGATCTCATACCAACTATCTTAAAATAGTTTCATGATGGAACTCATGAGGGAATTCAAAAAACTTTAAAAAGATTGAGACTGGTCTTTTATTAGTCACATATGTATAAAGATATGGTGACTTATTTGAAGAATTGTGAAACTTGTCAAAAATTCAAAAACTCTACTTTAGCACCAGCAGGATTGTTACAACCTCTACCTATACCACAACACATTTGGACTTCAATCAGCATGGATTTCATTAGTGGCTTGCCGAGAAGCAACGCAAAAAATGGAATCTTTGTAGTTGTGGACAGACTTTCAAAATACAACCATTTTATCCCCATTGCTCATCCCTTCACAGCTCAAAAAGTAGCTCAACTGTTCTTTGAAGAAATTTTCAAGCTCCATGGAATGCCAACTTCCATAGTTTCTGATAGGGACCCAACGTTCACGACTCTTTTTGGAACGAGCTGTTCAGATTACAAGGGGTGGCATTTAACTATAGCTCAGCCTACCATCCTCAAACAGATGGCCAAACCGAAGTGATCAACAAAGTTCTCGAGCGATACTTGAGATGTTTTTCAGCAGATAGAACACACACTTGGGCTAAATGGTTGCCTTAGACTGAATTTTGTTACAACACCAGTTTCCAATCAGCAATACGCATGAGCCCCTTCGAGGCAATGTACAACATGCCTCCTCCTACATTGCTTTCTTACATTCATGGAACAGTAAAGACTGGTGAAGTAGATGGCCATCTTTGTCACAAGGATCAATGACTCCGAGAATTAAGGGAAAATCTGACAGCTTCACAACTAAGAATGAAACATCATTACAATTTGCGAAGAATGGATGTTGAGTTTCAGTTAGGCCAACAAGTCTACTTGAAGCTACAACCTTACAAACAACATTCACTGAGAACCAAGAAGACCAACAAACTAGCTGCAAAGTTTTATGGTCCATTTCCTATTATCCAACGCATTGGCCAAGTTGCTTATAAGCTGCAACTTCCAGCTGATTCCTTACTTCACAATGTCTTCCATGTCTCCCAATTAAAAGCCTTGGTAGCGGCTGATATTAATGTACAAAGTTCTTTACCATCTGCTGATCGAGGGGATGAGTGTTTTTTTGTAAACTGTTAGGGTGTTAGTAACCTTGGGGATAAGGCTTTTTTCAAAGGGAGGATATTTGGTATGAATATAGTGAGAAGAGAACGGAGAAAGGGCATTACTATAATTTCGCATGTTTGAATGGGAGTACTGGCGGGATAAAATAGAGCATGGGCTCATGGGGGATAAAAAGAGACCACGGGCTGGTTGTGTAATGATCGTTTTGTTGTTAATAAAAATTGCATTTCTTTTCATTGCTTTGTTGGGTTTCTCTCCGATCTTTCAGGAAAAACAAGAAGGCAGTAGGGTCTCTTCCTGCTCCCTTGTTACTGATCGATCCAAGGAGCTCGATTTCCATTCCAGTTCGTCTTCTCCATGGCGCCATTGAAGCAGAGCGGGAAGCAGAGTAAGGGAAAGAAGCCATCCTCAATGCAGACGGCGGAAATCATTCCATTTTCCCTTTCATGTAATGAACAAAGTTAGTACGTATTTCTATTCTGGTTGTGTCATAACTTGTATTTTGACTCTCCAAATGGCAGTTGAACTATTTCTTTTTCCTTTCAACATGCATGTTCACTGCTTTGGAAGCAAATAAACATATATTTTTGCTTATTCTTAATCATTTCTGCTCATATGTTCCAGTTTTTTATGGGCCAATTTACAAGCCCTTAACAATGAAAGACCAGCATTTTCATTCAATGGGCGATTCCATGTAGTTTTATGCTGGGTGATTGTGAAACCGACAGGTTATTTAATTTGTGGGTCAGTTTGTTTTTTAGCGATTAGAGTTGAGGTTTTGAAGCTAGGATGAGAATCAGTATAGGTTGTAGAAAATGGCGGAGGGGCTTTATGGCCAACCAGATAATTCTATTTAAATCATATATTGATTAGCTTAATTTTTTGTGTCCACAATTCTCACGCACTCGTGATTCTTTGACATCTCTAGCGCCATTAGTGGCTCCTCCTCCTGAGAATGGGATTAGAGCAAGCATCCTATACGATGTTTGAATCCACCGTCTTATGTATGTTTGCTCCGTAGAAGAGATATACTCAGCTATGTGCATCCTGGCTTATGAATCGTTTGCAACAGGGAATAATTGGTCGCTGGTTAATAATTTTGCATAAGACTTTATTAAGAGAAAGCATAATCTAGCAAGATAAGTGGCATCAGTTCTGTCAATTTTGCCATGAATAAGCTTGTTTCTATGATTCCAAGTAACCTCTGCAGCTATTAAAAATTTGAGAATCAAGTGGGTACCAAATTTGAGCCATTGACCAATGAGATCCAGTGGTTGATGGCAATTAAGAGCACCGATTCGGACATTAGCAACCGCAAACATAAGCATTCTAAGTGAAAAAAGGTGGATGGTACTCTCTTCCCATGCGACACACAAGGGACAACTGCTGTCAGGACTGTTTATATTTCGCTCAGTCAATAGTTGTTCGTTGTTGGTAAGCAATCAAATCCAATTTTCCATTGCGGAAGAAGCAGAAGAGGTGGCAATTTTAATTTCGACCGAGACTTCCAGTCTTCCAGTCTAGATTGAAAACTGGAGAGAGATGTCTTCTGTTAATGACAAGGTTATGCCAAGATTTGACTCTAAACTTTCCCGAATGAGGCGAACACCGCATGAACTTGTCATTTCTTCCACTTCTAGGTTGTGGGATTTTGAGGATAGACTTGACATCACTTGGGAAAAACATGCGTTCATTAGACTTGAATTCCAACTTCCATTGTTGGATAACAGAGTGATGATAAAATCTGCAGCCTTGTCTTTAAATTCTGGCTTGAGGGCTGGAATGTAGCCTGGTGCATCCTACACCCAAGGATCCAACCCTAGTCTAATGTCCTTGCCATCACCGATTGACCAACAAATGTTGTTGTCTAAGATGTTCAATCCTCTTTTGATATTAGTCGAGGCTAAAGAGGATTGAGATTTATTTGAAGAGTTTCGCCTGCCTTTGTTTCTCTCATATTTAGCTGCGAAGACTTGTCCAAGAAGGGAGTGGGATTGGATAAGATTCTCCAAGTAATTTTTGTTAATAAAGCAAGGTTCATGGATCCCAAATACTTAATTCCCAAACGACCATCTTGCTTGGAAGGGAGATGACAGAAATGTTGTTTATCTTCCCCCATCAGAATTGGGCTTATTTAGTTGTATACCAACGCGATACTTTGCAATGTTTCCATTGTTGTGACGCCTAAACCGTTTCCCATGGTATCGAATGCTTTCCATTCGGTATTAAGCTTTATTTAAAAGCCTCCCGTCCACGAGATACATGCCCTTTTGATATCCAAGCAGTCTCATAATTGACCACCACAAGTAAAGAACAAATGTTTTGGACGCATTCTTTTCCCCGTTTTCTATATTCATCAATTCATCCTCCAGCATTAAACAAGGCTAATGTTCAAAATTCATGGAACATTTTTAGCCTCGTTCAAGACGTAGCGTAAAAGAAATATAAATGACATAAAATTTCAAATGGCCAACTTTATTAAAATTATTGTATTTGTATTCTAAGAAAATTCGCACTTTTACAGTGTATCTTATATTGAAAGATTACTTATAAGTGAGCCACCAATATATTCTCCCATATGTAAAAAATAAATTCCAATAGATAATTAAAGGAGGAATTACTTCGCTCTTATAAGAGTATACGAATGGATAGGGTGCTAAGCATAATTTAGTTAAAATTACTTATCAAATGATTATGTCTACTAAAATAATAATATATTTTTGATAAAAAATTAAACAAATTTATTTTTTATACTTATTGAATTTGATTATTCGGTTATTGAACTGACCGAACTGGAATATTTTGGTTTGGTTTGATTAATTTTGGGTGTAATTTGGTTTAGTTTATGAATGAGCTATATAAAGCATGGTTGTAGAAATCGGAATTGATCTTCGAGGGAGTCGGAATCGGAATCGGTTTAAATCGAGACAGAAATTGGTTCAGTTGAATCAGTTTGAATAGGTCCAAATGGGTCATATATAATAATTTGAAAACTCGTAACATAAATATATAAAAATTAGATATTAATGTCATTTTGATATTATTGTGTGTATTATATTTTATGATATTTTTTCATTTTTTAAGATTTTTTTGAATTATTTAAAGTTAGTTATTATTTTTGACTCGAGTTGGACAAGAGTCAAGTTTTAATTACGAGAATGTCACGACTATTATTTATTTCCTCTTCGCTTGTTCTCTCCTTCATCTACCCTCCTTCCCCGTCATCACCGCCGTCGCAGGCCCCCTCCCTAGACCCGTCGAGGCCCGCCCTGTGCCTGCCCCGCCCTGCGCCCGCCACACCCTGCCAGCCTGCCCTGACCATCCCTGCTGTCGTCGCCGCCCCACTCCGTCGACCGCACCCTAGCCCCCTGTTGTCGAGTCGTCCACCGGTTGCCGCTCGCCATCACCGCCCCGTGCTATTGCCACTGTTCGGAATCGACCAATTTGAGCCGATTCCAGAATCGGCTCGAATCGGCCGATTCATGGACCGATTCGGATGAAAACCGATTCGAGTGGTTTTTTAAATCGGTTTTCCTCATATCCGAGTAGAATCGGCCAATTTCAATTCGGAACGCCGATTTTCACAACTGTGATATAAAGTAATCATGATTATTTTATGCTCATAGGTAAAATAATTAAATTAATATTATATTTTATACAAAATTTATAGTAAAGTTTACTATTTTAAAATTTTCTCTAATTTATATTACTTTAATGCAAACCAAACAATTCTTTAAATGCATGCATGCTACGGTTAATTATTACGCATATCTTAAGGGGGTGATGGTCATTAAACACGCCTTCAGAAGATTCTCGGGTTACGATTCTGGGTCGGCCACCCGCCATTGATAAGGTACCACCGTGCTCATATAACCAGTCGCCGGAACAGATCGAACTTTGTCGTCAGTGATATCCCTTCGCGGAAACCGGTCGTCGGAGATGGCTCCGGCCATGGCGTCCCCTGCCACCACCTTCCTCAAGTTTTCTCACATCCCCAGATAGCGTTTCCCACTCTTGGAAGACAGGTTGCCGTCCATGAATCGCTCTGTTGCGAGCGGATTGGTTGGTCTTGGTGGCGATGGCTGGCTTCGTTGCCAGGGCTGTTCTGTCCGAATCTGAGACGGAGAAGGTTGGGTATCCGGCCGTGGGAGCACAGTTTGCTGTAACTTGCCTGCAAATTATCTGCTCGAAGTTGTGGAAGCCGCTGCTAAGACTGGGGCGGAGGTATTATAATTTTGATTGCTTGTTCTGTGTTTGTTTTGATGTTAGTTTCCTTGTTGGCTTAGTAAGTTGCTTGCTACCTGTACATGCTAATTATGTTGGGGCATTGGTTTTGACTCATTGTGTATAACTGTTTATCTTTTGCTTTTTGACTTCTGAATGATTGTTGATGCAAACCAATTCATTGGTATTTTGGGGTATTTGTGTTAATGCTATTTTCTTGTTGGCTAGTAAATTTCTTGCTTTTGTCTGCTGTTAAATTGGTTCCCATTTCTAGATGCTGAAGTGAGCAATGATAACTGTTTACCTTTTTCATTCGATTTCTAAATGATTAGGATGCTAATCACTTTATTGGTATTTGATGAGAATTTCATATGTTAGTCCATTTTAGTCTTTCAGCTTTGTGCTTTGTATCTGATAATGGATCTTATGAATTCTCGTTCTGCTAGGTTGTGATGGAAGCAGTCAATAAACCTCGTAATATTAACCACAAAGGAATTGCGGACTTAGTTTGTATGTTTGGTGTTCTTCCAACATGAAAATAATGTCTTCTAGAATTTTAGAAATGTTTGAGAATTCTGTCAAGGTATGACAGAAATTTGACTGGCTTTTTGGCTGCAGCACAGATAAGACGAGAGAATCTGCTATTCTGGAAGTTGTTAGAAAAAATTTTAAAGATCACCTGATTCTTGGTGAGGTGGGCGGACTAATAGGAGTTGCATTTTCTGAATATCTCTGGTGCATTGATCCATTAGCTTTGATACTTCACGTTCTATATACCGGGCCTGCCTTTATATGTATGATTTTACATCTTCAATATTAATTCCTGCAAGACCTACCTATCCATATATACTTTTAACAGAGACCCACCTTTAAAATTTTATGGAATTTTTTTCTGCAGAAGCTGCGCTGATTACTCCTACTTCCTTATTTCCTAATTTCTGACCATCAAAATATCCACCTTCTTGCTTGCCAATATGACTTCTTTGCTTATAATTTGAATACAACTGTTTAAATAGTTGAACGTTGTCGAATATCAAAATGAGGCTCATTTTATATTGGATTTTTCAATTTGCTGCTTCTTTTTTTGAAAAAAAATGCAAATTTGGGATTTTAAAGGATTATGATGATGATGATGTCTTTTTCAAGGATGCATTTTGTTTGTTTTTCAGATGGAACAACAAACTTTGCTTATGGCTACCCTAGCTTTGCTGTATCTGTGGGAGTTCTTTTCCGAGGAAAGCCAGCTGTTGCATCAGTTGAACGACCTAATCTTGGACTTGTATATTTCACTGCTGTTATCGTCTGTAGGTTGTGCTTTATTAATGTGTAATCAGCATGATAATTAAAAGTACATTTGCTACAAATCGATGGTTATTGGATGCTGCCGTGCTCATGATTGTTATTGCTTGGCCAACTTAATCTGTGGCAGCTAGATTTTTGTACTACTTGCGCTATTGAGGAAACTATATAGATGAGCATTTGTGGTGGGTTTTTTATGAATATCGTAGGATTAATGCTTATCAAAATGGATATTCTTACTATTAACTTTGAAAGAGTGAGAGTGGATTTTTTTAGTAATGTCATTCCATTCTAGTACGAATCATCTATGTAGGCCATGATCAGGCTTTTATATACTTAGTGTATAACCTCAAAAGGAGAGGTTAGTGCATAAACACTTTAAAAAGTACTGGCCATTGTTTGCTTTACTATTGCAGGTTGTCATTTCACTTCTCTGTGTAACTCGTGTTTCTATTTATTTTTCAAGGTAGAGTTTGTAGGAGATTCAATGTGTTGGAATACACGCACATTTCTGCATCTGCAGGTAAAAACTGTTCAAAAACTAAATTTAGGTTCGCTACTTGAGAGTGAAAATGTTGCTTACGGCAGTTACCTGGAAATTTGAACTCCTGTAGGTGGTGGTGCTTATTGTAATGGACAACAAATTCATGTTAGCCAAACTGATGTGGTACATCACTTAACTACTTTTCTTCACGCCTTCTTTTTTTTCTTTTAAGAGATATCTACTCTATGTATCTCCTAAGATAGATGTGCCAGCAACAAATAAGTAGATCTTTATATTACTGAGAGGGTAAAATATCTGGTAGTTGACTTATGAATAGTACTGGTGAATAGATGATAAGGGTAATATTTGTCACTATCTTCAAGTGCCAGTGCAAGTCACAACTTTGACGTGAATAGGCGATGCTCTCTTCTGAAGGTTGGGCGATCACTTTTGTCTTTTGGTCACAGGATTTGGATATCAACATGACGATGCATGGGCCACCAACATAAATCTGTTCAAAGAATTCACTGATATCAGCAAGGTATCATTGTTGTTCTAATAATTGGGAACTGTCTATGAGTAAGATTGATCCTTATGCACGTTGTGCTTTATTACTATTATGTAATCTATTTTCTTCATTCACAGGGTGTGAAATGACTTGGTGCTGCTTCTGTAGAGATGTGTGATGTAGTCCTTGGAATCGTAGAAGCTTACTGGGTGTATCGTCTAAAACCATGGGGCATGGCTGCTGGTGTTTTGGTAAACATTGTTCTCTCATCTGGAAATTAGTATTTGCAAGATATACTTCTCTCTTACAAGATGTAAAAGTGGATTGTCTTTTGGTGCCATATTTTCCTGCGTCAGCAGATTGTTGAAGAAGTAGGTGGTGCTGTTACCTGAATGGATGGGAAAAATTTTGTGTCTATGATCGGTCAGTTCTTGTCTCCAGTGGGGCACTGCATGGAAAGGTTTGCAACTGTCATCAATCTACCACTCCTAATTATAATTGTAGTGAGTGATGCACCTGTGAAGAAGTGTACAATGACATTTTAACTGTTGTGTATCATTCAAGGTTTAAGAATGAAAAAGCAAATGATGTTTTGCTTTCTATGTTTTCTGCACATAGGTTCCTTTAGAAAGTTAGTTATATTATTGATTTGCCTGGCATTTGGTATCTCTGTTTTCTTCCCAATGGTTGTTGGTACCTCTTGGGGGTGACAAATCTTTTGCTTTCCGTTTTGCACAGCTTCTGGAGAGGATCGGTCCTGCTACAGAGAAGCTGATAGAAAAGGCATTGATTTCTCCCTCTGGTTTAAACCTGAAAACTATGAAACTGACGTATGAATTTTATATTCAAGAGGTCGACAGCTCGATAGAACTTTTGGAGCTGGTGTAGGCTTGATGATGTTGCTTATGTATTGAAGAAATAAGTCTACAACGTTATCTTTTATGACAGGCATTAAAGCCAGACAATGTCTGCAATGAGCATCTTCTCTGATTAAAATCACTTGCATTGGAGTTTTTATAGTATCATCATTTCAGCATCTATGGCCACTTGATAGGGAGGCACAACCAGTGCAACAGCCAGCAACGACTTCGAGTTTAAAGGATTTTTGGTTATCAGAAACAGCTACCATGTTAACTTTATTATTCATATCCTTGAATGTTTCTCAATGAAATTGTCATAAGCAGTTCTTTACAGAGCTCAGATATATCGAGCTTACAAGCATCTCAAGCCAAGTGCAGATTGAAGAAGCAATCACAAGTACGTCACATCTATCATACTTTTTTGGGTTGAGGATTCTTCGTTGATCAAAATCTGAATCAGTAGTTTAAGATGGTATGGGTAATTACAGAAATCTGGGTACATAAATGATTGTTGAATATGTTTATTGATCAATTCACTGCTGAAGAAAATAACAGAAATACGGGTGCATAATGATGCTAGAAACACGATAATGTATGCATTATATTATTCAAGCATTGCCTAATGTTTAGTAATGGTGTAAGAGCTTCGTGGTGTAGAACCAGAGAATAATCTAAGCTTTGGGCTTCAATATAACTCCTGCAAGGAGCAAGCTTCCTTTCCATTTATCACTCAGTTTCAAACATCCCAAACTCCACCTGTTTTTGGGGCGAATCGGAAGAAATGGTGACCTCCCCTCCAAAGATTTCATGCCATTCGCCAGTTTGTTTGGTGTACTTGAGAAGCATTTCACTGGGGCTTCGCTTATTATCATTACTGGTTGCCACAAAGAACTTGATGGGACAAGAATCCCATCCAAAGGCATCCACATTGAACTTGATGCGCCAGTATATCTCATATTTTGTTGATGAGAAGCTCTTCAGATAGTTGGACATGTCGATCTTCCCCGAGACACCAATATAGTTCACTTGCACCAGTGCTGCAACTGCCTTGGAACTGAAAATGTGTAGATACTGAGTCAGATTGTTGCTATGCCAAAAGTCAAATTCACCATGAAGAAGGATAGTCATATATATTTTCAATTCTATTGGTAAAACTAAGGCAGAAATAAAAAGCAAGAGGCTTGTTTACCTATGGGTTTCAACTGTCTTCCATTTCCAGAAGCGATCGTCATTGCCTCATACAATATTGAGCGCCTTTGCGGGAACATAAACGCTACCATCCACTTGTTGGATCAGTTTTTCCTGCATGCAAATTGATCCATCATTACCTTTTTTGAATCTTTTTGATGAACATGCACAACCTAACGAGTTTCTAAGACATCAATTTTTCACAAACTTTGGATTGAAACTAAAATAAAAATATGTTAAAACTTACAGTTTGGGAAGCATGCCAGTGAGCATCTGAGCTTTCTCGGAGCGCGGTGCTACTCATGTTTGCAATAACTAGTCGTGAACTTCCACTTGAAATTGCTAATTAGAAGACGGTGGCCAAACCCAATTAATACCTGTGTAGTGTGTGCACTCTTTGCTTGCAAGCTGATGAGGTTCAGATGATTGGCATTTATAGTGGTGAAAAGGGATTGAAAAAAGTTCTAGAGCGATAGATTTTGTATGCTTTATATGAACCGTTCTTCTTTGAGCTGCACGCAACGCTGCAGAACCTACAGCTAATTAGCAAAGCTCTTCAAGTTTTACGCTCACTTCACATACCAGGTGAAAGTGAAGAATATGATACTCTCCGTGTGGGGAAAGGGAGAGAGAGAGACATTCCAGTTGACCTTTTGCTCACCAAAAATTGTTATGGTAAATATAATGCTCATAGAAGATGCCATTATTCGATACTAGATCGTATTTTTTACACCTTTCCGTTACAGCGGTTCATCGACATCTCTAATGACTAATAATTTAAGTCGAAATAGAATTTTAATACTTTGTTAGATTCTTGTGGCCATCAATACATTTGATATTCCAAACTTGCTGATATTTGAGCTACAACATCATGAATGATATTTAATTAAAAAAAGACCTACTAATCACATAGACGAAGACCATTAACTGTTAGCAAACAAATTAATTGAAATTAATTTGATGAAGGGGTGAGGAGTGATATAATTAGATTCATTCCACCTTTGTTAATGTTGAATGATTTCTAGTACTGTTCTTATAAGTTATACATGTCCAAAATAATAATTTGAAAAGCCACTTCGTCAAATATAGGCTCACTCTTGTAAATAACGAACGAAATTCAGTGCCTGATTACTTAATCAATTAATGTCACACTTAATTTCCTAACCCTCCACCAGAAGAATTTATTTCCCTGTGTCTTAGTTCAAACCATGTTCACTGTGAATTTTTAATGCTATGAAATGTTTAGTTGTGTTGTTCTAGGCTTAAAAAATATAAAATAATAATGAATCAAATTAAAAGTGTGTGACTGGATGTTGACAAAATATAAAGTTACAGAGGTGCTAATAGCCGTGTAGAGTTACTCAAATGTTTGAACAAGTTAACTCTCGGGCAAATCAATTCTTATTACTAGAAGGGGAGTTCAATATTTCATGTAATTAAAAGTAGGGGGTTTGACCAATCAAAATACAATTAAAATAAAAGTAATAAATCAAATTATTATAATATATCTTTAATTAGGATATATATTAGAGTCAATCAAAATCTATATCTAATATATTAGATTATTATAGTTTATCTTATATCCAATGACAATTTATCTATAAAATTAAAATTTATCTGCGGTATAAGTAGTGCATGACACATTATCTTACCTAGTATTATTAATTTACCAATTATTATTTATATGGTCTATCAATTTTTATAACCGTAACAAACAAAATTGTGATAAAATTTTCTTTTGCAACCACACACTGTTTGTTTTCAAGTGAGAGGATGTTAATGTAAAGCATTGTAATATTGGTGGGGAGTAATTAATACCCATAAAAAAGATACTTTCCTAGATCTGATCTAGGAGATAAAATTTATTAGGGTAATTGGGGTGTCTCGAAATGGTCTTTGAATGACATAATAAACTGCATTCGTTGGAGTTGAACCATGCTACTTAATCAAACTAACTGGTAAATAAGATACGAAAATGAAAGCAAGCTGATTAATTTAATTACATGAATAGAGTGAAACAGCTAGACTAGCAAAGACGAAACTAATCACTCTTCAACAATGTCTAATGCTCTTTGATTAATCTACTCTACAATGAACTCAAATACTCCGATCGATCTACAGAAATCTCTATAAAGAAGAAATACGTATATATATAAATATAATATATGTACAAAAATCTGCAAAGAGTATACAAGAATTACAAAGAGCATATATAGTAGTGATCAATGTTAGAGGATCAAGTCATCGGCAGTGGAGAAGAGGCGGAACAGATCATCTGCATGGAGACGAAGGAGACGGTGGTTATGGAGGGCGTCGAGGAGGCGCTCGAATGCCGCGGCGGAGCAAGGGATCCGCAGCGCGCCCGGCTGCTCGTAACCATACTCCTGCGCCGACTTGTCAAGAAGTCCGGCGAAGAGAGGGTGGTTGAGAAGCTTCGCACTCACCACGAACCGCTCCATCTCTTCCCCGACATACACCGGCAGGTGCCCCTCAGGGACGTCGGAGCGTCTCCGGTGGTCGAAGGAGACGTTGGAGTGGAGGAGGATATAGCCGGAGTAGTCGGCCACCCAGGACAGTCGACGGATGAGCTGCTTCATGGCTGATACGAGAAGTGTTTATGAGGTGTAGGAGACTTGAGATATGGCGTGTGCGTGTGTGTATATATATATATATATATATATAATTGTGAAGATCAATTTGTATTAATTTGTTATTATGATTATTATTACTAATAATAAAGCGAGAGAAGCTAGAGAGAGATTAGAGAGAAAAAGTTGGGGGGAGGGTACAAGTAGGTATACTTGCCAAGTACGGCTAGAGATCAGGGAAAGTCTGCGGTAGCTGCTTTGCTTTCGCTAGATGGCTTGGAGAAATTGTTTAAGTTGCGAGGCTTCTCTTAACCTGTTTTTTTCCAACAATGGTGACTTAGTCTGAAAGTAGGGTATGACCATATGAATCACAATCAAATTTAGGCATGTGTATTTTTTTGTTGCGGGTAGCTCAATCTTGAGAAATACATAATACTAACCAATACAGTTTTTTGTACAGGTTGGTTTAGAAAAGTTGAAGTATTGTTCTTCTGTTTTCACCTGTGTTATCTATTGTCCCTCTTATATAATATGCTCAATTTTTTATGTAGATTAATGACTATGTGCTTACTTATGTAAATTACAAGGCTAACTTCCTCACGCTCTTGAGTGCTCCTCGACCTTCCCAGTACTTCTTATATATGTTCATAGTCAATGAAAAATAATGAATTTTATACTTATATATAAGCCTCGAGTATGAAACGCTACATTATTAATCATTAATTCTGTAGTCATGCAAAATTAATTTCCATATATTTAAATTTAAAACTACCATATTGTTTGCATGCAAGAGATCTTTACGTACAATCCGTTATCAGATGATTTTTAGTGCCACAACGTACTGCGGCCACATGTTTTGTTTTTTTACCAGAAGAAAATAAATGGGTACTTATAAATCTCAAAACTAGCTTAAGACAACCTGATCATGGGAGAAGACGTGCCATTCGGGTTATGGTTAATATATTTTTCAATCAAGTAAGAGGGTTGTTTAGGTGAGCGGTCGTTTCATAAGACTAATATTCACCCCTACACGTGCATGGTAGTTCACTTGAGACCTGCTTAATTAGATAGAATTAATTTAAGAGCATTCATTATATAACTTTCTCATTTCCTAAAATTTCAATCTAAACCAAGATGTAAAACTTGGTCTTAATTGAGTAAAGTATCGAATTACAAGTTCTATATGACTTGAGCACTTAATTAATGGAGATTGATTCATGGATTTAGATAAGTTAAATCTTTTCACCATTGGAACATTCTAATTAGCTCTTTCAATCCCCCACGATTTCACTATAAAGCTAATGAGCTGCCAAAATTAAATTAAGATAATAGTTATAATATAGGAAGAAAAACTAATAGCTCATGCTAATTAAGCTAGCTATTAAACCATCTAAAAGATATCGTCCAACATGCTGCGATCACATTCTTATTAAGGAAGGTAGCGTGGCAGTTTTCTTTTACAAAACGTATGACCGGACAATCAAGTTTCAAAGCGTCGAGCTGATTTTTCCATGTCCAGCCTAAAATTCAAGCAAGATAATTAACTGGGTCTTAATTAAGCCTTCTTAAACAAGCAAATGAAGTAAGGTGGATGGCTACTTCACAACCACTCCAAAGCTAGGATCCATATAAAATTTGCTCCTCTTAAACAACTGGTCCGACTGACTCTTTCTACCTGTCCTTGGTCCCATAGTCGACACACCTAGATCAGCAGACCAGTACTGATTTTATGAAGTTCTTCATGATACATGTATGATGGATGCTTTGCAATAATTCAGCAATCTAAGGTCAATAAGATCGGGGACATCTGAAGGTCCAACTAATTCCAATTAGCTCATTTATGAATCCCAAGCTCATGAGGCATGCACACAGGACAGCTAGCTCGATGAAAATTAGCAAGAAAATACTATGAAAATAAGAGGCATATATGTGCAGGGCAGATTGAAGTAGATCAAATAAAGCAGTTCCGGGTTTAGTGGAAAGTCTGCAGTCCTGATCATAATAGTATAAAGGAAAAGCCATTTGGAAGAGACGGTACGTTCAAATTGAAAGAAATCGAATGTTCAAATTTCTTTAGATTCAAGAGACAAGCTGCCGACATATATCTTCTCTACTGTTTTTATAAATAACTTAAGGCTAGTATCTTTACAGCCATGTATGCACGGTACATAATATTAAATCCTTGCAAGCCTCTTATATGAGCTAGGGCTGGGGAAGGTGAAAGAAGATTGCAAATTAAGTGGAGGTGAATGGCTTAGTTAGGTCAGGAGATAGCTTCTTTGTTATTTGAAATCGTTTGTTTCCAGTCCAATTGGTCATGAACTTGGGGCTAGCGTATTTATCTGCATTGGACTTGTAGTAAATGTTTCAGAAAAATGATAGTTGATGATCAGCTGCAGATTCAGAGAGACGTCGAGTAAGTTAAGCATGACGCTGCCCAGAACCCACTCATATTGATAAGATATGTCATTTTGGTTTTCTCTAGAATATTGTAACTAGCTTAGCTAACAATATCATTTATCTTAGCCATATTAATTAGTGGTAATAGCCAATATCAGCCTCTATATTATATTTATCTTTATTAAATAATGTGCTGCACGGAATAGATTGAATGGTAATGCATGATATATCATATATATATATATAAAATATCAGATTAAAATGTTCGTGATAGGTTGTTTGGAAAACGATAAATATATATCTGTACATATTAGAAACAAATTAAATATGATTCGTATGAATTCATTTTCATAGGGAAATTAGCAGGTGTAATTAATAGCAATATGATGCGAAACGGGGAAGGCTAAATCCATGTTGTTGCGTAGGAGACGATATTTATTCAGAATGTGCAAGTTCATCATTATTTTCATCTCATCTCTACTAATCAAGCTGAGTTTGGACCATATTATATAAATATTTACTCTAATTAAATTCTCTTTAATTTAAGTCAATGACACAATACCAATGCAGAAGCGGACTGATTGGGCTTGGGGACCAAGAATACATATATATATGGTTAATTAGAGAAAAATTAAGGCGACATATATTTATATATCTCAAACTTGAGTCTCTTTCAGTGGATCCTTATAATATATATATAATGGGGTCCCATATTTACATAGGAAAGAACTTGCATATATATTTGAGGGATACATTAATTTTTTATCTTGCTGAGGCGTCATCTATATATAGCTCCTAGCTACTTCTAAGTTTTAAAAAATTACACTATTTTAAAATATTTTAAAGTTTATTTTTATTGTAATTACTATGTCAATTCAGATAATAATAGGTTAATGCATTTGATTAATTTAAAATTTTATAAATACCCTGTATGTTTTTGTGCTTTTACCTATATAGATTTCAGGTGGTGGAATGCACTAAATTACTCCAAATTAGAACCGTAGCTCATAAAAACTACATTGATATATATAAAGATGGTCTTAAATGAGCATGCACATGTACCCCTTGATTTTTCTGTTTTTTTGTTCAAAGTGTGTTTCGGCTTTTCTTTTCTTGTGTCGTCGTTGATTCTGGTCATATAATAATTTCATGGGCCCTTTAATACTTACTTAATTTTAATTATAATTATTATTATTTATTATTAGAAAAGCATTGGAATACAATTCTATTTAAATTAAAAATTATAAAAATAATATGATTGGAATCAAATTAAAAATCTTGAAAAAAAATTCTATTTAATTATTCAATTTTTTTACATATTGAAATTAATTTTTTTGATAGTTGTGTATAACTATATTTTTGTTAAACATAAATAAATATTCATTATTTTTATTTAAAAAATAAGATCCAAATAATTTTGAAATTAATTTTATATATTTTTAATATATATTATTAATTAGTTTTAAACATTGCCCGGTTTTTGGCTAGCCTATATAACCGGTTGGGACACTCGATAATCATTTAATAAGTATGCATCCTCTTTTCTCAAAGATGTCTCATTCAAACCAATCTTTCTCGAAGAAAAGGAGTCAAAAGTGAAAGTCACCCACCCGCCCAATTAGTACCCTTTTGTCCATTTATATTAAAAAATTGACGGGCCCATAAGCCCATTTGGTTGACTTCGATCCCATGCTGGGCTTGTTCCCTTTTCTTTTAATATTATTGTTGTGAACCAGTGGGCCCAATTAGATTGACCGTTTAGGCATTAAGCCCTAATTAGCTTCTAGAATGTCGTCTTGCCTACTAGATCAATTAGATTGCTTCTCTTTTTGTAGCAAATTTTGCTTGTATTTCAAGTCTCAATCAACGACCTTATTTCATCGTCAAATCAATGCATTCAATTATTCATTGCTTTTTATAAGTGGATTTTGACAAGCTTGAAGTGTAAGGTGAAAGTGTTAACAAGAAGTAATTCGATCAGTTTTTGGAGTCAATATGTATTTTCAATCATTTATCAAACCATTTCTTTCCTTTTTTAAAAAATGATCATGTTCAAATAGTTCATCTAATTAATCCTCCTCCTCTTTAATCAGGTTTTGATTAACAAATGGAAAATATGGAGTATTATTTAGATGTGAATAGCCAAAACCAATGTCTTTTCATGTATAAGAGGCCCACAGAATAGACATCCTTCAATACTGGGCCAAATCCTATTATCCTTCCATAGGCAGCCCACCTACTCTAAGATCTCCGGCACAAGTTATAGTTCAAAAAATAGGGATTCGGACTCGACTGGTGGAGTCAATTTAGGAGTTCAAAAAGTATTGATTTAACTGAAATAAAAAAATTAATATATTTTAATAATTTTTTACTTAATCTTGAGAATCAATTGCAAAATTTGTGTCGCTAGGGAGTCATCTATCTTGGTAAACCAAAAAGTAGAGTTGACTTGCAGAGTTTTTTGAATTAAAAAAAATTAAATGTCACTATAATTTTGGTGTCCTTCACAACCCTGTACACAACATTTGATTAGAAAATAAAACATCATATTATCCAAATGCTTTTAGCCAAAAAAATTATTTCATCAAGCTAGAAGAAACAGGAAACAAAAGGCTTCATTGATAATTACTTGTTAATCATCGCTAATTTACAATTATTTGCTAGATTAATCCCTCATATTTACATAAAATAAAAATTAAAATTATTTAACCAATCTTGATATAATGTGTGTTTATATATATTCTTAACCGTTTTATTTTTTTAAAAATGATTATTTAATTAGAGTACACTTCCATAAGAGAATTGTAGCTTAGTTCGGAGGGACTAATTTAGGCGGGTACGATGAACAAGTGTGTTCATCATGTCTCCCCTTATTTCCAATCACATCTCCGCGTGCGCTACAATCGCATACGCAGCTGCTTAGACCCACCATTATCAGTGTGCTCTTTCCTCCCAAAATTATGTCAAAGCTGGTTTAATTTCTCCCACATGACTGTCTACATCTCTAATTATTGCGTAAACAATTTGGTCATTGCAAATCCTCAAAGTCGTTGCAGATCCGATCTCAAAAGTTTTTTTATTATTGCTTTTAATATAATATAACATAAGTACAATATATATATATATATACATATATATACATACACGAGGCAATTAGGTGCACCTGAGGTAGAAAAATTTTTCTGCCTCGAACTTTAATGAAGGCTGTCTAATTACGAGAACGACTCATATCTAATGTTAAAAAAAAAAATTAAAACCTTTCCCCAAAGGCATCGACGAAGGCTACATTGAATATATCCGGCCGCGCCGGCCAAATTTGATCCAGGGCAACCAGAAATGCCAGATCTAGTCGTGTGGCCTTATGGGCGGTGTGGCTAGATCTTGCCATTGCCGGCCAGGTCTGGTTGCCGCGGGCAAGACCTGGCCATCCCCATGCCCTCGCAATCCTTAATGCGGCCATCGTCGCCTGAAGTAGCCTAGCCGATCCCAAAGCAGTTGCCTCATGCCTTCACAACCCTTAACGCCACTGCACTGCCCAACTCCGCTTACCGAGCGGACAAACCAAAAAACAAGAAAACAAACCCAAAAATTCAGGAAAAAAATGCAAATAACATAAAAACAAAATTTGTTAAAAACCTGATTGGTGCTGGTGGAGGGTGCACGATGGCCGAGGCGCCAAGGTGGAAGCGCATGGTTGTGGTTGGCCGGCAGGGGTGCAGGGGGTGCACAGTAGCTGGTGGCTATCCGAGGTGCGAGGGCCTAGGGCAGCCGGCAGCGTGGTGAGGCAGTGCGAGGCGTTGAGGTCAAGAAGCGGGGCTGAGGGCAATCAGCAGTGGGGTGATGGGTACGTGGGGTTTGAGGGTGGCTGGCGGATGAGGCACGGGTCCAAGGGGCCAGGATTGAGGGTGGTCGACGGTGGGGAGGGGCGGCGGTGGCAAGGCGTGGAGAGGCGGTGCTGCACAAGGATTTTGATCTGGAGTGATATGGGTATTTTAATCTGGACCGTCCTGATGTACGGATGGCCAGGATGAAAGGTGGGTGCCAAAAACATTCTTGGCTTTGGTCGAGGAAACTTTTACCCTATATATATAGAGGTTGGTTACTCTACAACATGGTGCAGAAAATTTTCTGTACCATGTTTGATCTAAACCGTCCGATTATAAGGACGGCTCAGATCAAAGCAGTAAAAAACCCTAACCCTAACCCTTCCCATCCTCGATGGCAGCGGCTTTGACGGCGGCTGGAAGGCGGCAACAGGGGCAGGGAGGCGGCGACGGTGGTAGGGACGACTCCGGTAGTGGCAGTAGGGAGGCGGCGACTAGGGCAGGGAGGCTGCGACGGTGGCAGGGAGGCGGCGACGGCGACGAGGGCAAGGAGGCGGCGATGGGGGCGTGGAGGCAGCAATGGGGTGGTAAGGAGGCGGCAGGGAGGTGGCGATGGAGGCCAGGGAGGTGGTGATGGGGCGGGCTGCCCGCTCGATGGCCGCCACCCCTGGCCCCAGTCGCCACCTCCCTGCCGCCTCCTTGCCACCCCATCGCCACCTCCACGCCCCCATCACCGCCTCCCTGCCCTCGTCGTCGACGCCACCTCCCTGCCCTCGTCGCTGTCGCCACCTCCCTGCCACCGTTGCAGCCTCTTTGCCTCAGTTGCCGCATCCCTGCCCCCATCGCCACCTTCCTGCCATTGCCAGAGTCACCACCACCTCCTACTGTAGCCGAGTCGCTGCTACTACCTTCCTACCGTCGCCATCGCCGCCGTTGAGGATGGAAAGGGTTAGGGTTAGGGTTTTTACTGCTTGATCTGAGCTATCCTTGTAATTGGACGGCTTATATATATATATATATATAGGCACTTACTTGTGCCAAGAGCAGGAAATTTTCCTGCCCCAAAGAAAACATTTAAAAAAATCCTCCCCCCCCGTCACGCCTAGTCCACTCCCTTTGCCCCATCCAGTGGCCCCCTATGCCCACCCGTCGCACCCCTCCCCCCCTCTCCTTCGCCAACACTAACTGCCCCCCACCCCCCGCCAACCCCCTTGGATCGTCGCCTTAGCCCCTGCTCCCGAGCGCCGGGGTAGGAAAAGTTTCCTAACCCAAATTTTCAGATGGGCTATCTAATTACAAGGATGACCCAGATCTATTGAGTTTAAAAAAAAAACTAAACTTTGATATGGGCTATCTGATTACAAGGACGGCCCAGAGCCTAGATCCTTGAGTCCGGCCGCAACGCCCCACTGCCCATTGGGAGGTGGCCACCGTCGTCGCCGCCCACTCTCCCCTCCTACTCTGACTCAGACTCCTCCGATTCCTCCTCCGACGCCGTCAACTCCAACAACACCCGCATCCTCCACTGCCTCATGTCCAACAGCATCCGCGTCGGCAGGGGTTGGGCAGTGCTGCGGTGGTAGCAGGATCGGCTGTGGGGGAGGGAGGCGTTTGCGAGTGGAGGAAAGGGGGGGTGTCTGTGGGCAGGGAAGGGGTGGGCGTCCGCGGGCAGGGGAGGGGGGGAGTAGTCCATGGCAGCGGGGAGGGAGTCGTCACAGCTGGATCGAAGGAGATTGGTGAAGGAATCATGGGCAACAGGAGCGGGGAGGAGTGGCGGGTGTGTCCGCAATGGGGAAGGGGGGGGTAGAGGAGGGAGTTGCAACCGCCAGGGAAAGGGGTGGGCGTCCGCGGGCGGGGGAGGGGGGGAGTGTCCATGGCGGGGGAGGGAGTCGTCACGGGCAGCGGGACCAAGAGAGGAGGCAGCCGCGGAGGGACAGCTGGATCGAAGGAGATTGGTGAAGGAATCGTGGGCAACAAGAGCGGGGAGGAGTGGCGGGGGTGTCTCGCAATGGGGGAGGGGGAGGTAGAGGAGGGAGTTACAACCGCCCGCGACTCCCTCCTCTCCCTCCCCCTTCCCTATCGTAGACTCCTCCCCCCTTCTGCCCCTCCCCGCTCCCCCTTGCCCAAGCCATCCTGCCGTGGCCGCCACCTCCCCCTCGACCCCTCCTCCGCGCACAAACGCCCTCCCTCCTTGGCGGTTGATCCACCGCACTGCCCAACCCCGCCATGCTCCCCCTTCCCCGTGGCGGACGCCCCACCCTCTCTTGGCTGCAGATGTCCCCCTCCCCCGCGGCTAATCCTGCTGCCACCCCTGCACTACCCAACCCTGTTGCCATCCCCCCCCCCCTCTCTTGCCCAGTCGGCTATGACCGGATCTTGATTGTCGGTAGTGGAGAAATTTTTTTATTTTATCAAATTTGAGTCTGTCTGATCACAAGGACGACCTTGATTAAAATTTGGGGCACGAGATTTTTTTGGCCTAGAGCTTATATAAACTTTTATATTATATATATATATATATATATATATATATTATATTGTACGTGTGTGTGAAGTTAAATCAAACGGAATAGTTAAAATAATAATTGGCCCGGGTTGTACAGCTGCCTAATGAACTCCTTCCCATGTGATGACTGGACAAGGGGATAAATCTTGTGTCTGCGGCCACATTGGTCTACTCGTCAGAGTTTTGTTCCGTCTAGTGACCGACGTTTTTATCTTCTTTCCAGACATATCTTATCTTATCTTTGAGCTTTCCAAGTCAGTCACTGCACTGGCTAGGACATGAAGGTCGCATCATTCACACACATATATATATATATATACATGTATACACACACATAAATTTACTTACCATTTAACTTTTCAATATGCACATTTCTACAGAGAATTCGTATTGATACCCCGAAAAAATTAGGAAATTCAGAGGGAAAACTTTGCCTCTAAAAGGGCCCTGCATTTTAGAACTATTTAAAGACAAGCTATTCTGCTATCACTAAAACATATTTAGCGTCGACAAATGCATTTGAGATTGTTACTCTTTTAATGAGAAAAAGTACTTATCGACAATGATTTTTATAAGCGCAGAGATATGTCATTGTTATAAATTATTAATTAATTACTATTTATTGGCTGAAGGTTACACATTTTCTAAAGATAACATTTATTAGTTGAATGATCATCAACTAATAGATGTTTCCATTCATTATAGTAATTGTCGTGCCTTTACTATATTATATATAAATATGTGCATTACGGTGGAAAATAACAAGTCTGAAAATTATATTTTGACACTCTAAGATCCTAATTTGATGTCTTATTGATAATTATGACCGTTTAACTTGTAAAATGACTTCTGATCCGTGATTTCACTAAGTCTTAATAAAAATTTGTATTGCATAATTTATAAGATAAATAATTTATATACTATATTTAAGATGAATTTATATAAATTGTGTTTAATTTTCCATTTGAGCCTATTACTCAATGTTTTCTGTTTTGACACAACTCGAACATTTAAGTAAAATAATTTTTCTTTTGAAAATTACACTCTTGTCACTTGTAATTTGATAGTGGCCAATCAAGAATGAAAGAATACTAGGCAAGATGTCACGCATTGTGCAACCTATATCATATAAATTTTGATTTTATATACAAATTTACATTAAATAATGAGAAAGATTGTAATAATTTAATTTTTTACATATAAATTGTGATTGATTCAAAAGATATATCATATTTAAATTAAAAGATGAATTATAATTATTTATGCTTTTAATACTTTTTTGTAAGGCAATTAGATAGCCTCTTGTTAGTAGGAAGTTAGAAATTAAGATTAGTCGAGTTTAAATTTATTAACTCTTACCATGAAAGGTATTTTATTATTTTTTAAAGAAATTAACGTTAGTGAGATTCGAACTTGTAACCCTCTGTCGGAGGATTTTTTATTATATTTTTTAGATTTGTTTATATATTTTGATTGACCAATTCTTATAAATATTTTTAAAATTTTGATTAACTAATTTTTTTATTTTTAATCTCATATTAGTATTGAGTTTTCTTTTTATTAATAAGAGTAGATGAAATACATCGCAAAGTTATTGATGAAAAAAAGAAGGAAAAAGAAGAAGAATAAAGCAAAAAGGTGGACACAAGATGCTTGAGCAAACAGCAGCCATGATCATATAGCAAATTGATAAAGATTATCCTTAAAACAAGCACTCAACATTTTCAATAAGTGGTTTAGGAGTCATTCATGTCTCGGAGCTTATGTGGGACCAAATCCGTAGTTGATCTCCCACAGTTGCATGTGTCCCCTCCTCAACTAACTCGTGGAATTTATTCAATGGGCTCCGGATTAGCTTGCTTTGCGTCTTTGGCAGGGTAGATTGAAGTAAATTAATACACTAATCAAAGGTGGGGAGCATAATTAAGGAGGTGATATTGATTATATATAAATCAGATAGGAAGAACGCCCTCTTGCAAACATCTCCAAACGAAAACAAGATCACAAGGTGGTGGAACCAGCCCATCAAGGTAAGGTATTTATCTATAGTAAATTCTACCCATCACAATCTGGAAATTAAGACGATTAAAAACGCCATAGAAAAGTAAGAATTTGATTAGTCAATTATGTACGCGTAGATAATTTCCTCATTGAATATATTAATCACGCAAATTATTTAGCTCTTCTTCGTCTTTCACCTCGCGACATGAATTTTAAATTAGGATCAATGTAATTGCTCAAAATAATAATATATATTTTTAATAGTCGAATGCTATTTTTTAATTATGTCATCTCTTCTTATTTATCGGAGTTTAGGACTAATAGATCACAAATTTTGGCAGAGTTTGACCATATTATAAGCTAAGTCTATGTCTAAAAATGACCTAAAAGAACTTTTAAGCCTTCCAATTCTACTCTATTTGCCTTAGAACAGGTCCATACCTATAATACGCTGAAAGTTGAAATGCTGTATGAAAAATAAGAGAAACATAGTTAAGTCGTTTTCATATAAGTAATTTTCGTTAAGAAAAATACATTTCACATGTACATAATTTTATAAGCACGGAAGATTTGTCGGATATGCCTCACAGGTCTTTCTTGAGCCCATAAGTCTCACAGTTAGAGAGAGTAGCTTGTATGCTATGGGATATGACACAAGTAGTGGCAGTTGCCGACAAACTGATTTTGGACCAGCAATGCCCAGCACCAACCGCCAATATGACAGTTGACCGTTTTTCACGTTACACCTTTTTCCCCATATCCGACATCTCCACGTGCATTAAGCAACCTGGTGTCCCCACCTCTCTCCATTTCTAATCGTATAATTTAATTTTAATTTTAATTTTTTAAATAAAACCGTTAAAAATACATTAGTCTTGCCACTATCTTCATTAGGATTAGCTCGAGAGAAGCCGAACTGGGTAAGCACTCATAATAAATAAATAGTAGAAATTAGTGCGATGAACCTTTATTCATCAATTTTGTTTAAAAAAATTAGCGGACAAATCAAGTAATTAATTTGATTTAATATGCTTGCTTTGTGATGATAAAGAGGCATCTAAGAACAGAGGCAAAATCCAAAGAACTTATTAATCTCAACCACCAAAGATTCAGTAGCATTAGAATTCAACTGTCTTTTAACGCCTTTGGAGGGCCCAAACCAGATATCATATATCCAATTGGTCATTATAAACACCCCATCACCCTTTCCCTCCACCTCCTTCATCTACCCCATGATTGATACCTCTCTTTTTCTTTCTCCATCTCTTTGTCCTTTTAACTGTTTCCCTCCACTTATTAG
Source organism: Piper betle (assembly GCA_033002965.1). NCBI lineage: Eukaryota > Viridiplantae > Streptophyta > Magnoliopsida > Piperales > Piperaceae > Piper > Piper betle. The sequence continues at coordinate 207,516 of JAURVB010004052.1, forward strand.
CTCAGGTAGTATCAGTGGCAGCAGAGCCAGTGCTTGTAGCTAACTGCTTGCTCATACTGGTGAAGGGCGGGGGACGGCGGCAATCAGGAGTGTACGTAATTGGTCAAGCAGTTAACTAGAGGTGTAGATGAGGGATGTGGTTCGGAGACACTGCGGCGCCGCCTCTCCGTGTGCCGCCTGCAAGCTGCTGCGGAGGAGGTGCGCGCCGGACTGCGTATTTGCGCCGTATTTCCCCGCCGATGAACCTCACAAGTTTGCCAACGTGCATAAGGTCTTTGGAGCCAGCAATGTGAGCAAAATGCTGCAGGTGAGACCTCTCCTTTTCCTTCGCTCATGTATAGTTGTTGAGATCCCATTGTATCTTATCTTATTCTAATTATATGCTTACTAAAGATAGTGTTAACTCTTGTATAATTAGCAGGGGATTTTGGCTATTTTCTTTTTCGTATCCAAATTCTTTTTTCCAGCAGTGAAGAATAAAACGATGTCAAAATTAATCTTCAGCCAAGTATTGTTTAAATCGATGGAACAAATTAAAGGAGTGACAATTATGATGAAAAAGACCAATAAAATTTTTTGCTCTCAAAAAGACCAATAAACTTGAGGAATGGTTGTTGAGAATCAATCAACATTTGTAGACATTTTCATGGTTATTGAGAACGCCCAAATTCATCGTTGCTTGGACAATGGAAGTGAAACATTTTATGGTGGAGCCAACTCCGGTCACTTGGCTGTTCTCTGTAACGCTTGAACTGACCAGAGAAAGCGGTGCCCTTGTCCTCAAATCAGGTGGGCCTTCAAACCTTTTTGTGGAGGCCCATGTTGCTTCACCCACTTTAAAGGTTCCTAGGAAGAAAAGGACCCAAGCCCATGGGATCTTGCTTTTGCTGGTGGCAGTATTGATTTAGGCGCTATCATTCCTTTCAAGAAAGTACCCCTCACGCCTTCTACCTCTCCAAGGTATCCTTAACAACTCATTTCTCATGGAAAAAGGTGTTTGGAAGGCCCCATCCTAACCTTCGTTCTCACTTTGCTTCTTATTACTTTTTAATTTTACTATTTCGCTTCTTTCTTTTTCATGTACATGTTTTAGCGGATTGGATTTCTTCATTACGTGCTAGCTTTATTACAAGGAACTTTATCACTCCTATCTGTATATGGGTTTCGTTTCAAAATTTTGAGCGTAATATATTTTAATGGAGAACACAATATTCATGTCGCCGACCCAAAGTTTAAGGCATATACTATATGATATTAATGCAGGAGCTGCCAATGCATCACCGGAGGGATGCAGTGAGCAGTATGGTGTACGAGGCCAACGCAAGGGTGCGGGACCCGGTGTATGGATGTGTAGGGGCCATCTCATCACTCCAAGAACAGGTTAACACGTTGCACACTCAGCTTGCCCTAGCCCAGGCCGAAGTAGTCCGAATGAGGATGTGCCAGGTGGCAACAATAGCAGCGACGACAACAATGCCCGTCTCCGTTGCTACGGCCAGTGGCAACTCCTCTGGCAGTGGTAGCAGTGGCGCCGCCTCTCCGTTGTCGGAGCCGGTGGCTGTGCCGGAGCAGGTTTCGCTGCTGGCTGCACTAGATATGGTGGCAGAGCAGTCCAACATGGGAGGGGAGGCATTCCTGTGGTCATATTAAATACTGATCCTCATTAACTACTGATTAATTATAGTGCTAATAGGTTTGAGGTGCTAAGTGATCTTAGTCTTAGTTTGGTGAGACAGATTGATGGGCTTGTTTTTGTTCGCCTAAGTATGCTTTAGATACCCAATTCTTGTTAATGAGTAACAAGTTTTTTACTCAATCCTCCTGGTCATAGGACAAGGATGGGTGCTCCAATGTCCACTAGGGGATGGGACTTGGAAACTATATATCAAATGCCAAGTATCTATGTGTCACACTTGGAGATGACCTATGCTAGCTGTGATTATGTTAAATCAGCTGATGTTTACAATATATTATGCTTGTTGTACATACAAAAAATTTCATTTTAGCCCACAATATAAAAAGTGTGACAAAAGGGATAAAGGTGATGACATATATTTTACCATATTTAAAATGTTGAGAATATAACGTGACTTTTTGTAGCGTGGCGATAAATGTAAATTCACCGGTGAATACTCAACGTGGGCATAGGAGTCAACAAAATCTTACGTTAATGTTTCAACAACGACATAAGAATATCTTTCTCCACATTACTCTTGACACTATAACATTTACACATTAAAAAATGTGAAAAAAAAACAAATGTAGAGAAAACAATATATTTGTCCACGTTATAAAGTTGTGGGTGTATGCATGTACTAGTTAGGGTTGCTAATTAAGCGAGCTAGCTCATGAATATTTATTGTTCAGTTCGGCTCGACTCGACTCGAAATTTAATATTTAAATGCTCAAGTTCGAATTCAACTCGAATTCGAATCCTATGAGTCGAGCTTGAACAAGGCAATGGTCAACTTGACTCGACCCGGTATAACTCGAATTCAACTCGTAGCTCGACTCGATAATATAATATAATAATATATGTAATATCATTTGTATATTCAAAAATATATTTAAAATCATAAATAAATATTATTATTGACTACGTACTACTAAAGGAGGTTGGTGGTGAAGGTGTTTTATTTTTATTTTTTATTTTTTATTATTAAATTTGTGTCATCATTGTAATCGAACAATCCAAATTAAAATTTAAGACTAAAATATTATCTACCCCGACTAAGATAATCTATCTATATATATATTAATAAGTTTAATTGTACCTAGTTATATTTATTTATATACAATAAAATAACAAAGTAGCATCAATATAGGGATAGCTTAGTTGGGAGAGCATCATCGCTATCGCATTATAATTTTTTGTTAGATACATGTAAAAGAAAAATAGAAATGGTAATTGGTATTTGGGCTTGGGCCTACTTGAGTGAGCCAGTTAGAAATGGTAATTGGTATTTGGGCTTGGGCCTAATTGAGCGAGCCAATTCGTGAACTACTTTTGTGCAAGTTTCAAGCTCCCAAGCGAGTTGAGTTTCGATCTCGTCAAAATTAAACAGTTGAATGTATTCGAGCTCGAGTCGAGCTCGAACAACAAAAAAAATATTCGAGTCAATTTTGAATATATATGTTCAAAATTCGTTCGAACGAACTTCAAGCTATTCGAGAAATGGTAATTGGTATCTGGGCCTGGGCTTAATTAAGCGAGCCAGCTTGTGAACTACTTTCGAGCTAGTTTCAAGCTCCCAAGCGAGCCGGGTTTCGAGCTCGTCAAAATTAATCAGTTTAATGTATTCGAGCTTGAGTCGAACTCGAACAACATAAATAATGTTCGAGTCCATTTCAAACATATATATTCAAAACTCATTCGAACGAACTTTGAGTCGAGTTTGAACACAAGCTGAACTCGGCTTGCTCACTCGTTTAGCAGTTCTAAAACTAGTTTTTTTAAATTGTGAATCTCCACATTTATATCATCATGGGTGTAAGTAAAAAAATTTTGATATGTTCAATGGTAAATTTAAAATATAAAATGACAAATATTAGAAATATTTGACATTCACCATCAACAAATAATGTAAAGAGTTGCATGACATAATAAAGTCTCAAAATTTATTTGCAATTATCCAATTAGCATACTAAATATATACAAACAAATTAGAAACACTTAAAGAAGGCTAACATATGCATGAATACATACAAAAAAGTTTTATCATTCATGATCCATTTTTGAATACTCAAACTCTTGAGTTTGATTTCTGCAAAAAAAACATCAAAGTATATTTTAATACACATACATTTATATATGTAGAAATAGAATATATGATAAAATAAAAATAACATAAAAAACTGGAATGGATCGATGATAAGAGTCACCATGCTCACAAATCAAGAATTGATCATTAAGAAAAGTCAATTTTCACAACTTATCATCCATCTCCTTGGAAATACTAGAACTCCTTATTCTACCTCTTATTGACGTTGGGGATAAAATGTAATATTTATAGGTTTTTCTATCATTATCTCAAACTAACTGATAGGAAAAATATTAGGAGATAATATTTGATGAACTTGAGGCTAAGTAAAAGTTAATCTCTTAATTGATTTGGTAGGTCCACCCCTTATGGGTGTCTTTAATAAAAATTACGTCAATATCTCTCATTCACACATAATGAGGTAAAGGTGCGTTACCAACTCATAGGGACAACCATATCAAATCTGTCACTCGCACATAAAAATGTGTGATGGTGTTCTAAAAGAGTTTTTCATACAAGAAATAGGTCATGTGACCTATGAGTACAACTAAATATGAAAGTTCAAATTATGCACTTACTAGGGATACGCAGTAACTTATATATAATCGTTATACCCTAGACTATTAGTAAAGATCACATATTCCTTAATTTATTTTATCTTACTACTTATATATATAATATTCAATTAAAAAGAATTTATAATGGTCTAGACTTAGACACAATTTATATTAGTCTTCCTTTCACACTCATATTACTTTTAATTTACAAAATGATGACTTTCCTAAACATACCCTTTATCACTAGATTATCATGGTTGTAGGTTGCAAACTAAAGAAAGAAATATTATTTTATTATCTCAAATATAGTTGAAAGTAACTAAGGGTACTGAAAAACAAATCTATTTTAAGGATCTCACTCAGTGGAGAAGTAGGGATTATTCTTCCATTATTCTCTTGGTCAAAATAATGCACATGTTATGAATCACATGTTATGTTAGATAGATATTCACAAAGAAAATAACTAACGTAGAGTGTATGTCCTTTATCAACACCATACATAGATAAGTCTAATTACCACTCAAGTAATTGACTTGAGACAACTAGCACAATTACATCTGATGCAATTGTCTAAATCTCACGTCTCGTTATATGGGATTATAGTTGTGGGAAACTACATCGACCATTTTTTAAATTGGTTTCATTTCAATATTTTATTGAGGTGACATACATGATTTCAATTACTGATGTCTTATCTCTTAATGCTACTCAAACACTAGAAGCAAATGCTTGGTGAGAAAGTCAGTCATCTCATTTGGCATATTATTCCTTGTATTAGTAAAAATACATTATGCAAAATCATTACAAGTTTTGATGAATACATCATTAATTATGATGTTAACTTCAACATCTCAAATAATGTCGAAAAATGTCATTTAAAAAAAATTATATATCTCAACAAATGAGACCTTTTATGCAATAATATAAAATTTTATCAAAATAATGCTCTCAAAAGCAATATTATTCAAGATATTATTTAATTGGTATATGAGATTAAAATGTATTACTTCATAGTAGCAGCAAGATTACCTCATCTCAAAATGAAATAATCCCTTACTAATGAATAAAATTATTTTAACCAAATTATTTTAAACTGGACTATCTTGTAGAGCACTAAAGTCTGCATTAAATGCAAAACACTAAGTTAAGCATGTATCATGAATAATATAACTCAACATATAAGTTATATTTACATCTTTGAAATGATTTTTCATTATTAGGATTTGTGACTAATAACTTTAAACGAGTAATTCATTTGCAAATCAACATTTGTGCAATTTTTTTCATTTAAGGTTAAGAAGGATAAAAAAAATAACTTTGAAATGTTCATGCTTATATATTAATGATATCTTTTTCTTTATCCTCAATAAGAGATTAAAAAAAATTGCATCTATGACACCTATTTAAGTTCACCCAAGAACCGAATTGGAAATATCATGATCGAGTTTAATCATGTTTAAAGCAGTTAGTTTATAAAACTTAATCAATGATATAGATCAAAATAAACCACTTAGCATCAGGAGAATAGAAGACATCGCTAAATACTTGTCAAAAACACAAAAAATATAAGTAAACGTGTAAAGGAGAATAACGGCGCTAAGCTCAAGTATGTGTAGCATTTATAATAGGAAAAATTTCAGTAACGAGTGCTACTGATTCAAAAATAACTAATAGTCAAATTGGCATAGGAGAGCTAACCCTCTTATTAAATGAAAATGTTTATATACTCCTTCAAAGAATCTCTCCTAAGGGCATTAATTAGGATCATCTTACAATCTGAAAATCAAATCAGCAACAATAAAAAGTGAGAATAGTCTTAATAGACATGTGGTCCAAGTTCCAAGCATGTCATTTCATCTACTAGCCAACTCGGATTTTGAAACTTACATCAAAACCCACTGCTAAGTAAAATACTCACATCTTTATATAATGCATGTTTGTGATGTGTGCTCAAATCATTAGTACATCTTAATAAGAAAGACAATATTGAGTAATCCTACACCTAAACATATAGCATGCAAATCGAGACATAATAAAAGGAAATAACTAATAATAAATAATAAATAAATACATACATACACTCATGAATAAATAGATAAATAATAAATATATAAAAATAATCAATACTCTAATCATAAAATAATAATATTATATACTATACAAATACACGGCTAAACACGAGTAAATATCACATATACTCGTGTTAGTAAACATATAAATAATTAAATAAATAAATACATAATCATTTAATAAATAGATAAATAAATAAACACTTAGTTAATTTTAATTAGTCATTAATAATAATAATATCATAGTCATCCAATACAGAAAACATAATTAAATATAAATAAATAATAACATAACACGCAACGAACAAATAGATAAATAATTAAATAATTAAATAAAGTTTAGTAAACATGAATAAGATTAATATTAATAAGTAAATATATCAATAATAATAACAAACAATCACATAAGCATCCATTATATACAACAAACATAGAAATAAAAAGAAATAAATAATAATAATAATGAATAAATAAATAAATAAAAACACTCATAACATCACACCATACTAAATAAAATGAGATATGCATCTAAACTAATGTAGGTATTCTCAAATTACTAAAAATAGTCAAAAATGACTAAAATAGGGTTGAAAATTGCGATTAGAGTCAACCCGGGTGGGTCGACCGAGTTGAGCCGAGTTGACTCAGACAAGTCAAGCAACAATGCTGGGCTGAGTATCTGGATGCAGGCACAGGCTCGGGCTTGACCATGGGATTGCTCCGCAAGTGAACTGGGTCAAGTAGGCGGACTCGAATGCGGGCTGGTGGACGTGATGCAGGTTGGCGGATGCAGACGCGAACGCGAGTATACCAGTCTAACAGGGCAGGTAGCACCATTCGCCGAAAAGCATTGACTGACGGCGTAGCTGGGGTCACCGCCGGTTGGGATCAACAACCTATGTGATGATGAAGATGATGGTGGTGGTGATTGGCATAGTTTGGCCGCTGGCCGAAAAAGGGCAAAATCGCCACAAGTGCGGCAATGTCACCGGGGCGATTGCAACCATGCTGAAATGAAAATCTCGATGAAGGTAATCTATCTTGGTGGTCGGATTGGCTAGAGGTGGCTCGCCGGTGCTGAAAAATGGTTTGAAGGGGTGGCAACGGTGGAAATTTAGTGTAAAAACGTCGTCGTTGGTGGCTATTGCAAAGGGGTACGGATCGACAGCTAACCACGAGGCAGTCATGGTGGTGCCAGTCTAGTGGCCAGGGGCAAGTGGGAGACTAACCCGTGGCGAGCCGAAGTGGCGGTGGCGCTAGTGTGGAAATCATCTAAAAATCATGAGAAATCTCTGAAAAGTAACTGGGTGGAAGCTAGGGCTAACGTAAATGGCTCTGATCTTGCCACGTGGTATGATCTGAACGTTCGACAACTCGTGGCCTAGTGGGGACCCACCAATATGGGTATATGCAACACATATACACATATATATATGCAGAAAGTTTGGATCGAGACTGTTTAATGTCAAAATTGACTCAAGTCCTAAAAGTGACTCTATAGGCAGGAATTAAGGCAAGAAGGCTAAATGAGCCTCAAACCTTTAATTCAATCGAGTAAAAACCTATGACTCAATCAAGCTGGGCCTACAGGGGAACAATCCAATAATCTGAAATCCCTATGATATATGCAAATGAGTTACCCTGGAAATCTCAAACGGATACTAAACGTTACAATGGCCTAAATCTAAGCCTACAACCCTAGCTAACCCATAATAATCATTTATATACCTCGTGTGTACATTAATATCTCATACTCTGCGGTAGCCTAATTGAAACTATTATCTGCATGTCAGGGCATATTCAGCCACCATTACATGCTTATACGGCCATCTGGGCCCTATACTCAAGGTCTAAAAACTAGTCTGACTCGACCTCACTCAAACTAACTCGAAACTGGCCTGAACCTGGCAAAACTATATAAGTGGGTAAAACTCTAACCTAAAGCTGAGTTTTACAACTTCATTTATGTATATCATCAAATGACAAAAAAATGTGTAAAAGCTCAATTTTTTTGATACTTAGAATTAATGATTAATATTATATATTAAGTCAGCCTTAATTTTTTTTTAAAATTGTGCATTAAAACATACAGAATAGATTTTAACATAAACTAGAAATGTTTTTGTACTCGTGTTAATTTTAACACAATGTATAAACCAATTAGTACGCGCATGTCCTTAATTTTAAAATTGATAAATTCAATCTTAGTGAGTATCCTAGTTGCTTCATTGAGATTTCTTATTAGTTAAATTATTTCTAAATCCTAATTAATTAAAATTATTAAACTTGAGTCTAATCCTTTTAAAGTTAAAAATTTCAAATAATGGTGGAATCTAGTTTGAAAGTCTTGCTCATTTGATGACACATTTGGACAAATTATTATGCACTTTATATTATTTATATTATTAATTATAGTAGTTGAGATTTTGTCAATATTTGTATGTTATAAAATTTTTATTTGATTTTTTTAGTAACATATATATAGCACTTATAATAAATCTTTAAAATATTTTTTTATCATCATAAATTCATTAAGATTAATAATTTTTTTAAAACTAATTATGTTAATGCAAAATATCTATCAAGATTATTTGAAACTTCTTATTAAAAAGCATAAAATAAATTAATGTCCGTCACAAGATTCACACTATTAAACATATAAGGATCTTGCATTATTTAGAAAAAAAAAAGAAAAAAGAAAAAAAGGCCTGGACTTTGAGTCTAGGTCTGGACTTGTGATTGGCTGGACATGGCCAGAATTTGCCATGTCCACCGCCAACTATTGGAGAGCAAAAAAGTCCACGCCCTCCATGGCGATGGTCGTTCAGGCCATGTGTGGCCAGAATGTCAACAAGGCCTGGATGTTGAGGCCGCACAAGGCCAGGACGTCTAGGTTTTACATAGGCCGCCTAACATTGATTTCCATCCAAAAAAAAAAAATCTTTAGGGCTTAACAAGATCAGTCATGAAAATTAGTTTGAAAAAAAATTCCCATCAACATAAATAACAAATAAATAAAAATAAAAGGAAGAATAATTAAGTACATGTTTTCAATTAAAGCTTTGCTTTTTCTACAATTTGGAGAAGAAAATAACAAAAAAAGAATAAATAGAGAGGAAGGATGAAGAAGGGAAGGGTGGGCGGGAGGTGTGGGTGAAAAAATTAAATAGGGTGAGCGTGATGTTAGGGCTGTTAAACGAACGGGCGAGTCAACTTTAACTTGTGTTTGAACTAGACTCGAGATTGAACGAATTTGAACATATATGTTCGAAATTGACTTAAAAATTTTTTTATGTATTAGAGTTTGACTGAAGTTCGAATATACTTAAACTGTTTAATTTTGACAAGCTCGAAACTATCTCAATTATAAGATTGAAAGTAGCTCATGAGTGGACTTGTTCAATTAGCAGGTTATATAACTACACTCAAAACTTGGTAAATCTCCTTATTTTTTTATTCTTTTGTGGGTATTGGACCCTAACCCCAGGTTCAATTTCAATAATGTGGACATAAGTGTAATATATGCCCACAATTATATTAAATGTGAACTTAAAATATTTATAAAGCCCTCATGTAATTTGTTGTGGAGAAAATTATTATCTCTCCGCTTTGTTTTTTTCGTGGGAATGAAATAATGTCGGCTAAAATGAAATTTTTTGTAGCGTATACTTTTGATATATGAATTTGAATTCAAGTTTTTTTTTCCATTAATGTTTCTTGTAACTTTTGTGTAACTTGACAAACTTGAAACGAGAAATGCTGTCATTAATATATATATTTATATTTCATGTAACTGTTGGGTAATTAATAATAACAAAAGAACAGTTGCTAAGTCATTATTAGTCTTTAATTCTCTAATTATACTGGCATATGGGAATTTTGAAAGTCGAGATTAACTTATGTAATTAGTAAAGAACGTATAGTTCTGCGAACTTTAAAAAAGAAGGGTTCTTGAGCCAATTGACTTATGTTGGCCTAAATGGATGCAATTTAAGCGTTGACACAAATTGATCAAATTAATAGTTATTTCATAATTTATACTAGATTGTATATTTGATTCCCCTTTTAAAAAATTATAAGTTAGCAATATTTTAGCAAATTTTATGATTATAATCATAGTTTTAAGTATTATATTTTATTGGCCTGCTTAATTTCATATTATTTTAATATGTATTCGATTTTTTCATTTAAAAATTGTGCCAAAATCTAATTACTTATTAAGATCCATGATATTTTAACCGGTAATAAATTAAATATTGATGGCTAAAGATATTTTCAATGTTTAATAAAATATTTTAGTTGTAAATTTACGATCTTTCAAACCATATATACGCCGGTGGTTATAAATTCGGCATATGGTAATCGGTATTTAAAACTAAAATTTTAACACCCCTCTAATAGTAAATTTAATTTTGGCCAGTCTACTTAGTTATTCATTAATTTTTGCACTTCTACAAACTCAAACTCAAAGAGGGCTGAATTCAAACACTTTTACAAACAATGGGTGGTATTCGCAAATACTTGAAAAATAGCATGTCATAGAAAACTGCCCTGCGTGTTCTTCATTTTCCCTCCCATGCAAATATCTTCCTCCTCCTCGCTTCCTCTCTTCCATGAAATGAAGTCGAATCCGAAAAAACCAGAGTGGAAAAATCGCTGCGTATCCCTTTTTTCATCGAAAATTTCCGGTTCTTGTGCATGGATCGGTTGGGGAAACTGTTGGGATCTTTCGCACACCGAGTTCTGTATCCTGCGGGGCGGATCTTTGATTGCTTCCGGCGCCGCAAGTACGAGCCTCAACCGGCGCCAACATCATTGCCAATGGAAAACGTAGTTTGCTCTACTTGATTTTTTTGTTTACCTTTTTTCTTATTGATTTTTAGAATCATTGATAGATTGTTTTTATCTTTTTCGTTTCATAGGGATATTTTTCGTCAGATCATTGTATTACCCCACTTGATGAAGTTAGAGGTGACTTGTTTTTGTTCTTTTTCTTTGGAGAAGATGATTCCAAACTCTTTTTTTTTTATAGTTAGTGTTGTGTGGTATGCTATTGATGTTTGAAATCTTGAGCAGATGGATTTCCAGAGGATTTGGAAACTGGGCGTTTGCAGTGCAATCATGCGAGTCAACAGGAAGCGTTTAATCTTGTAAAGCAGGTGAATTTGCTGATCATGCTGAATTTGAGTTTTCGCCATGTTCTTGATTTTGTTCGTCTGTTGCTTATTGATCTTGTTGATATTAACATTTGCAATCTCTCAATGTTCGCTTGTAGGTGTGCTAATAACTTTCCATTGTTCTTCACTCTTATCAAACAATTTGAGAATGATGATAATGCTTTACATTTATAAACTACTATAGATGTATACGTTTTATTTCATCTTGCCACTCTTGCTATATCTGCTTTTTTTTTTTGGAAATTAATGCATTCACGTTTCTCCGTTCGACATTTGAACAATATTATTCTTGATGTGATTGATAGTGATACGGTCGGTTTAGTCGTCATTCAAGCATTTATTTTTCATTTTTTTAACAGCAAGAGTTGTTCCTTAAAATCCATTGCTTATCTCTAAATAGCAGAACAAATTCATGGCATTTACACAACCACAATACTCTTTTTGTGTGTGTATGTGCGTATCTTTATAGGCTGAATTTATCAAGTCTTGTGGGACAATATTTAAAATTTCTCCTGAGCTTAAGACAGAAAGTGAAAATTTAAGAACCCTGAGCAACACTGGCATAACAGATCTGGAGGATAACCGCTTTTCGGGCGTACTCTTCAATTATCAAAGCAGGGGAAGCAGTGATCAACTGTCTGCTAAGGCTGCTCATTTTCCTGTTGAGTTATATTGTAGGGAGTCGTTAGAGATGCCAAAGAAGGAAGAAACAGTTTGTCGACTTAAAGATAAGCCTAACTTTCAAACTGCTAGTTCGTCCGGAAATCATATTGTAGAAGGTGATGTGACAGTTTTACTAGTCATAGCTAGGCATTAAGATTGAGCTGATTCTCATTGAATTTACTTACATAATTTGTAGTAGAAAGCTAGTTTGAAGTAGGAACTGTTTCGTCAATCCAAGATTGTTCTGCTGATTTTGTTGATCTATCTGACAAAGCAGCTGAATTAGTGGAGTTTTTGAAGGAAGACAATCTAGCTTCTCCAAATGAAGGCGGCCGCTCATCTCCCCCTGTGCACGTTACGAGCAGGTAAATACTATTAACGAGCTGCATTTCATAATGGCCCCATCATTTCTAGTATGTTTGCAATTTGATTAAAAAAAATACCATAAAATTTAGCAAAGTTTAATCATTTCGGACATGGCTTTCTCCTAGTTTTGAAATCCATTTGTATGCAAACCATTCATAAATGAAAGATCCTCCTTAGTTCTAATCGATTTCTTTTGCATCCTCCGTAGGTCTGCTCGCAAGGATGCAGAACAACATGGACCAAGAGAGTCTCAAACCAGGTCTGTTTGGCTTGATTGCGAAGCTTCTCCTTCTTCAGGCCAAAGTGGCAGTTACATGAGGGAAAGCAAAGAACATGGCTCGCCGGAGAAATCAAACAGAGACGAATTACTATCTGGCCGAGGGCATTCTCCATATCCGACCCCTCTCGTCCTATCAAATGACATGCAAACTCCGGGCACTGTCTATGCTTCGGCCAAGATGCAACATCGTTGTGCAGCTGGAAAGAACGGCAAGGTGCGGTCACAATACGTCTATCCAATCGAAGATCTGGCCCAGTGGACGCCATAGAAGGAAGCTCGACTTGGCCTCGATTTCTGAACCTATTTTCCCATTTCAGATGAAGGCAATCTAGTTTAAAAAACTGATCAGGTGAATAAATTGAAGCAATCATCCATCTTTGTAGAAATGTTGGTCATTCATGGGCACTATCAAATGTACACGTAGAACAAATTGAAACCTTTTGGATCACATTAGCTTTTTGGGTATGTTACTAGTAATGCCTATCGCGTTTATCTTCGAGCATACATTGAATTAAATTTATGCATCTTGATACCACCATTTATGAGCTTATCTTTTAAACGAATTGAGCTGCTGCTGCTTTCATCTCCTCCAATTCCCTTTCATTGACGGTTTAAATCATGCAATAGTGTTTTCCACCACTAATCACTATTCTCGTTTTCGTGGGTTTATGATTTAAGTACGAAATTTGACGCAGACCTCAAGATTAATATGCACAGTTCATGATCCCGTGTTATTATATACTAGCCTTGTTATTGGTAGATGCTAATCTAATCTCTTTCTTAAATAACGTGTTATTATTTATCAAAAAGAAAGCGAAATCCCATTTTAGTGACGGTTTTAACTTTAACTGACCAGCATGATAGGATACGCTAGAAAAATATGCCACTGACGTGGATAAAGTCAGAGCAACAATAGCATTTTTTTCCAAAGCAACAGTAGTATATTTATTTATTCGATAAGGTCGCGTCCTTAGTCAAACAAATACTACTTTTGGAAGGATGGCTGGACCTTTGTATCCACAACTCTTTCGCAGAGAGCAACATCCCACCCAATTTAAGCACTCTCAGTTTTATATGTATATCATATACACGACTCACAGTCAAAGATCGCGGCTTGGGATAGAGTACTCCAGATTGTAATTATAGAGGCAGATGCGTATTGATATGTACACAACACAAGGAGATTGAAGCTCTAACATCAGTTGCGAGAGTTGTAACTTCAGTTAAGATGGTCGTGAAGGTGCACGGCCCTGCCTATGCCTCAGCAACCAGGCGAGTCCTGGCCTGCCTTCTTGAGAAAGAGGTTGAATTCCAAATCATTCCGGTCGATCTGTTCAATGGAGAGCACAAGAAACCAGAGTTCTTGAGGCTCCAGGTATACCCAGCTTATTACTTACTTCATCTCTCTCTTGATACTTTCTTTGACACCATTTTTCCTTGTTTTCGTACGAATACATCGTTTATGTGATCCATTTTGTTCTTAACTTTTCGCAACTGGCCGATGCAGCCATTCGGAGTAGTCCCTGTAGTCCAGGATGGAGATATGCTCCTATATGGTAAGCATTTTGCTAGTAATTCATTGGCAATTAACGTAATGTATTAATTTAACTTTGTGTTGATCCATTTGCTAATAATCGGCAGAGTCTCCGGCAATTTTAAGATACTATTCGGAGAAGTATGCTCATCAAGGTAGCAACCTGCTTGGGGAAACAATGGAGGACAGAGCCTATGTGGAACAGTGGTTGGAGGTTGAGTCACAGTAGGAGGATTTTAACACACAAAATCCTAAAATTCCTTGATATGCTTTGACGAGTAATGAATAATATTCAATAAATATATAAATTACTTCAATTAGTAAATCCTCACACTTTTTAATTAGAAACAACTCACAATCTCTAATTAGAACACGCTCAAATTAGGAATGACCACAATCACCAACTATGATACACATCCAATTGAAAAGCTCAGAATTCACAATTAAAACAACACTCTTAATTGTACTCTTTACAATTCAGTTATATATATCCTTTTTACCTCACAATATAACTATATATATATATATATATAGAAAAAAAAAACAGCCTCGTAGATGCGAAGAGCCAAACGCTAAATACTCAACATCTTTTACAATTCTATTCGAATTCCTTATATTTCTTATTTAGAATAACTTCATATCTTTACGATTCCCAGTATAATTATGTCTTTTCACATTCATCGTATGATGATAGACTCTAACAATTTTCCCCTCCCGAGTCATACGAAACACACTAAGAAGGTTGGTCACTAAGGTTGGTTTCAACATCCTTCACATGAGACCAAATCAGCATCCGTCACATGGGAAAAAGATACAATCACTTCTTGGGCCCTTTAGGCCCCCAACAGGCTCTCTAATATCATTATTAGGCCCTAAGGGCCCCCACTTCTTGGGCTCTTTAGGCCCCCAACCAAGCTCTCTGATACTACCGGGGAATCATACAAAACATACTAGTGTTGGTTTAAGCATCTTTCATATGGAAAAGAGATATTAAGCATCCTTCACATGGGAAAGAGATACAACCACTTGGTTTCAGCATGCTTCACAAGGGAAAGAAATATAACCACTTTCAGCATCCTTTACATGGGAAAGAGATACAACCACTTGGTTTCAGCATCCTTCACAAGGGAAAGAAATATAACCACTCTCTTGAGCCCTTTAGGCCCCCAATACAACCACTTAGTTTCCACATCCTTCACATGGAAAAGAGATATAACTATTTCTTGGGCCCTTTAGGCCCCCAACCAGCCTCTCTAATACCATTGGTGGGCCATTTGAGCCCCTAACTTCTTGGGCCTTTTAGGCCCCCTATCAGGCTCTCTGATACCACTGTTGGGCCCTACGAGCCCCTAAAAAGACTTATAATAAATGTCACGAGTTTCTCTTAATCTAAAAGTTAATTTAAAGAATAAGAGTTTTCCTATTAGCTTATATATAAGTTATCAACATCGTCCACGAACGATATGGGGATAAACCCAAACACACAAAACTACCAGCCCCATGTTTATAGTCCGGTATTTGAGGTGCTGTTTAAATAAAAAATTAGGTCTCTCCCTGGATGACAAGACTGTGGAAGAGAGTAGGAAGAAACTGGCCAAAGTGCTGGACATCTATGAAGAGAGGCTGTCAAAGAGAGGCTGGGGACTTTTACAGATTAGCTGATCTTACCCATCTCTCATATACCCACTAGGTTGTGAATGAGATTGGATTAGGATACATGTACAAGGACAGGAAACATGTGAGTGCATGGTGGGAGGATATTAACAGCAGGCCTTCCCGGAAAAAAATTATCGACCTTTAGGTGCAACAAATGCTCGGGCTCTTTTGGGGGCTTTGTATTCCATGTTGATCTATTTGAGGCCCCTTCGTCTCTTTTTTAATCCTAGAGGCCCATAGAGAGCCATCCTTCTTATAAGGTTTAGACAACTTGCTCAAGCTTCATCATGTTGGTTAGGCCCCCTTAATTGTGTTGGACAGCATGTAGTCAGCTAGAGAATGTTAATGAAGTACTTAATTAAGTTTAAGTACTCTTGTATGCATGTCCTATCCATAGTTACAAAAATCGAAATCGAACGTTGAATTGGATTGGAAATGAGTCATTAAATTGTATAGATTTATCAAAAATTGGATAAGAAATGGTTTACTTGAATTGGTCAAAATCAGTGGGTTATTAGTTATAGAATATGTCCTTTTAATGTTACAGTGTATATTATATTTTGTATTATTTTTTCATTTAAATTTTTTTTAAATTATTTAAAATTAATTATTATTTTTTAACCCCCCTTCTCCTCCATCCCATCCCCTCCCCCCCCGCCCCACTGCTACCCCGTGCCCCCAGGCCATCACCCTTGCTACCGCCCGACTTCAGCGCCGCCACCCTCACCAACTCACCTGACTCCGAGCCGAGTTAACTCGAGATCAATCAGATGGGAATTCCCAGTCCGATTTTTGAGAAAACTTGGTCATCCCATTTTTTGATTCTGTTTTCCACAGAGCCTTGTTAACTTGGCCAATTCTGATTCCGAATGGAATCGGCCGAGTTTTGCAACAGAGGTCCCATCTCAAGAAACATGTATTTACTGAAGTATATATATGATTAAGCTAATTACTGTGCATTTGTGTGTGAATGAAAATCTGTTATACCGCAAAAGGATTATCATCCGTTCTAGTCAAGAATAAAGTGAGAATGACAATAAAGGGAACCAATTTTTTGTTTGATATCTTTGTAGAGAAATACGTACAAAAAGCGGAGTCACCAATTTAACTTGTCCAGGTCTTTGATGATATTAAACTTCTTTGTCAATTCCTTCCGCTAATTATGTAAGGATAAGATACTGCCTGTATATCACATATATGCGTATAACAACGGCCATCATCACATATACTAATATAGTTACCCATATTATAAGGAGAAATGAAGTGCCTCGAAGAAGAAAAATTAAGACACGCAAGCGAATTTATCTAGTAGTAAATATTACATTTCTAATATATATATATATACATTGAGGGAAATTCATATCCCTCACGTTTCATCGTAATTGAATACTAATCAAATTAGCGTCCAAGAAAGGCTGCCACGTCGTGAATAAGGAAAAAATATACTGAAATAGAAAGCATAACACGTTTTGTAGACTAATTTCATTGATTATTGAATGCAACAACATGTTGGATGTTGATGGGTTTGAGAGGACAAAAAACATAGGAGGCGGATCCTGCCCCAAGACTATCTCTTCCCCAATAATATTGTTGACATCGAGCTGACAAATTATATATTAAATAATGCTTACAGAAGTTAATTTGTCGGATCAAGCTTGCAAGCTAAATTTCAAAAATGATAAGTTTTTCGTTACGTTGGACGATTTGACGGCGGATGTATATAGACATTTTACACATTGAAGGAGACTCTCTGTGCTTCAAAATTCTACAACTCTAGAACAAGACGACTTCCGGGTTTCATGATTTTAATAAGACTTGACTTCAATTATGTACTTGTATTATATTCAGTTATTATTCACACCAGGTTCATTCCTAATTCATCTACACTCTGGCCTGCGTATGTATACCCTCTTCAAATTGAATAGGATTTATTTATCCTTCCATTTTTATAATTTAGTATATCCAAAACCCTTTTTTTTTAAAAAATCACAGTAATATTTAATTAAATAGTAATAAAAAATATTTTCACTGCCTCATATTTATTTATAATTTTAAAAATCTTGTTGAAACTAGTTTGATTCACATTGATCCGAGTATACTTCGTAATGGTTATACATCCATTATGATAACTGTTACAATATTTTTAAACTTTAGTTTTATGTATAGAGTATAATTAGTTTATGAAAGTAAAATTTACATATCAACTCTTACTAATAAAAATGGAACCAAAAGTCATGCGAAAAATTAAGTAGAGGATTCAAATAATTTATATAAAACAAAATAAAATAATATATTAAAGTATTATAATTGACCTCTTCATTTAATTACGTCTAGTTTATCTGTTATAAAATCAGAGTTTATTATCAACTCATTCAATTTAGAGTATATCTTTAAGGTCTGTCTTTCATATAGACAGAATCTACAGTCTCCTAATCATTTTGCTTGAGAGTTTATCAATAAAATCAAGGATTGTGATTTTTAATATAGATCATACATGGCGCGACAACTATACTTAATTACCTTACTAAAATCTGTAGAATAATCTGGGTGTGTCTAACCACACATGTACTAATGTGTCCCTTGCAAAAAAAGTTATCCTCCTTTTATACAGTTATTTAGTCATCTTAATAAATTTTGAACTTTTTAGTAATTAGGTCAAGATCAGTTTTTTAAATAAAACACCTTGAAGAGCCATTTAATTTGAATTATATATGAATTCAACTCTATAACCATCAACTAAAACCTTCCCATACATAAGTATTATTGGAAATTAAGCTTATTATTGTTATCACAATCTTCTTAGTAAGTGAAAAGTAAAATAGAATATCAAAAGTTATCATTAAATTGTATGATAGATAAATAAAAGCCAATATAGAAAAAAATACAACTTGAAGAATAATTTTTATTGGTGAATTTGATACAACAACATGCCCAAAGATAGTGTTTATAGACTTTCAAGACTATCTAATACATTTTACAGAACTTCTATGATAACTCTGTAAAAGAGTTAGCATTTCATGATTATTTTTATCATATTTCGAGTCATTTATATTTATAATTTTATTAATTTATGAGTTTATTAAGTATTATTAATAACACGAGAAATCAATATGATTTTTAGTATAAAAAGTGTTGATTAATATTGTTCTAGTTGGTTAAGAGAATTAGAAGATGATCTAGAACAAATTTGAGACGAACTCCGAAAAGCATAATTTAGTGCCATGGCCGAAACCCAGTGCTCGAGTGCTCAACTTTTAATGTAAACATTCTAACTTCCAAAGTCCTCTTGACTATTCAAATATCAAGAATAAGTTTTAGAAAATAAATGAACTAGATAATAAATTTGGCTTATTTTGAACATCCTCCTTTAAATGTTGCTTCGTTGAAGATGAAATAACAAAGATAAAAAACACCACTGAAACAAGAAATGAGAAAAGAGGGTGACGATGATCGCGAGAATAAACTTGATGTGGTGTCAAGAATGAAACAACTTCTGCCTTTTTTTCATTTCTTCCTTCATTGATGCTTTTTTATCTTTGTCATTTCATCTTCCTCCATGGAATAACTTGTCATTGTCTCTAAGTGTTTGAGAAAAATTCTTTTAAGTATGTAAATAAATACAAAACTAAGCTTAATTTTCAATAGTATTGTGCCTAATGCCTAAAGGCCCTTTTGTGGCAATTTGTGCAAAAATCTTTATATTTATAGTCAATCTTCACATCGATGATAAATCAAATAAATAATATTATAAATCTTAATTAGCTTCATGTGTTTTATCTGTTCTCAACATATACTAATAAATTAATTTATACCTTGAATTTATTATACATCACCCAAAAAACTTGGTAATGAACATAATTAATATCACAAAATTCAGTTCCCAAATACATACAAAACCATAGCAACCTTAAAATGTCTGATCATTTCATGTTCACAAAATAAGTAGCTGTTCACTATTACTATAAAGTAACTATATTCATTCAGTAGTAGCTGTAATCATACAAAGTGGAAGGATCGAGTGCAAACTCAACTAGTGCACCGAAGCTCATCCAAGTTCTCATTTCTGTGGAAACTGCCAGCATTCGAATTGGGAAGACTTGTATAATAAGAAGTTATTAAGGAGTTAGCTTGGGAAGGTGTGGAAAATTGACCTGGCAATGAATGGTTTTGTTGGACCTCCATATGATGATGGGCTCCACGGTTTTCTCCAGCATAATTGTTTTTGGAGACAGCTTGAAATTGGCTGCATTGCTCATGTCTTGCATCAGACTGATCAGAGCTGTAGGTTATGCAGCTTGTTGAATCAGGAATTGGGTTCCTTTTGATCTTGGTGAACAGCGATGAATCGCTTATATCTGGTACATATTTTTTGTAGGACACTGTTCTCTTGAAAATGCGGCAGATCGTCCACACCTCCTGTGGTTTAACGAAGTAAAGGAGATCAATATGAATAGCAAAAAATGATTATATATGATCAACTACATGCATTAAAATTGTCTTATAATTAAATTAATTAGGATGAAGAAATTAAGGAAATCTTTTTAGTATAGATGTACTGATGTTCAGTGTATACTCCATGTACTGCGTATAATCATTTCTTTGGGCTTTGCGCATGTCGATGTAAAAGATATAGCTGATTAAGTAGTTCCTTTTGTCCATTGGAAATTGAACCCAAAATTAGCTTGAGAGACGACTAATTAGTCCCCTTAATTTGTTCATAAGAAATCGACCCATAATATGTTTGTGCTACATATAATATAACCACTCTTTGTATGATCATCAATTCATTTATAAAGCTTGGATGGCCAGGGGAGGAACATTAATTAATCAGTATGTATGTATATATGTCATTCTGCCATTTAATGATCACTTGATCATATATAATTATTTAAATTGAGTAATCTAAAACTAAATAACTAATGTCTTGTATATTCTTGCGATTGCTTATATATATATATATATATATATATATATATATATATATATATATATATATATGCTTCACTAATTAAATAACCAAAAACAAAGCGCCATTACAGAAGTGATGAAAATAAAAATGTAGACATACCAAAAACAAAATGAAGAGCAGCTAGAAAAGTTTGTAAATACCGCTTCTTGGGTGTTCTTGGAATGTTGGGTACTAGTAATATTCTTTCCTTCGTTGATATCAGGGGGAAGCCTAAACTCATGCATCATCCAATCGGTCTTCGGTGCCTTTTCCTGCACTGCCTCTATAATAAACCAGGGATTTTTTAAGGCCAATACACTCGTGGTTTCTTTGTCCCTGTGAGTAGATGGGTCTGTCTATTCCTGTGGCCTTCCAAAATCCATGGCCAGTCACCCTATTGGGCCTTATGCTGTTCTTGTACTTCCTCCCTCTTAAGCAGTAGAAATACCACTCTTTGTCTCCACCTATTTCTAATACCCAAAGAAAGTAAACATCAATAAGTAGTTCACGTTCATATTGTATTTTTATTTACAAGAATATTTAAATTAATGTTTAGATATATTAACATATAGCTCTACAACTGAAATATATATATACTGATCAATTGATGACTACTTATATGGTATCTGCATCTCTTTCTAATCCGGATATATGAAAGTTAACCTGCACGCTCAATTAATCCATCTAGCAGCTCATGGATTGATTATAACTCATCTTCGTGTACTATACTTGAAGGTTGGTTGATATATTAAGTAGGGGCGAACTTGAGTAATCTGATCATTAAATATAAGATACTACAGTCGTGTAAATAATTTAGGTAAAACATAGTATGCACAAGAACTCACTTGGAAGATCCCACGGATCATATTTGTAGATGTCAATTGGTTTGATGAGCTCTATGATTTGCTTCTTTTCGACCCTCCTTTTGAGATAAAATCCCCACTAGTTCTTCATCTGTCGGATGAAACCGGAACCCGGGTAGTGTTTTCCCTTCTTCATCCTTCATGAACTCCCAATTACCACTCACTTTCTTTACATCCATGATCTCTTCCACCTAGCTACCTCCTTCTGATCTGGCCTCCTCTAATTTGTTTCTTTCTCACTTTTGTTATATGTAGAGCTATATATCCTGCAACTGGGTCGATCTAGCTACCTTATAAATGTGAAGCAAATGACTTTGAGCAGTCAGGTCAAGAGAGGCGCCGAATTTTCTTCAACGTCGCAATAATAGGATTCCTTCTCAATGTGTCTTCTACGTACGTATGCATTTTTCAATTCTGTGTATTTAAGCAAACAGGAAAATGTATATATAATTACATTATAAGGATCTAACCTATTAGTAGTAAACAGATGGTGGGGACCACTACATACATATGGAATTGGGTGTATATATATACACACACACAGAAATTAATTGAACGCTGGCATAATTTTCGTAAAGTAGTTAAACTTTGACTGATCACTTTGTGCGACCTTGACTTTGGACTGGATATGTTGGAACTGTTCTCTACGAAGTCCGCCCTTGCCCAAGAAAGACTTTTTTAGGAAAGATTGGCATCAGTACCTAATTAACAGTTAATGCATGGCTATGGTAGTGTATAACCACGAATGGTGTCCCTTACAAATTGTGAATAATTTTGATGACATATATGCATCAAGTAATGAATTGTTATTTGTTCGTGGTTAATGAGATTAAACGTTTTAAATAATTGAACCTTCATGTGATGATCCTTCATAAAAGAGGGTAATTCTTCTGTTAATTTGTTATTTTCTAAGTATTTTGCGTCTGCTAATATGGGTTTTGTTCAGGAAGGTAGAGTGCTAACGGGGTGCAAAATCTTTCTTGTCTTAATAGCTTCGTTTAGAAAAAGTGTTGCACTAGAACTTTCCTACGCATATATTTACTTTGTATTTACTTAATTTATAGGCAAATTTTGGCCATAAAAAGACATTAACTGGTTAGCACATTTGATCCTGATCAATCCAGAAGAAAACCTAAAAGGAAGGTGCTTGTTCAGGCCCCATGCCCAATTTCGACGGTTGTTAATTAGCAATTTCTTAACGTAAAGGCGTCGACTTACTGAGCATGGAAATAATTGATTTTCGTAATTGTGTAGGAAATCTTCTCTAGCTATTTATTATAGCATAGAAAGATTCAACGTGCAATTGATCAGCGCAAATTAGCTGATCTATCAGATTTCATCTAATTTGATTTATCAGGGGCCGGTTAGCTAGCTAGCTTAATGACAGGGGGCCGAAAAAGACTCCACGTAACAGCTTTTCATCAAGTCAAGAGGTTGAGGGAAAAAAGAGGCTAACTATAAGAGAACATCAGAATAAGAATAAGTAAGGAAGAGCTAGTCATGATGGAGACAAAGAAATATTCTTAAATATATACATATACTCGAGGGCCCAGTTATTTTGAAGCTGTTTTTCTTTTTCTTTGGTCAATTAGAGCAGCGCTGGAAGCTTCTTCTCCATTCAATACCTCACTAGAAGAATATTTCAACTAGAACTAGCTACATGCCACTTATGAGGCCAAAATGACATCCATATATAAGACTTGTTGTGGCCACACATCCTTCTCTACGTACCATGTCAATGAAGAACGATTCACCAACCTTTAAAATATAAATACGCTTCACATTATACTACTATTTTTTTTAAAAAAAAGAGATATATAGTTGATGACACCATACTGATCCATTGCTTATATGTTCACATCCGGGCGGCACGGGCGGCGCACCAATGTAACTTAGCTCCTCGATGTCAACAATCCTTATCATGGTGATGCTACGGGATATTGAGTTATTTTATTTAGTCTTTTGGGTAAAATTGCCGGCATTTAGTTTGTGGTCAAATCTTGATTAGTAATTTTCTGAACCATGTTCTCATTTCTTTGACGAGGTCTTCCATTCAGAAACTTTGGAAGAACAGTATCCCATTTCATTTGGACTTCAAATGTTGCTTTCCTCAAACAAAGATTGTTTCCACCAATCCTTAAACTATTTATTAAGTATATATATATATTTCTACCTGTAATAACTGTGCTGATATCAGAACTTTTATAATTCATACAAGGAAAACAAGCTGCATAAATCTGAAGTTTTATTAATATTAGGTAACATGTCGTGTCGTGCGTCACTCATATTACAGATTAATTTTAGCTATATAAATAAAATCTTATTAAATAATGAAATAAATTATATAATATTCTAATATCTTAAGGATAGATTCTAATTAACTCTGGCTTTTAAGATAAATCCTAACTAAATATGAAGATAGATTATAATAATTAAATTTGTATTATAGTTTAAAATTTTTTGTTGTGTTTTGATTGAGTAAATTACTTATTTTTAACGAGGGGTTCAATATATATTGAGTTTTCTTTTTTATCAATAAGAGTAGGTTATATAGTCACTCAAGCTAAAATATTAACCTAAATTAGCTGATTATTACACATGATTATGAAATATAATATTCAAAACAGTAGATTAATTAATGCTATTTTTTCAGAGCAGATCAATCTTATCAATTAATGTAGATAATCTATAAGTGGAAGTCTGAGTCAAACAGGCCCGTAGATATGAAATTTGAGTCAAACATGACGTGCCACTTATTTGATCAATGACTCAAGGATTAGTTCCAACATTTGTGCATTGCCAAGACCAAAGACAGTGAGATGGTAGGTAAATCAAAATTTGAATATAAAATATCATCTTTGTGCCGGCCCAGAAAACATGCAGGGAGGTTAATTAAAGAGGCGAGGAACATGAGTTAAATAAGTTGTATTAATTATGTTTCACCTCCGTCCACCCATATCAAGCTTCTTATAATACGGCCGAGTGTCTCGTATCTGATCTTCTTCAGAACGTATACCAAGAAGATTTAGATTAAAGTAAAGGTGGCCTGTGAGAGCTTTGACAAATTCTTAGAATTACCCACCAGTTTAATTTCTCTTCTCCCTGTGCTTGACATATAAAACTGGTTCAAAGTAATACAGTCATATAAGAAGTTTTTGGATGTGTACGACACAAAACTCCAAAGTTTGTGGATTCTTGTTCTGGAACAGGACACCCGAACAAACGATAGGTAAAACAGTTGAACCTTTGGCATTGTAAGCTACATGCATGCTAAAGAACCCGAAGAACAGTAAAGACTTGCAAAATTGACATATTCAAGTCAATTTGTCCTCACCCAAGCCCGAGTTTTGATTGTCATTACAAAATCAATTATTGGATTCACAGAAGGGTAAAATCCTTCTCTCTTCACTCTTTATCTGCATCTTATAATTTCTAAGCAGTAGACGTCTCCTCTTTGAAAGAAAAGGTGGGATGTTTTCTTCAAAATGTCATCTTCACCGAATGAACAGCAAGAGCTTCATTGGTGCAAGACAGCAATGATAACATTATAGAGCCTTGTTGGCAAGCAGGAAAGACATTAGTCATGCAAATGTTGGTGGATCTCAGTTCTTCGGTGGAGAACAAGTCTTGATCAGCCAATTACGGTAGTCCACAAGGTTTTCTTTTTTAATTTTTTGTTTTCTTTTTCAATTTTTCCTCGAAGAAGATTTAAGTGTCCTATCTTCTAGTCTTTCAAACATTCCGGCCGTGTTGTTTCATCGCTTGCCACCTCTGTTTTCTGTAAATTATATTTATAAAACATTTAATTAATCATTTGTTGGGCTCCCTTTGATTGACATGAAATAAATATGAATGACATAAAACTTTTATATAGTCAATGTTAATAATAATAATATGTTTTTAAGAAAAAATGGTACAACTTATTATATTTTATTTTAAAATTAATCATCGTTATCATCGAGTGAATCACCTGTATACTCTCCGGTATATAAAAAAGTTGCAAATTTTTAATCTCTTGAAATAAGAAAAATTAATTCCACAGATTCAGTCCACATAGAAGCGACCATTAATGTTTTATGCTCCCAATTTTCATGTATCCCAATGTACATGTAATTATCTTTAATTTAGATACAAAATAATTTATTTAATTTATAAAAATATATTAAATGTATCTAATTTTAATAAAGTTGAATGTTATTTATACTACTTTCATGCACCGAGCTTTCACCTCTTCCCAATCTTATCTAAGGTACAAGTTAACGATTGAGTCATTTTTTTTATTTTCTTATTCTTTTCTCAAATATGATATATCTAAAAAAATTGAAACTTATTTAAAATGACCAACTAGCCAGTAAATAACTCAATTTTAATATTTATCAAAATCTCAACATGAGATTATATTTTCAACATCCCTCTCATAGCTATAAAAATCGGAATCAGACATTGAATCAGATTGGAAAGGAGTCATTGAATTAGACTGATTCATAAAAAATCGGATAAGAATCAATTTACTTGAATTGGTCAAATCAATGGGTTATTAATTATAGAATATATTATTTTAATGTTATGGTATGTATTATATTTTATAATATTTTTTTAATTTTTTTTGAATTATTTAAAGTTAGTTATTATTTTTTACTCAAGTCAGAGTCGAGTCAACTTTTAATTACAAGAATGTTACCGACCCATTTCTTTCCCCGACGCTTCTCTTCCCCCAAACCCTCGATGCTGCCCTCCTTCTCCGCCGCCCCTGCCCAGTCCGACCCCATCCCCCCATTTGTTGGCCCTACTAGTCCCCCCCCCCACTTGTCGCCGCCCACCCTTCATCGCCACCCCTGCCCCCACCTCGTCACCCTCTTTTTTCCCCTTCCCTCTCCCTTGTTCGCCCTCACCTAAGCCCCGACCGTCTTCTTTGACTGCCACCGCTGCCCACTGCCATGGCTGCGCCCCCCCCCCATTGACCCCCCTCACCTCTTGCCTCGTCCTGAATTGGCTAACTCAGGGCGAGAATCGGCTTGAAAGCTAATTCTTGGTCCAATGTTTGGCCAAAATGATCCAGCCTCATTTTGACTCGATTTTCGCCTAATTGAGTAAATTCAGCCGATGATTTTTGCAACTATGATCCTTCCACTTGCAAAGTGATTAACTATTAGCAAGTAATTATATATACTCCTATATCCTATTCTATAACATAATTTTTTAACGCTTTAAGACGATAGAGGAGAGGGAGCTTTTTAACCTATTCTTGATTTATTTTATTTTATTTTATTGTTTTGCTCCTTTTAAACTTATTTTTAGCCATACAAGTCTTTAGTTAGCCTCTTTGGTTTTTCTTCTTCTTTTTTTTAACTATACCACTTAGATTTTTTTTACCTCTCTTGGCTTTAGTTTTTATACAACGAGGCTCGTCGATGACTCTGACTTTGATAATATATAAAAAAAGATATTATCCAAAATAATTAGCTATATATTTAGGCATCAGTAGCCCAACTTGTAATATTTATAAGGTCTTACCCCATACACACACACACACATATGTGTGTATATATATATATATATATAAATGAGGGGCTGTACCCTCAATAATATCAAATTATAAAAAATAAAAAGTACAAAAAATAGATCAGCAGCTGAACTATAATTCATTTGCAACTTACAAGTATTAGCAACCAGTCTCTTCGCTAAACCATCACAACCAGTAGATTTATTAAACTAATTCTAGGATTGCCTATATACAATAAAGGCTTTTTTTTTTTGATAATTAGTTTACACCACTTCCAATTGTGTTTTATGTAATAAAACAGCTGACTGCATAATTTGGCATCTCAATCTCCTTTCTTGTACCTGTGCAAAAGTAATTAACCAAATAGAAGAGCCTCTTGAGCACAATTTGATCCCAAGTTAATAATCCAGACAAAACAAGAATTGTACAGCATGCAGGGGAGTGCTATTATAAACTTGAAGAATTACTTTCTTTTAGTACAGTAAGTTGTAAATTTCAATAAACATTAGCAGGTATGATTGGTTTTGTGCTTAAGAAAAAAGTAGAAAATTAAGCTGTAATTAAGAAAGGTACCTGCAGTTTGCCAATAACTCCAAGCAGTTCATAATTCTTCGAGCAGGGCCTTCTCTCTTCCTACCACGAATGCTAACTCTGACATCAGTTCACCAGATTCTTGAGTCTGTTATCCAAGGTCGACCAATTATAATTACATCTTAGTATATATATTATGATTGACTCTCCAACTTGGGTTAATTTCTTTCAATATGCATGCATGCTTATTGTTAACTGAGGTATATATCTCCCATGGGATGCAGGCGACTGCTACATCTGTTTATTGATGTTGCCAGGTTTTCTGCTTTGTGGAGAACAATTGGAAGTGTTTCAAGGTCTGCCTGCAATAATTTCAATACATTAACATATTCAATTATATTATCAAGTTATACACGAAAAGAGCATTAAAAAATGCAAGAAAAAGATTACAAAAACTATACGCACCTTTGCACCTTCAACAAAAGGAACTCTACAAATTGCCTCCTGCACCCGGTCCTTGGTGTTTGAAACTGCAGAGAAGTGTTGCCTCTCCATCTCTTCCCATGCTTCCAAGTACTTCATCTACATTGTTTTCCCATCAAATTATGCAATTACATTTTCTTTTTTTGTAATGTATTTGATCCAATCTGGCTGCAGCTAAGCATAGTTGAAAACAGAAAAATAGCTTCTAACTACCTGAGATCCTAGTATACTGTTCAGTTTCATCTCATCCTTCTCCCTCTCTAACTGGAACCTCTTTTGCACAACAGATTTTCGCAACTTGAAATATTTGCCCATGCATTTGAGCAAGTGATCTACATGGGAACATAAATAAACCACAAGGAATGATCGATCACTTAGTACTATAAAAGAGTTTTTTATGTACACTAAATAACACACCTCTGACTGCATGATCTTGCCCCTGTTTACTATCTCAGCCCTTGCATTTGCAAATCTCCATTGGAACAATCTGTTGTGGAGAAGTCGAAGGTCATGGGTAACTTCACCCACCAGCTTTAGCTCCATAGCCACTAGACTTAGGGAAGAAAATGGTATCTTCCCCTTCAACAACTCCAAGCCCAAGATTAGGAAATTCCCCATCCCACTTTTGGCCTTCATGCCTGGAGGCCTTAAAGTGGAGAAGGAATGCGCTGCCTTCCCGCCGTCGTCGTCACCAGAGAGAGGCGGAGACTGGTTTCTTCCCGGCGACAATGCCCACGGAGACATGGAGAAACCATAAGTTGTCAAAGAGTTGGCTCTCTTCATTATTGCACTCTTTGCCAAGGAAACATTCAAATTGGGAGAAGACCCGCTTGCATTCGGACCTTTACTAGACAGGCCGAAGGACCTTGATTGCATGTTGCATTTTGGTTGTAGAAGATGAAATGGCCGCCTCACTTCTCTCTGACTCAGAGCTAAGTATATTTTAATTGAAGAATCTAAAGGCTTGTTGTTATTGCTTCTTTTTAATAAAAAGTAATCATCAACAGACTCTTCCCGTCGTTAGAGCAATCTGAAGATGAAGGGGAGCTCAAAAAGTTATGATTACGAGTGTATATCATTGATCCACCAATGGGCGGTTCTCCTTTGTTATCTTGTTCTCGTTCTTGATCTGATCCAGCTCCTAGTCATTAGCGAATCTGATGGATTGGGAGCAACTCCTCTGCCTGCTAAGTGAGGAAGCATCCTTTGATGTCCTCTATATGAAATCCATCTGTTGATAAAAACTTTAACTTTAACTAAATTATACAGATGATAAAAAACCATCATCAATAAAATCTTCTTCAGATTAAATCATCAAGAAAATAAAATTTAATTACGGAAGCATACCTGAATCTATAATAGCAGAACGATTCTTCACTTTTTAAGGTTTTGATTTTCCAAATTCTGCACCGGTTCTCCAAGGCCAGAGTTTTTGAATGATCGGATACCAGAAAAGAAAAACTACGATGCGAATTTGGGGACCATAACCGTATTTATTCGTATAACTGTATTTATCCTTATCTTTCATAATTCCAATTTAATCCATTATAAATTACAGATTACGAAAATAGTATCTACACATATTTATCTTAAATATTAATGGCCTATTAACCATAATTTTAATATATCAATTTAATTTAGGCCCAAACCTTATTAATAGCATATGATACAATTATATACTTGTATATATACGTCTAAAATCCAACAATCTCCCACTTGGACTATATATATAAAAATAATTGTATATTACCTTATGAGCTCTAAAATAACATACGCTATTATTCTAAAATAACAATCTCGTCTATTAATTAATGTTAATATAGGATCAAAGTGATTTTTGTTATATTTATCGTAACTAAACCCATCCATAATCACATATATCAACATAATTAAATGACATAGATTAAGTATGGATGTGTAGCATGAAAATTACATGTAATTTGATCTGAACATGCCTATTTTCAACTGGTCCAACCTTATGAGATCTCCAAAATAGAGTAAAACATAAACCAAATACTTCAACAAAATAAACTCCTACTAAAGTAACATATCATCAAATGATACAACACCCAGATGAGCAACATGCTCATGAATGACCTTGGGTGTTAAACTTTAAGTAAGTGGATCCACAACCATAGAGTTTGTCCCAATATGCTCTATAGAGACTTTACAGAAACTTTGTCACTCTAAACTCTTTCTTTCAAAACAAAGAACTTGATTTCTATATGTTTTGATTTAGATGAGCTCATGTTGTTATTTGAATATGATACTGCAGACTGATTGTCACAAAATAACTTAAGTGGTCTTTCAATATAATCAACAATGGGCAACCCTGCGACAAAATTCTGCAACCATATTCCATGATTGGATGCCTCATAACAAGCTATGAATTCAGCTTCCATGGTGGAAGAAGCTATGAGTGTCTGCTTAGCACTCTTCCAAGAAATAACTCCTCCAGCAAGTAGGTAGACGTAGCTTGACATCCACCAAAATCAAAATCAGAATAACTAATGATCTCAAGTTGATCTGACTTCAAACATGTAAGCATGTAATGTTTTGTTCTCTGAAGATACCTTATGACTTTATTAGCTGTTTTCCAATGATCCAAACTTGGATTGCTTAAATATTTACCCAACATTTCAACCAATATACGCTAATATCTAGCACGTATATACTTGAGCATACATAAGACTTCGCACTCACTGAAGCATAGGGAATCTTTTGCATTTCATTTCATTCTATGTCATTTTTAGGGCACTGATTGAGACTAAATTTGTCTCCTTTAGATAACAGGGGAATCTCCTGGTTTACAACCTTGCATGCCAAATCTCTTAAGTACTTTTTTCTATATAGGTCTTATGTGATAATCCAAGTATACATCGAAAGTGATCTCGATGTATTTGAATTCATAATACAAAAGATGTATTTCCAAGATCTTTCATTTCAAATTTTTTTGATAAAAACACTTGGTTTCATGCAAGAAACTTATATCATTTCTAGCAAGCAATATATCATTAACATATAAAACCAAAAAATATACATATTCCCACTAAACTTATTCTATATACAATCATCAATAACATTCATCTCAAAACCAAATGAGAGAATCATTTGATGAAATTTGTGATTCCATTGACGAGAGGCATGCTTAAGTCCATAGATGGATTTCTTTAATTTGCAAACCATATTCTTTAAATCTCTTGATACAAAGTTTTCTAGTTGCACCATGTAAATTATTTCATCAATGCCACCATTTAGAAACGTAGTCTTTATATCTATCTGATGTAACTCATGGTCAAAGTGTGCCACTAATGCCATAATTATTCTGAATGAGTCTTTCGATGAAACTGGAGAGCAAGTCTCATTATAATCGATGCCTTCCTTTTGAGTAAAACCCTTTGCAACAAGACGAACCATATATCTTTCTACATCACCTTTCGAATCCGTCTTGGTTTTAAATATCCATTTACAACCAATAGCTTTCGCACCTTTAGGAAATGGAACAAGATCTCAAACGTCATTAGCTTTCATAGACTTCATCTCTTCATTCATGCCATCAATCCACTTTTGAAAATTAGAATTCTTCATGGCTTGATGAAAGTTGATTGGATCATCTTCCACCATTCCAGTGTTATCCTAATGCTCTTGGAGAAAGATGATATAATCATCTGAAATTGCATTTCTCTTTTCTCTTCTAAATCTCCTCAATGGCATTTGCTCTTGAGGTTGTTGAGTTTGCTTTTCAGGTATAACTTGATTAGGGAGATTCTCGACATTGTCTTGTAATTCTGATATTGTTTCTTGAACAACATCAGGAATATAATCTTGATCCTAATTATTGTCAAGAACAATCATAGGAAGAGAATCAGATTCTTCTTCAAAGACAAAGTCTTTAACTTCATTTCCCCTCCAAACTTAACATCCTCAAAGAACTGGGCATTTTCCGTCTCAAAGAATGACCTTATTGTGGGATCATAAAACTTATACCCTCTAGACTGTTTAGAGCACCTAACAAAATAGCTACTAACTGTTCTTAAGTCTAGTTTCCTTTCATGTGGCCTATAAGGCCTTGCCTCAGCTGGACAACCCCAAATGCGTAAATGCTTAGTACTGGGTTTTTTTCAGTCCATAATTTATAAGGGGTCTTAATTGTTGCCTTTGTTGGTATTCTATTAAGAAGATATGCTGTTGTCTTTAGTGCCTCACCCCAGAGTAAATTAAGTAAAGTAGTATGAGCAATCATACTTCTTACCATGTCTTTTAATGTTTAGTTTCGTCTCTCAGCAACACCATTCATGCTAGGAGTACCTGACATTGTGTATTGTGGGACGATTTCACATTCTTCTAGGAATTTGGCAAATGATCATGGACGTTGTACACCTGATCCATCATATCTACCATAGTATTCACTACCACGGTCAGATCTGATAGCCTTAATAGTTTTGTCAAGTTGGTTCTCAACTTTAGCCTTTTATGCCTTAAACATATCCGATGCTTGAGACTTCTCATGAATGAGATAAAGGTATTCATAACGAAAATAATTGTTTATGAATGTAATAAAATATTGTTGACTATTCCAAGAAGCCATAGAAAATGACCCACAAATATTCGTATGTATTAGTTCTAAGATACTTGAAGATCTATTGGAACCTACTATCCTTATTTTGTTTGTTTTCCCTTAATGCACTCAATACAAACTTGAAAATCTGATAAATTAAGAGAATCAAGAATTCCATCTTACATAAGTCGTTTAATTCTTTGTTTAGAAATATGTCATAAACGCTTGTGTCAAAGTAAAGCAAAATTTTCATTGCTTAATTTTTTTGTACCGCATAAACCTACATGCAAAGTTTTATTAAAAGATGCAATAATATCAAGTAAATATAAATTATCATAAAAAGACAAGGAACCCGTATCCACAATATTTAAATTTAGAATAGACTAAACTTATTATTTTCTAAATGAACAAGAATAACCAAATTTATCCAATATAGAAATAGAAACCAAATTCTGTTTAAAAGACGGTACTACACATGTTTTTTTTAAATCCAAATAATATCTTGTCTTCAATAATAATCTAAAAGTCCATATTGCTTCAACTATAACTGATTTGCCATCACCCATATAGATGAATCTTTCAGCATCATTTGGCTTTTGGCAACTAAGGCAACCCTGCATTGACACACCCGAATCTAGCCATCAAGTGTGTATTGGCACTGAAACTAAATTAACCTCAAAACAAACAAAATTAAGAAATGGACCTTTCTTTTCACGTCAAGCATGATACTTAGTGCATTTCTTCTTCATATATCCTAGTTTACCACAAAAGAAACAGCAAGAAGCCTTTTTTTTTGATGTTGCTTGTGATAACTATTAACAACTTCCTTAGCCCTCTTTCTTTTCTTATTTTTGTCCAGATAGGTACTAGCCAAGTGAGCACTTTCAGCCTGTTCTTGCTTCAACCTTTCTTCTTCTTGCACACAATAAGAAATGAGCTCATTAAGAGTCCATTTGTCCCTTTGACAGTTGTAAGTGACCTTGAATTGTCTGAATTGTGGCAGAAGAGAAATTAAAACTAAAAGCACGAGCAAATCTTCTGATAGCTCTAAACTTAGTACTTTTAGTTTTGAAGCAATAGTTGACATCTATAAGATGTACTCTCTTATTCTTGTTTTGCCTTTAAACTTCATTGAAATCAAGTTTGACAAAAGTGTACTTGGTTCAGCCTTATTGTTTTTTACAAAACGCTTTTCAATTTCTTTTAAGAAATTCACTGGCTGTAGTAACATTTTCAGACACATCCTCCCCGAAGGTTTCTGGAATCCCACGTTTCATGATCAAGACTCATGCGATTTAAATATTCCCACTTCTCAATGTCCCGTTTTTCCTCAATGGAACTTTTGTCTGTAAGAGAAGCAAGTTGTTCAGTCATTAATGCAAGGTAAAGATCTATGTAGCTGAGAACGATTATCACGTTCTCTTTCTAATCCGTAAAATTATCTTTAAGCATAAGAACTGAATTGATGTTGGCAGAAATCATATAAGCAGATTGATTAACTGAATCCATAGAACAAAACAACATACCCATAATAAGATTAATAATTCAAACAATGATTAATCCCATCAGCAGATACCTAACATAACATTAGTGTTTAGTCTTTGGACAGAAATATTAATTTGTAAGTGGTACTCTCAGTGCAATAATCAAATATAGATAATAAATCCTATCAAATAATAAACCTTCCTTTGGGCCGATTTATTATCCATATGAAAACTTAATAATTATCCCATATTTATTACCACAAATGAATATATAATTTTGTCAAATATTAACCATCATTTGGGCCGATTAATATTCACATGAATCATATACCCACAACCGTCTTAATACTTTAAAATAAATTAATTTCTACAAAAGAAACTACTTTGGTAGAATATTGTAGTCCTTAATAAATTTTAAAATATTAATCATAACTAAACCATAATTTGAATTTAATAATCCCAAATAATATAAAATAGAAAAAAGTTATAAAAATATCTTTATTTAGAAATTTCTAAAATTATAACCTTTTGTAACTTTATTTTCCTCATTTGATATTTTACCAAAAGAGGACATTGATTTGAGAACAAATATCCCATATACAATTTCCTGTAATTTCCTTACCTACTAACAGTGCAAAATTTAGGGTTACTCTCAATAGGTTGAAGACCAAATCAATTTGTTCTCCTAGACAAAAGTGATAAATAAAAGAATACTTCCCAAATATCGAAATTATTTGATTAATGAACGAACAATATCACCCACCCTTTGTTCAATAAGATACCAAAGTGGATGATTGACTAATTAAAAAAATAAATAAACACAAATCAAATTAATTCTCAATGATCTAATATGAAGAAGTTTTGATACCACTTGTTGATAAAAACTTTAACTTTAACCAAATTATACAGATGATAAAAAACCATCATCAATAAAATCTTCTTCAGATTAAATCATCAAGAAAATAAAATTTAATTACGGAAGCATACCTGAATCTATAATAGCAAAACGATTCTTCACTTCTTTAGGTTTTGATCTTCCAAATTCTGCACTGATTCTCTAAAGCCAGAGTTTTTGGATGATGGGATACCAAAAAGAAAAACTACGATGCGAATTTGGGGACCATAACCGTATTTATTCGTATAACCGTATTTATCTTTATCTTTCATAATTCTAATTTAACCCATCATAAATTAGAGATTACGAAAATGATATCTACACATACTTATCTTAAATATTAATGGCCCATTAACTTTAACTTTAATAGATCAATTTAATTTAGGTTCAAACCTTATTAATAACATATGATATAATTATATATTTGTATATATACGCCCAAAATCCAACACCATCAACCTCTCATTCCCAAGATGATCAGAAAGAGTTCCCGAGGATTTGTTGTAGTTGCCGTAGAAGTAGAAATCTTCTTGTGCGTAGCAGGAGAGGAGCTAGTAGTAATGGACGGCCATATTGATCTTGCCTCGACCAACGAGGAATATTGGACATCCTCCACACTGCTTCTCCAATGCTTTTCATCGGAAACTTGTCCAAATTTCTGGTGAGGCGGAGAGACGAATCGACTTGGAGATGACGGGATCCCACCGGCTCTCGGCGAGGAGCCGGGGGTGGCATCCCGGGACTTGGACTGGCCGGACTTGCCTGCCACGTTAGCTGTGTTTGTGCTTGGAAGGGGGAAGTAGTGTTGATATAGAAGTCCACTTAATTCATGTTCTTTTATGTATGTACATATAAGTTGGATTGATTGTTGGCATTGAGAGCTGGAAAATGTTCTTATAATTATATGAAGTGGAGATAGAAGCAATTAGGCTGGATTTGCTACAGACTAGGGAGGTGAGATCATAGAAGGATTCCAAGTGGAGGAGGATGGAGTTCCGGAGATACCAACCGCCTTCACCTATGCAACTGCAACTGTCTCTTCTTTTGACTTATTCTATCTGTAAAGTCATCAGATTGGTGTCTTCAAACTAGCAATGTCCACGGCGCGGACAAATCCGTTTCCGCAAATTTCATGTCTGTCCCGTCCACAAAATTTTTTTGCTGATTCGCGCAGACATAGAAACAAATACCGACATCACATAGACTAATATAAAACATACAATCAATATAAATTAAAA
The DNA here is from genome assembly GCA_033002965.1 of Piper betle. Taxonomy (NCBI): domain Eukaryota; kingdom Viridiplantae; phylum Streptophyta; class Magnoliopsida; order Piperales; family Piperaceae; genus Piper; species Piper betle. The sequence goes on from JAURVB010004052.1 coordinate 244,082, forward strand.
ATGTTAAACTAAAAAATAAATAGAAATAGATACATTTTACTAAAATAAAAGTTTAAATAACTTATTTTAGATGGATCTAATTTGCATAATTTTGAATTTTTTTATGATAAACCAAAGATACACCACTTCTCTTTCATTACATATTTAAAATTTCTAAAGAAGCATCAAATCAACAACAAATTTTTAATTATACAAAAATTTCATATTTGAAAATATAACATAAATCTTGAGTTGAAAATGTTCTCCATTTCTTGCGGCACACACTTAAGATTCATTATAAAAGCTATATGCATTTACAGTTTAGGCAATAATATAATTTAAAATGACAACCCTTCAAACTCGTAATAAATCCTAAAAAATCCTAAAAAATATGAAAAATCTCATAAAATATAATACACACAATAACACTACAATGCTATATTTTATAACTGATAACCCACCCAAACTACTCTATAATGCGTCCTAATATGTTATTTAGTATAAAAATAATTTTACGATCAAATACATAAAAAAAACATACCACATATTTTCATATACTATGATAACTCCTTTCTTATTATCTTTCCGATATTATTATAATATACTTAGGTACATTTGACCCTTATTGCTTATAACTTATGACTGGTTTCGACTCAGCACACGGTTCATAAAAGTGACTTGACTTGAACTGACTAGTTTCCTAATGTAAAACTATAACTCGAGTTACAGGCGATTATAGGTACGATATTTTTATATATGTATTTTTATCTCTTGGTAATGAATTATAAATCTTTTGGCTATCTTATTTATGTTTTTAGTGGTCTGTCTCTTATATAAGCCATAGCATTCATAATTTGTTAAACTTATGATTTTAGTTAATGAAGCAATGATAAACAATTAAATTGTTGTGGTAGAGATTTTCTAGAGGTAGCAGACTCATGTTAATTAAAATTGGCTTTTGTTCTTTTATTATAGTAAAATTATTTTTTATAATTTATGTTAATAGTCATTAATAAGATTTATCTACAATTTTAAATATGTTTTGAGTAGGTAAGTGATATTATATATTATTATATTATATTATTATATTATATTATTAAGTTGAATTCGAGTTAAGGTATAAGTCGATTTCGAGTAGAGTTCGAGTTATAACCAAGCCAAGTTGAGTCGGACACTGAGTTATAACCGATTTCTTACAATACTAACGTCCTTGCATAGATTTGCTTGTGGCATATAAAGCGCCTCTCGACAAATTTTATCTTTGTTTTTTAAATGACCATACGATAAACAGAGTTCTTATCATGGACCCATGTCCAGCCCCTCAAATTATATATCATTCTTGTAACATCCATATATGTCTCTAGGGTTGCTAATTTAGCGAGACAGCTCGTGAGCATTCGACATTCGGCTCGACTTGGCTCAACTCGAAACTCAATATTTAAATGTTCGAGTTCGAACTCAAATCCTACGATTCGAGTTTGAGGAAAGTAGTATTTGACTCTACTCGAGTCGATAATAGCTCGAATTCAATTCGAAATTGACTTGTAGCTCGAGTCGAACTTGACTCGATAATATAATATAATAAGAGCACGAGGTATCTGTGCTGCAGCACAGGTACTTAACTGTGCTTAACTTTTTCCCCAGCCGTTGGATTATATCCAACGGCTGGAAATGAAATCTATTACACCCACCGGCTTTTAACTGTTTTTATCATTAAACAACCACCCCGGCCATGGACGACGGCGTGGGCGCTGCCACTGTTGCCGCCGGCGACGCTGAGCCCGACCCCTCAGCCCCCCTCTCCCCGACCTCGGCCTCCTCGTCGACCGTCTCCACGCCTGCTCCCTCGTCATCAAGTCCCGCGCGTCCGCTCCTGCATCCTCTCCCACCTCCCAGCCTTCTCCGCCGCGTTCTCTGCCGCCGCCCGCTCCACGTCTCCGCCGCCGACATCGACGCCCTCCTCGGCCTCCTCTCCCCCGGCACCCTGGTGCCTCCACCCTCCCCTTCGCCGCCCCACCGCCGCACCTCCCCCTCCGGCGCACCTCCTTCGCGGCCTTGCCCGCAATGCCATCCCTGCTCACGCCCTCTCCCTCTATCTCCGCCTTGCCGCCACCGGGGACCCCTCCCTACGCCCCGACAACTTCACCTACGCCTTCGCCGTCTCTGTCGTTTCTGCCGGCAGTGGATACCCCATTCCCGTCGTCAGAGCTTCCAAGGCAATGCCTTTATTGGGTCGGCGCTGGTCGGCTTCTACCTCAACTTCTCTGAGGTGGGTGATGCTACGAAGGTGTTCGATGGAATGTCTGAGCGGGATATGGTCGCGTGGAACGCCTTCTTCTCCGGCTTTTGATGTGAATTCTCTTGTAGGTAATAGGGCCAATTTCTTTTTTCCTTTTCATTGATGAATTAATTTTTACACGGTGGATTTGGGGCTCTGTATGATAAGTATTGCGAGCATATGGTGGCATTCAACATGGTTATTGCTCATGCACTGCGTGAAGCAGGTGTAGATGACCCTGATCATCTGATGACTGTAAGAATAAAATTACTTCTCAGAAAATCAATAGGATTTTCCAGGCTCATGCTCATTGTCTTGGTTGCAGTCGTTTACATATGGTAAGAATGCATTCTTTTAAATCTTTGTCCATTTCTGCATTTTCTGTGTAGCACTTCAATTGCTACACATTGGTGAAGAATGTGTTTGTTCCAATGGTCAAATTGGATTCCTTGTGGCAGCTTTTTTTTTACATGCTATTCATTTAACTTTTAGAATGTGAAAAGTCGTGACTTTGTTTTGTTTGAGTGATTTTTACATGCTATTCATTTGTTTGTTCCAATGTGTTTGACTTTTACATGCTATTCATTCCTAGAATGATGGTTTTATTTTCTCTTGATCATGATGGACTTCTCGTAACAGATTTTTCATTTCTTGTGAGTTGAGCATATGAAGAATCACAAGTTTGATGGACTTCACCATTGATCACGAGCATTTTGGTTTGGTTATATCTTGCTCACCCTTGATCACAACTTGGGCATTTTTGTGTCATCCTCGACGAAAACATCAGCAAAAGCTGCTTTTAATCATGTAGGCATTGAGGATACTTCAATGTTAGAAACTGGTTTTTGTGTCGTACTCGTTAGGGATATTTCAGCAGCAAATTTTTTTTTTCATTTGTCAGGGTCTTGCTACTCTACTGGACTGCTTGACAATCATTTATGTGTTGAAAACTCAATGTAACACCATTAATCAATCTGTTACGAGGTTTTTTTGTGCCAAGCATGCTTCCTTCCTGTAGTATCTTCTTGACTCATTAAAGGAAACTACTGTTCTGAAATGTGGGCGTACAATGCACTTATAATGCTTTGATGAGATGAGAATGAGAAATCAGTAAGTTTTATGCAGCTGCGGATGTTATTCATTAATTTCTCTCTGTCTAAAACTTTGCACTAAAGCTACTATCAAACTTTGTTGTGTTCTCAGATACACATGTGCAAAATGTGCAAGACTCACGGCTGCTTGTCTTGCTAATTTATGCTGTTAGCTTCTCCCCTTCTGAAGGTAAGCACATGGCTGCAACCATTACTTTATGCGTATCAAACAAGAGACTCAACATTTTCCATCTGCAGGATTAAGAAGAACGCAGATGGTTGCCAAGACAACAAACGAAGGCTGATTACAAGACTATTAAAATTGGGCAAATCATATTTTTTGCTACATCTATGGAACTTAAAACTCAATGCGAAAGTTTTCTGGTACAGTCTGCTAAGAGATGGCTGATTGAGGTGGAGACACTTGAGGAATTGAAAAATGTGTTATGTTTTGCAATTTTTATGTTCTAGGCATGATGTTTACAGGAATTGAAAAATGTGTTGTAAATGTTTGTCGGCCAGACCGTTGCTGTTTCAATTTTAAATGTTTTGTCTATCTGACATGAAAGCTTGTCGTCAGACCACCAACTTATGTTTTTTAATGACTTAAACTGTTGTAAATCTTTAGCTCAAAATTGGCAGAGCACTCAAGAAATTCTTGAGGGATGGTGGTTCGAATCCATCAAGATCTTACATAGTCAAAATTTAATGAAAATTTGAGATGTTATAATTATGTAAATAGACAAAAAATGGTATCATTGAATTTTGATATCATGATTGTGTTTCAAGTGATATATATATATATATATATATATATATATATAGATATTAAAAGCATCTGTGATTATATATTTAATCTACAACAGAAAAAACTAAGCTACCAATTTAATTGACTTTCAATCAATTTAATTGGTTTTTCTTTGTTGATTTGTAAAATTGATTTGCCCGCACAGATATGAATGTAAATTTAGAACATCCAGGACCGAAGAATTTCTATTCTTTGTCTTTATTTTCTCCCTCATCTTGTCTTTATTGTAAAAGCAATCATAGTTTCATATGTTTTTCTTTGTCTTAATGCATCAGTCGGTAAAACCGCAAAAGGATCGAAAATTCAGTGGTAAAATTGAAATGACTATAAGGTATAGCTGCATTCATAATCAAAATAGGTACGTATGCAAAGCCATCACGTTTAATTACTTCCAGCTTTTCTTTTGGTACTGAATCCGTATTTGTATAAATCAGACCAGTCTTAACCAATACTCATGTGTTTGATGCTGTAATGAAACAACAATATTATTGGCATGCTTCTGAAACGTTACAGCAAGAACCGATATCATTAGACAATTGTGTATCACATAATTAGTGGTGGAAGGGAGCCAAGTACGAGGTCGGAAGGTTGGCTCACTGGCAGTGGACGAAGAACAAAAACAGAGTAAGAACAGAGGAAACTATGAAACCGTCGGATGCTCAAAACAGAAACAGAGCAATCAGAGTATCCAGCCCAAAACATTAGACAAACACTCACCGGATCAGAAGAGGAAGAAGCCGGTGCTCACCGGAACGGAGAGGCCAGCGCCGAGGTCATCGTCGGCGGCGCTATCCGGCCAGGAAAAACCAGAACCGGACTCCGCCGGCATGAGTGCGCCGGAGTAGAAACATAGAAACAGAGGAAAGCGCGCCGGACTCCGCCGGCAAGCGTGCTGCTGCACAGCTCCAGGAGAAATAAAGCAGCAAAATTTGACGGCATCAGCGGCACCGATCGAGGCGTGGCATCCTCACCGGACTCCCATGCCAACTACGACGGCCTCCTCACCATGCTGCGTCCCGGGATGAGAAGATTGAGCCGACGCCTCCCGCCTCCCCTGCCTTCTGTCCGCCGGCGCTATACTCCGCTCCGTGCCTTCTTTCCGACGGCGCTATACTCAGCTCCCACCTTCAACCCACCAATGCGATCGATTATTGTGAGACACCGATCGGTGGGCGGGAAGGAGCGTCGCGGTAGAAGCAAAGCGGGCTTAATTTTTTTTCAGCCGTTGGATTTCTATCCAACGGCTGTAAAAAAATTTAAGCACAGGTATCTTAACTGTGCTGCAGCACAGGAATCTTAATTCCATATAATAATACATATAATATCACTTACCTACTTAAAACACATTTAAAATCACATCGAGTCTTACGCCTTGAAAATTTAGGTCACCGTATGTTACTTAAAATTATGGTCTTAATTATACTATTGATAAGAGAAATTTGATGGTAAAATTTTTTTTGTTTCAGAAGTGTGCGTTTAAAAAGATGACATCCAAAAAGCCAAGAAAAAAAATTTCACAAATGATAAAAGTTTTATTTTCGTTATATATATATATTCAGTAAATGATCTTCTTAGACCTCGGTAACGTTTCCTCGATTGACTTCGTCCACATATGTTCTATCTCTCGCGCCCGCGATTTTCGTGTGCTTGAAAAGTGTGTCCCTATTGAATACAATAACCGGCTCGTCTTCCTAAACCTGGCGCTGCTCAGCCTCCATCGCCGCCGGCAACCACCGACGCTGTCAACGCCCCGCCCAAACGGCCATTGTTGGAAGTCGATAAGGTGCGAATCGGATTATCGCCGAAAGCGCGTGGAGAAGCGCTTGTTGTGTTGGGGAAGGAAAGGCGGGGATGGCCGCCCACGAAGCTCCGGCCGGCTCCATCTTTCTGCAGCTCAAGTCCTACTGCATCGACCTCCTCCATCTTCTCCACAGCCCCCGCAAGTCTTCCCCGGCGCTTACCGAGTTGGCCGACCTCCTCCGCCGCGCTCCTCCCGACGCCCTGCAGCCTTGCCTCGACTAACTTTTTCCTCTCGCTACTATTGAGTTTAATGCTTTTAGTTCAGTAGAGAAAATGGTGTCGATTGATGGTAAAATTTCAATCTTGCGGATGCCAAGCATTGCGAGTTTGATTGTTGGTATATAATCGTTGATGTGCAGATACCAACATTGATGTTTTTGACGTACTCCTGCTTTCAACGTTGGGGGTGTGGATTTTCTCGTCTTTAGATTTTGGTGGAGGTAGTATTAATTGATGACAATGGCGCTACCGTTTGGACACTTTGCTATAAACATTTGATTGATACCATCATTGATAGGTGGATATGGTTTTGATGTATTCCTTCTTTCAATTGAGGAGTTTGGAATTCCTTGTCTTCCTAGTTAGGTAGGTTGTAGAATTGACTAATGATAAATGGCCGCCATCTTTGCTACAGTTGCTAAAGCACAGATGCGAAATCTAGTAGCATGGTGTTAAAATATTATCATTGATATGCTTGTAAATTGTTGCGTAACAATACATTCGTAATAGCTAGGTGATAGTAGATGTGCTGTGTTGATCACTATCATGTGGTACGGCCACTACTTTCCTGCAAGATATCATTTGTCTGTGGGTTTTATGAAGTGTCGTTTCTTTGAACATTAGCATTGGAATTTTCTTGTCTTCAGATTTACTATGCTTCCCTTGATGTTGCTTTATGATGCTCATGTCCTCTGCTGATCGCAACGGACCGGTGGCAGTCCCAAAGAGCAGCTTGGTGTAAGTGGTTATAAACAGACAATTCATCAAATCAGCGATTCTGTGGCAGAAGCTGATTGCTGTGCTTGGAGGAAATTTTCAAAAAATGCCATTTGGAAACTGTAAACTTTTAAATACAATTCATCAGATCAAGTTCTTCGTCTATTGGAAGTAAATGGGTTTTAATATTTTATTCATTGCTTTGATGGATATGTCACTTCTTAGTCAAGCAAACTAATTTTTTTGCTTAGGAATGTATGTTTGGATAGTAGTGGCTATAAGAAAGAAGCAGCTCTAAAATTAAACTTCGTTAGCTCCTCCATTAGCTAAATTTATCCCAAAGTTGTTTTGGAAATTTTTCTTGTGGTCAGCGCTGCCAAAGAATATCAATCAGACTGTTTTTAAACAGAATTTATTTGGTAAACTGTGCAGATGGTCATGGTTCTTAAGAAATTGGCACTGGGGGGTATGCTATCTCCAGCTGAGGCCTCAGAGGAATTACGAGAAGGAGTTGTTTGGTGCTTAAAATCCGTCATTTTAAGGCTTGAATCATGCACCAATAGGAAATGTTTGTGCAAAAATGTCACTACCTTTCCGGCTTTTTTGTTAGATGAACATCTAAAGAATCTACTTCCAAGTCCATGTTGTCGTCCTTCAAAATCTGATGAGTGTTTACTTGCTTTTCTCCAGTCTTGTGATGCTTCTTCTGCAGTTGGAAACTTTTTATCTTCTACTTTTCCTCATGTATGTCTGTGTTTAAATTTTAACCCATCTTTTATGCCATGTGCTTGTATGGGTTTTAATCTCATGGTTTTTCAGATTGTGTTCATCCAGCTAAAAAAGTGAGGAAAGACCTTGTTGATGCCATTCAAGGAATAGTATTTAAGTGCACTGACACTCTGAAAGGGAGCAAGTTGATGCTTTTAGTGAGTTGGAGGACTTCCTTGTATCATATAAGTAGACCAGTTTAGTAGAGGATAACAAGCAAATGTTTCTGAAGAAAATTAAGCTCATGCAGAACTGTTACCTGTATTTTAATCAGGATGGTTTAAGTAGCTAATTTCATGTTACTGTCTCAAGCTATAAAAGAGCAGCTCAGGCAACAAAGACTCCAGCATGTGGGGTCTGGGGAGGGGTTGGACCATCAAACTATAATTTGAATAAAATGTTGTGTGTTATGATTTTTTGCATTCTTATTGTTTGTTGACAGGAAATTATGTTCATGATTGTAGGAGTGCGTTTGTGTTCTGATCTGCGATGATTCTGCAGATGTTTCCTCTAACGCACAAGATGTTCTTAAATGCCTTTTTATGGATAAAGGAAAATATGTTAGTGAATCTGAGCTGTCAGACCTATTTGGCAGGTTTCTAATCTAAATTTTCTTTTTAACTATGTGTAGAGAACAGCTATTGTAAATGTGCTTATGGTATACAAAGTGCATTTGTTTCAGAAAACTTATGCTTCTAACTCATGCAGCCTCATTGAGAAACTGCCAAGGTTTGTGCTTGGGACAAGGGAGACTGTTGTTCTCTCTCATGCACAAAAGCTATTTGTAGTGATATATTATGCTGGCTCTCAACTTCTTCGCAGGCATCTTCTTTCTTCCCCTGTGAGTTAATTGTTCAATCAAATCAGTGAATAGACACACTCATTACCAGTTTTCACAGGTTGCTGTATATATGCTGATTAGGCTCCTTTTGTTTATGGTTTTGCAGGTAGAAGCTGCACATGTTCTGAATAATTTAGCCTTGGCACTGGGTCACAATTCTGTGTTTGCTGGTTCCATTAACACTCTGGTTCGAGCTACACAAAATCCAGTTACATATTTGACCTCAGTTTCCGAGTTAAAAGCTGAAATGAGCTTAAGCTGTACTGATGGTATTAATGCATCTGCCAAATTTCCTCTATGCCCAATGTTGTTGCATTAACTATTATTATGTCTCGCATATACCTCCTTGGTTGGTTCCGGTTGGCTGTCAAAAGTCTATGAAGTTCTTGCTGGCATACTCATACTTATTGGATTAGCCGCCATGCCAGGTTATTTTACCTTTTTTTTCTCCTAATGTGTTCTATGCTTTTCTCATAGTTTCAAATAAAACTCTATTTTCTCTTTCATTTTTTCCCACAGATTTTGGATGTGGAATACCATTGTCAATTCTTGTGGATCTCCAGCTGGAATCTATTCGGAAGTTGGTTTTAGATCTTCGAATGAGAGCATACAGTAAAGAAAGTTGGAACTTGTGGTATGAGGGAAATGGATCTGGGTAGTTGCTTCGTCAAGCAAGTACTAGAATTTGTGTTCTCAATGAAATCATATTTGGTTTATCACACGAATCTTCAGATAGGTTTGCTAATAATTTAAATCAATGCTGGAAGAGTGCCAAATCTTACGATGAGCACATTGATGAGTGTCCTAATAATTCGATGTGGAAAATCACACTTGAAAGGGTTTCAAGGAATGATTTTGTTGATTGCATTGGTAGCATTATACATGAATATTTATCTTCTGAAGTCTGGAAGATACCCACAGATCAAAAATCTCTGCTGTTGACTCAGGATGAGGAGAGAAGGGACACAAGTTTGTATTTTTTTCAAGAAACCACAACCCTACACCAGGTGAGCATTTATATATATAGTGCAAGATTTCATCTTCTCTTAGGTTCATTATATACCTAGTAAGCATAGCATGATTTTGTATTCGGGCTGTGGCAATCTCTGATTTCTGATAGTATAATTTGGTTATCAATGCCTAAACATAAAGACAATCCTCTAAGCATTTGAATTTAGGATGCAACACTCTCACCAGGCATGTCATGTAGAGGTTGGGACCTAGCAGGTTCGACCATGATTCTGGGTCTGTAAAACAATGGATCCACCTATTTGCACTCACTTCATGTGTAAACTCCACATGAAGCATTTGCGTTATTTTTGATTTATGGTGCCAATGCAATTTAACATGACCTCATTTATGTGGGATTAATTGGACGAAAAAGAAGATTGGATGAAATTTGAATCTGTAATTTGGAAATGTGTGTTGGGTGGGTGAAATTTACTACTCAGTGGCATACAAAAGTGAAAAGATGATTAGGTGCTTCTAGCCTCGTCTTGTTGAACAATTCACTCACACTTGTCTGAGAATTAAAAATGTTGACTGAAAAAAAAGTTAAAATGTCAGTCCCCCTTCATTTGATGTTGGTCTTTGTTTTTGTCCATTCTTTGATGTTGGAGTTGGTAAAATACATGGCTGGATGCATCCACGGGATAGTTTTATGACAAGGTACTTGAATTATATAATTGCATATTAACATAGGATGACCTTTTGTTTTCATTATTTATTGAATGATATGCTCTATTTTAGGTTATCCAGCTTGTGGCAGTTCAAGTATTGACTTAGCATAGTATTTGTGTTGCTTTTTATTGATAGTTACATTCACTTCTGAACAGGTAATAATTGACGGAATAGGAGTATTCAGTGTTACCCTTGGCGAAGTTTTTGTGTCCGTTGGATTCTTCCATGCTACTTTGTATTTTTTACTTGAAAATCTAATACGCTCCTGCAATCATTTGAGAAGTGCTGTAGATGGTGAGTTACACGTGCTTGCATCATCCTTGGGTCATCCTATGGTACATCCGCCATCCAGTTGCCGCCTCGTTGTCACCAACCCTCCCATGACATTCCCCGATTGGAGCGGAGCCCAATGCCGCCCATCCCGGCCGGATCTCGTCACCCTACTACTGACCGCACCTGTTTTGCCCTTTTTTTGGCAAACCGCTGCCTCCGTCGACCTTGTTGACATTGTAGATGCGCCGGGCTCACCGAGCCGGTGCCAATGGTACCCTATACCACTGCCATCCCACTAGTAGCCGCCACCGGCAACATTTGCCGAAAAACCACCGGAAAGTTGCTTGAACAGGTCAGAAAACCATATTCACTAGAATTCGCCGGATCTTCTATCGAGCTCATCCAGTTGAACCGGATCGAAGTTTGGGTGCCGCCAAGTGCCGAATTCGAGCTCCGAGACTCACTACGAATTCCTAGCCACATATGAGGTATAATTACTTTTGATTTAATTATTTAAAATTGATAATTATTTGCACAATATACTAGGATTGATTGTTTGACATGATGAATGCCTGATAGTGGCTGAAATGATATTTGCATGATTTGAGTTATGCTTAATGAATGCTAATTATCTAATTAAGTAAATTAAATCTGAGCATGGTAGTTGACTGCATCGTAATTTAATAATAAAATCGATGTGAATAGGATGAACTAGGGACATTTTTATTTTGATGAAGATTATTGATTGTTTGATGGGTGATGAGTGTATTGTGAGTATGAAAGATTATTTTGTTAATTTTTAATCTCAATAACGGTATGTTTTTCTCCAAAACGAGTTATTTTTGAACTTATGAACGAGCTAGGTTCGAGCTCATAAAAAAACTGGTTGTGAGCTCCCAAACGAGCTGGTTTCGAGCTCCCAAATGATCTCGTTTCGAGCTCCTAAACGAGCTGGTTTCGAGGTTCTTGAAATTTAACAGTTTAAGTGTATTCGAATTCGAGTCGAGCTCGAACAGTATAAAAAATATTCGAGTTAATTTCGAGTATATATGTTCGAAACTCATTCTATCTCAAGTCGAGTTCGAATGAACTTCGAGTTATTCAAGTCGAGTTTGAGCATAAGATGAACTTGGTTTGCTTGCTCGTTTAGCAGCCTTAGGCCATGTGTTAACACTTGACTTTCGAATGGCATTGTGGAAGTACCTAAATTATAAAGATTAATAGATATAAATCAATTGAATACTTTTAATCAGTACTAGATTTGTGGGGGAAATACATAAAAAGAATATCATAGTCTAAAACAATTCATGGAAAAAAATACCCTAATCTTAATAGGGGAAAAATCATTAAAAAATAATTAAAGGAAAAGAAAACTATGAAGTGCCTAACAGAAAAAATAGGTACCATACTTTCTCAACTATGCATTTAATTTTTCTTCATATCTTTTTTTCATATTTTCAAGTTTATAAATCGTAAACCACAATTTCTTGATATAAATTTCTTGCCACCTCTTAAATTATAAATAAACTAAAAATATTAAGAAAATAAAATAAATAAAGTCATGTAATCGCCACCTATATAGTTATTCTTGCTTCTTAAGACATTATCTTTTATGAAAATCCTCATATCCCTAAAAATATTTTTAATATATTTATAATAAGGAGATGAGATATAACTATAGACTGGGGAGGGTGTGATGGAGGATAGATGTCTTTTTGGAAGGTCCATATATATTCTTTAGAAGGGTTGTAATACCCTTCAGAAAAGACACATACTATTTAGAAGATTGTCATGTTCTTTAGAGGGATTGTAATACCGATTCACGTAATTTTTTCAACCGGATCGCCATCGATCCGATTTAAATCGGCCGATTTGCGAATCGACCGATTTCGAGTGGAATCGACCGATTTCTGCATCCTTGTTCTATGGCCCAATTAATAATTATTTAATAATAATTATAATACTTATATGAGGAATACTTTGAGTATAATTCTTATACCTAAATTAGGAACCCTTAAAAAATGGTAAATTTTATTATATATATATATATATGTATATGTATGTATATACAATCATACTCCTGATATCAATAAAGTTAATTGTTACTAATAATATACTACTTGATTTAGGATTTTTACTAATATATGCTTTCTACTTGTTCTTGATATGATTTGAGATAATATTAGGTTAAACAGATCCCAAATCTATCAAGTTAGTTACCAAGTGAGATTATTATGTTCAAATTATGGACAAATGAAGGTATTTAAGAGTTTGTCAACTTATTTTGGAGATGAAAAGGAAAAGAGTTAGCACATCAGAGAGATTGTTAGCTTCCTTAAAGCTTAATCAAGAATATGATAAACTACTTGTACAATAACATGAGTGATGCTTATGTAATTTATAATTAACCTTAGTGTAACTCTCACCCTTATTTACACACGCTTACAATTAATCACCCCACTATACACTTATTACTTAGTAAATTTAAACCACGCCCTAATGAGCCTACTTATTCATACTTTTTAGTTTTTATTGTTATTTATGCTTAGTAAATTAAAACTTAGAACATAATTTTATTTGAATTAAAAATCTTAAAATAGCCATTTAAATATAAATTTATATTCAAATTAAAATCCTTTACTTATTAATACCTACTTAATTAAGACTATTAATTATTTCTAGCATGAAATTAAAATTACTTTTAATATTTTTTATATTGCTAATGTATTAATCTAAATTTAAAGTTAAATAGATACACTATTTTATTTAAAAATTAGTTATATTTTTAAATTTAGTTTCATATGTTTTAATTTAGATTGTTAATAAAATTAAAATATACCCCGCAGTATCATGTAGGTATTTAGTTAGTATATATAAATATAAATTAAAAGGGCACTACTCTGTAATTCCCGTAATTAAATACCTCCTTTGCTTATATAATCCTTAATACTATGCTTAATATTATCCAACTTTTCTCTTCGTGTTATTATCAAAAGAAGAAGAAAGATCAAGAAGAAGAGGGTCAAGAAGAAGTGGTGATGCATGGAATGGATGAAGCGTTACATTGTTATCGAGCCTAAAGGTAAGCTCCTGGTGATCCGATCATTTCTACGAAGAGCTGACTGATCAGAGTGGTGCAAGAACCGGTGATCATGGAGCCGAAGGCGCACCAGTGCATGGAGTGCCGAAAAAGCTTTTACTTTGCTAAGGCCCTCCATGGCCACATGAGGAAGCGTCCCGATAGGAGTTACCGAGGCATCAACCCGCCATCCCTCACGTTTGATGCCGCTGCTCCTGATATGGCAGAGGAGCCGCGTTGGGTTACTTTGAGGGAGTGGATGGAACCGTTCTACCAAGACTGGGAGACTGGAAGTTATTATGAGAAGATGGGGCAGATTATGAAGCGTGGTATTGGAGGTGTATGGCAGAATTGGACAGCAAGAACAAGACGGAGGAGGAAAAAGTGGCGCTGGTGTTGAGTGTGCCAAGCCAGGAGATTCTGTCAATGGTTCTGACCGTGACTTGCACAGTGGCTCCAACGGCGACTCCCCAAGAGACTCTGATTGTGGCTTAGACGGTGGCATCGAGCAAAGAAGATGAAGCTGGTTGGGGGAGATATTGGAGAGCTTGGGACACTCGTGTGATGTTTGCGGCAAGAGCTTCTCTTCCCCCCAAGCGCTTGGTGGGCACAAGACCTGCCACCGGAAAACCAGCACAACCTCGTCTCTCCCAGCCATTGGTGAGGCCAAGGTGGGGGAGGAATCCGTCAAAGAGAAGGGTGCCCATGACTGCAAGACTTGCGTTCCCATCCAGGCAGGCTCTTGGCAGCCATCAGAGGCTACATTGGAAACGCACCACCATATCCACTGCCATCACCACCTTATCACACACTGAGGACCTCGCCTGATCAACATTGGTAGTTTCTCCTACGTGGATGGCATCCGCCACCATCACATCAAGCTCCTGCAATGAGGGAGCCATGGCGACGGCTGATGATCAAGACAGTGGCAGCCTTGTCCTCAAACTGAGGTTGTAGGCATCTCCAGTTATTGCCTTGGCCGCAAGATTCCTAGCTTCTTTATCTTTCATGGACATGGAACTTTTAATTAGGGTATAGTTCTTAAGGTTAGGGTTTAATTAGGTTACTGATTAGAATATTATCAATTATACTAAACTTGACAATTGAAATTGCAGTATTTTTTGTATCAAAAAAATTAGTTCATTGAAAGTTGCTGAAATCCATAACTGTTACTTCTAATTTTCCCATGTTCATGTATATCAAAACGAAATTATGCATATTTTAGTCAAATATATTTTTTAAAATGATTTCTTTTTGTCTAATACTATTTTCTAAATTGTTTATTTGTTTTCAATAGATTGAAGGGTTGTCATTTTAAATTGTATAATTGCCTAAATTGTAAATGCGTATAACTTTTTTAATGAATCTCAAGTGTGTGCAGCAAGAAATGGAGGGCCTCCTAGTCGCAAGTGTGTGCAGCAAGAAATGCGTATACTGCTTTTCCTCCTCCGTCTTGTTCTTGCTGTCCAATTCCGCCATACACGCTCCAATACCGAGCTTCATAATCTGCCCCATCTCCTTCATAATAACTTTCGGTCTCCCAGTCTTGGTAGAACGGTTCCATCCGCTCCCTCAAAATAATCCGGTGTGGCTCCTACCACCATATCGGGAGCAGCAGCATCAAGAGTGAAGGATGGCAGGTCTGATGCCTCAGTAGCTCCTATCGGGATGCTCTCGCAATGTGGCCGTAGAGGGCCTTAGCAAAGTAAAGCTTTCCGGCACTCCACGCCACTTGTGCGCCTTCGGCTCCATGATCACCGGTTCTTGCACTACTTGATCAGTCGTCTCTCTCTCAAGAAATGATCGGATCACCAAGAGCTTACCTTTAGACTCGATAGTGTTGTGATAGCTTCATCGATTCCATGCATCCTTCTTCTTAACCTCTTCTTTTGATCTCTCCTTCTCTTTGATAATAACACGAAGAAGAGTTGGATAGTATTAAGAATAGTATTAAGGATTATAAAAGCAGGAGAGGTATTTAATTACGGAAATTATTGAGTGGTGCCCTTTTAATTTATATTTATATATACTAACTAAATACCTATGTGATACACGGGGTATGTTTTAAATTTATTAATAATCTAAATTAAAACATATTAAAACTAAATTTAAAAAATATGACTAATTTTTTAATAAAATAGTGTATCTATTTAACTTTAAATTTAGATTAATACATTAGCAATATAAAAAATATCAAAAGTAATTTTAATTTCATGCTAAAAATAATTAATAGTCTTAATTAAGTAGGTATTAATAAGTAAAAGATTTTAATTTAAATATAAATTTATATTTATGTGGCTATTTTAAGATTCTTAATTCAATAAATTATGTTTTAAGTTTTAATTTAGTAAGCATAAATAAAAACGAAAAACTGAAAAGTATGAATAAGTAGAGCTCATTAGGGCGTGGTTTAAATTTGTGAAGTAATAATTATATAGTGGGGTGATTAATTGTAAGGCATGTAAATAAGTGTGAAAGCTACCTTAAGGTTTATTATAAATTAAATAAGCATCAACCATGTTATAAGTTTGAAAGGAATCGAAAAAATAAAGAATAAAAATCTAATTTTATTGTACAAGTAGTTTATCATATTGCTTGATTCAGTTCAAGGGGGCTAACAAATCCCTTTGATGTGCTAACTCTTTTCTTTTCATCTCCAAAATAGGTTGGCAAACTCAAAAATTCCTTTAGTTGTCCATAATTTTAGAATAATAATTTAAATTTGGTAACTAACTTGATAGATTTGGGATCTGTTTATCCTAATTTTATCTCAAATCATATCATGAACAAGTAGAAAGCATATATTAAGTAAAAAAATCCTAAATTAAATATATATTATTAAGTAACAATTAATTTTATTGATATCACGAGTATGATTGTAAATATATATATAGATATATATATAATCAAATTTATTATTTTTAAGGATTCCTAATTTAGGTATAAGAATTATACTCAAAGTATTCCTCATATAAATATTATTATTATTATAATTATTAATTGGGTATAGAACTATTATAGGTTTATACCAATAGAGGGGGGGAAAAATCTAGCACTTTAATGTAAAGGAGTTGATGTTATACTATATTAATTATCTATAATGAATTAAGATAGTAAATATTAATATACAATAACATAGTAACTTACTAATACTACGTCCATCACGAGTCTGAGGTGCATAAACAAGGAACTCAGGAACTCAGGTTGGCTGTCAAAAGTCTATGAAGTTCTTGCTGGGATACTCATACTTTTTGGATTAGCCGCCATGCCAGGTTATTTTACCTTTTTTTTCTCCTAATGTGTTCTATGCTTTTCTCATAGTTTCAAATAAAACTCTATTTTCTCTTTCATTTTCCCCCCCAGATTTTGGATGTGGAATACCATTGTCAATTCTCGTGGATCTCCAGCTGGAATCTATTCGGAAGTTGGTTTTAGATCTTCGAATGAGAGAATACAGTAAAGAAAGTTGGAACTTGTGGTATGAGGGAAATGGATCTGGGTAGTTGCTTCGTCAAGCAAGTACTAGAATTTGTGTTCTCAATGAAATCATATTTGGTTTATCACACGAATCTTCAGATAGGTTTGCTAATAATTTAAATCAATGCTAGAAGAGTGCCAAATCTTACGATGAGCACGTTGATGAGTGTCCTAATAATTCGATGTGGAAAATCACACTTGAAAGGGTTTCAAGGAATGATTTTGTTGATTGCATTGGTAGCATTACACACGAATATTGATCTTCTGAAGTCTGGAAGATACCCACAGATCAAAAATCTCTGCTGTTGACTCAGGATGAGGAGAGAAGGGACACAAGTTTGTATTTTTTCCAAGAAACCACAACCTTACACCAGGTGAGCATATATATATAGTGCAAGAGCAGACAAGATGTCATCTTCTCTTAGGTTCATTATATACCTAGTAAGCATAGCATGATTTTGTATTCGGGCTGTGGCAATCTCTGATTTCTGATAGTATAATTTGGTTATCAATGCGTAAACATAAAGACAATCCTCTAAGCATTTGAATTTAGGATGCAGCACTCTCACCGGGCATGTCATGTAGAGGTTGGGACCTAGCAGGTTCGACCATGATTTTGGGTCTGTAAAACAATGGATCCACCTATTTACCCTCACTTAATGTGTAAACTCCACAAGAAGCATTTGCGTTATTTTTGACTTATGGTGCCAATGAAATTTAACCTGACCTCATTTATGTGGGATTAATTGGACGAAAAAGAAGGTTGGATGAAATTTGAATCTGCAATTTGGAAATGTGTGCTGGGTGGGTGAAATTTACTACTCAGTAGCATACAAAAGTGAAAAGATGCTTAGGTGCTTCTAGCCTCGTCTTGTTGAACAAGTCATTCACACATGTCTGAGAATTCAAAGTCCCGACTGAAAAAAAAAAGTTGAAATTTCAGTCCCCTGCATCCGATGTTGGTCTTTGTTTTTGTCCATTCTTTGATGTTGGAGTTGGTAAAATGCATGGCTGGATGCATCCGCGGGATAGTTTTATGACAAGTTACTTGAATTATATAATTACATATTAATATAGGATGACCTTTTGTTTTCATTATTTATTATTGAATGATATGCTCCATTTTAGGTTATCCAGCTTGTGGCATTTCAAGTATTGACTTAGCATAGTATTTGTGTTGCTTTTTATTGATAGTTACATTCACCTCTAAACGGGTAATAATTGACTGAATAGGAGTATTCAGTGTTACCCTTGGTGAAGTGTTTGTGTCAGCTGGATTCTTGCATGCTATTTTGTATTTTTTACTTGAAAATCTAATACGCTCCGGCAATCATTTGAGAAGTTCTGCAGATGGTGTGTTACACGTGCTTGCATCATCCTCGGGTCATCCTACTATTCATCCTGCTTTGTGTACAGGTCTCATAATTTACCTGACATACATATGCAATTTCTTATCTTTTTCACTGTACTGTAGGTTGGGCGCTTGATTGTTGCAAATTCAGACTACATAATTGATTCCTTATGTCGGTAGCTACGACATCTTGATCTCAGCCCACATATGCCAGATGTACTCATTGCAGTTCTTTCATATGTTGGGGTGGCACACAAAATATTGCCTTTATTGGAGGAGCCGGTAATTTAAATTTTGGTGTTGATTTGGCTCTACAGTATAATGGGATGTGTCATTCAAACTTAAAATTGGCCATGTTGTATATTTTTTATTCTGCAAATTGTTATGCATGCTGGATTACAAACATTTTAGATGGCTGTTGGTCCATAGCTTTTATTGCTGCGAATGCTGAAGTGAATAAATGGTTGTTTTTTAAAAAGATGTGAGTCCCAACATTTTGCTCCATTTAATAAGCCTGATATTTTTCAGTTTCCACTTGGTAAAAATGGTCCACCTTTCTATTATGAGTATGCAGTTCCAATATTTTTATCTAATAAATTTAAACATTTATAAAAAAACTTGTACCACACTCACGTTAAGGATAAGATCTTTTTTTATTTTCTCCTTTTGAGGACTTCACAGTAATCTTAGTTCTATAGCATGAAACAAATGGTGTGATTACAATGTCCATAACCCATGTTTCAATTTTATATTCTTAAATGCTAAATTTAAGTTGCTTTGTTTTCATCACTATTTCCCTTGACTCAAATCTGAATTTCAGTGCATTTTCCATGTAGATGAGATCTGTATCAGTGGAGCTAGAGATTCTCAGTCGACAACAGCATCCTCAATTGACACTTCCATTTTTGAAGGTTTCAGACTGACTCTTTTCATTCTTTTGATGATATTTTTGTGTTAAAGTTTTTTTTAATATATATATATATATATATATATATATATATATACAGAGAGAGAGAGAGAGAGAGAGAGAGAGAGAGAGGAATGATAGGGTGAGAACTTGAGAATTTAGAAAAATTTGAATGTTGGAAGAAAGGAGGTTGCAGGAGCCAAGGATTCCGTCGATAATGAAAGCATGCATCCACAATACTGTTAATGTACCTGCAGGATATATATCGATCATGTACATTTCATCCTGCAATTGTCACTGGTTAAGAAAGGGGATGGAACTTTTGAAACGAGTGTATATGAGATACTAAAAGTTGGTCTTGATTATTGAAATTGTATCATGATGACGGGCGCAATTTTGTTGGACAAATCTGAAGAATCTCCAAAGATGTCGGTTGTTTGAAGATTGTGTCATCTGAGATTCCGAGGTACATCCTGATGGTTTTTTTATGGGTTTTCTTCATTCAGTTGTGTGCACGCTTTCGTTGTGCATTAATGAATGAGAGAGTGCAGGGGAATTTCTCTACTACTTTTAAGCCAATGAGATATTCCTTAGCATGGAACATCTACAGATGCAAATGATGAAAAGCTTCTGCGAGGCCATTGGAAAAGTTAAAGAAATGAAGCGGCTGAGTTTTGTCGCCTTTGTATGAGCTTATGAGGTCAGTGTAAGAGCTAAGCAAGGCAGGAGCATGGTTGCATGAATCCGAATCAGAATCGGAATCAGTCTGAATCGGCCAAGAATCGGTTCAGTTGAATCGGTCCAAATTAATTTAATCGGTCATATATAATAATTTGACAATTTACAATATAAATATATTAAAATTGGGTATTGATGTTATTTTGATATTATTCTGTGTATTATAGTTTATGATATTTTTTAAATATTTTTAAGATTTTTTTAAAATTATTTAGAATTAATTATTATTTTTGACTCGGGTTAGACTCGAGTCAACTTTTAATTACGAGAATGCCACCCTCCCCTCTCTACCCCCGCCGCCGCCGGCGGCCCGGTCGGCGGCGAGCCTCGCGGCGGCGATGTCGGAGGATGTCGGCAGCCCGGTCGGACGAACCGTCGGCCGGCGGAATCGCGGCGGAAGCGTCGGACGGCGGAAGGTGAGTTCGGAACGGGCGCAGCGTCGGACGGCGGTGGGGTGGTCGGAAGGTCGGGCGGAGCGTCGGACGGCCGAATCGCGGCGGAATCGCGGCGGAATCGGGCGGAAGCGCGGCGGAAGCGTCGGACGGCGGAAGCCGAGTTCGGGCGGCGGTCGCAGCGTCTGCGGCGGAATCGCGGCGGAGGGCGGAGCTGAGGTCGGAATCGGGCGGCGGTGGCGTGGTCGGACGGAGCTGAGGTCGGACGGCGGAAGCGCGGCGGAGGGCGGCGGAGCGAACGCGGCGGCGGAATCGGGGGAGAGGGTTTGATTTAGGTTTTTAAATCCAAATTACCATTTTGCCCATGCTTAAATAATTTAATAAAAATTATACCTAGGGTATTTTGGTAATTTTGCAATAAAACCGATTCCGATTTAAATCGGCCGATTCCGATTCCGAGTTAAATCGGTCGGAATCGGCCGAAACTCGCCGATTCAAGGCCCGATTCGGGGCCGACCGAGTCGGCCCCGAAATCGGATCGGCGCGACGCCGATCCGATTTAAATCGGCCGATTCCGCACGGAATCGGCCGATTCGTGCATCACTGGGCAGGAGCTATTCTTACTCCGAACAGGGAGTTATAGCTTCTTGGGCCTTGTGAATAGAGGGTGTACATGCACTTGTTTAATTCTGTAAATAGATTACATAATTTGGCATCTGATTTCAGGAAAGTTGCACTATTTTTTGGTGCACGAAAATGAGTTGATTTGGTAAGTCAATGGAAAACAGGTATATATCATATTTACAAAAATAAATAAAATAAAATGTTACGTCATAACAATTCTCTATCCCTTCTCATTCAGTGCTTATTTTCCTTGACCCACAACGCCTCTCCTCCCATAACAATTGAGATCACTGTTTTGAAATTTGCTAACCACGGGTCCTCGACTGTTGCATTTCAGATTTTATTTCGGAACTTGTAACCCGATCTTCTATACCTTAAGTTTTATATCTTTAATATTTACCAAAGAGAAGCAAATTCTTATTTCTTTCTCAATGCAAAAATAATGAACTTGTAAAATTATGATGTTCGTTTTCGAGCTCCTTAAAATAAAAGAAAGAGTTTGGTGGAATTTACAACTAACTAAAGCCCTGATGACTTGGCTAGATTAACAAATTTTATTGCTGATGCAAAGTAAAACAAATTGAAACATCTGATTTTTTAAGAGTAAAATTTTAGTGTAAACAAGTACAAGATAAGCCATCCCGAATTTAATTCAAGCTAAATTTACTTGTAATATTAGCATACATTATATAAATTTGTACATACGCATACACAGACGGTACTAATGTTATATTTTTCCAAGCCGATAATATTATTTTTTAGCATTTTCACTAGCGGGTTAGATCAACCGAAAAAAATTGACAAACGTGGTGGCTTTTCTCCTTTTTCTTCTCCGGCGAGGGTATGTTGATCCAATTTTCGGCGACTGGAGGGCTCTCCGATGACGATTCTTTGGTTGTGGTGGAGGCTTGCAGTTGAACGTGACGCGCTATTCGAGGGTCGCTCTGGTTGGCTGGGAAACCACCCAGAAAGTTGGCCAAAAAGACCTGCAAAGCTGAAAAATATCGAAAGTTTTCGTTGCCGGCGAGCTTTGGCAGCAGCTTCGACCTGCGGGAACCAGTGGTGGTCCTCTGGCAGGGATGGCTCCTCTTCTTCCTTTCTCTCTCCTCTGGGAAGGCTTCCACCTTGGCCGGCATCAGTGGTGGCTAGGGAGGTGTTTATCTTTAAAATGGAGATAGACATGGAGAAGAGGTAGAGGTGATTAGGAGATCAACCTTGCATGTTCCCCTCCAACTCTCATCTCAAGTTCGAGTTTTCCTTCTTTCCAAACAATGAAATATTATGACTATAACAATGATAATTTATTTTGTTATTATTATTAGTCTGACCAGAAAATAAAAGAATATATTTGACTGAAAAATGAAAAATATGCATACCTTCGTTGCAAAACCCTAAAAGTATCAATGTACATGAACTTGGGAAAATTAGAACACTTGTGGATTTGAGCAACGTTCAACGAACTAATTTCTTCGATACAAAAAAATATTACAATTTCAAGCATCAAGTTTAGTATAATTGATAATGTTTTAATCAACAACCTAATTAAAACCTAACCGTAAGAAGAAATAAACCCTGTAAAAGTTGTATGTCATATGAAAGATCAAGAAGCTGGGAATCTTGCGGCCATGACAATAATCGGAGATGCCTACAACCTTAGTTCGAGGTCAAGGCTGCCGCTGTCTTGATCATTAGCTGTCGCCATGGCTCCCTCATTGCAGGAGCTTGATGTGATGGTGGCGGATGCCATCCACGCAGGAGAAACTTCCAACGTTGATGAGGCGAGGTCCTCAGTGTGGGATAAGGTGGTGATGGCGGTGGATATGGTGGCACCTTGCCAATGTAGCCTTTGATGGCCGCCGAGGGCCTGCCCGGATGGGAAACCTTTTTGCAAGTCTTGCAGACATGGGCACCCTTCTCTTTGACGGCTTCCTCCCCCACCTTGGCCTCGCCAGCAGCCGAGAGGGACGAGGTTGTGTTGGTTTTCCTGTGGCAGGCCTTGTGCCCGCCTAGCGCTTGGGGGGAAGAGAAGCTCTTGCCGCAAGCATCACACAAGTGTGCCAAGCTCTCTGCTATCTCCCCCCAACCAGCTTCATCTTCTTGCTCGACGTTGCAGTCGAAGCCACAGTCAGAGTCTCTTTGGGAGTCGCTGTCAGAGCTGTTGCGTGAGTCATGGTCGGAACCATTGATAGAATCGCCTTGCTCGGCACAATCGCCGGTGCCGCCTTTTCCTCCTCCGTCTTGTTTTTGTTGTCCAATTCCGCCATACACCTCCAATACCGTGCTTCGTAATCCGCCCCATCTCCTTCATAATAACTTTCGGTCTCCCAGTCTTCGTAGAACGCCTCCATTCGCTCCCTCAAAGTAATCTTGCGTGGCTCCTCGGCCATATCAGGAGCAGCAACATTGAAGGTGGGGTATGGTGGGTTGATGCCTCGGTAGCTCCTATCGGGATGCTTCCTCATGTGGCCGTGGAGGGCCTTAACAGAGTAAAAGCTTTTCCGGCACTCCACGCACTTGTGCACCTTCGGCTCCATGATTTTTGATTCTTCCACTACTTGATCAGTCGTCCCTCTCTCAAGAAATGATCGGATCACCAAAAGCTTACCTTTAGACTCGATAGTGTTGTGACGTTTCATCGATTCCATGCATCACTACTTCTTCTTAACCATCTTCTTCTTGATCCCCTTCTCCTCTTTGATAATAACACGAAGAGAAGAGTTATGTAGTATTAGGGATTATATAAGCATGGGAGGTATTTAATTATAGGAATTAGGGAGTGGTTACTACTACCCTAATATAATTACACTGAGCTATTACTAGCCCTAATTATGTTTATGTTTATTGTAATAATCAATATTATTAAAAACTATAATACATGCATGCATTATCCTGATTTGTGTGTGGTTGATCTTTTAGTATATATATACACGATGGAATTGAGCTCAATATTTTACAAGCCCTGCATACAAAGGCTCAATTTTTTTAATAAATGTGTAGATGATATATATAATATATAATAGTGCTTAAACCTAAGGTATATGTTCGGGAAGGAATAATGTTGCCCTTTTAATTTATATTTATATATACAAGCTAAATACCTATGTGATACACGGGGTATATTTTAATTTTATTAATAATTTAAATTAAGAGATATGAAAATATAGTTAATTTTTGAATAAAATAGTGTATCTATTTAAGTTTAGATTTAGATTAATACATTAGCAATATAAAAAATATCAAAAGTAATTTTAATTTCATGCTAAAAATAATTAATAGTCTTAATTAAGTAGGTATTAATAAATAAAAGATTTTAATTTGAATATAAATTTATATTTAAATGGCTATTTTAAGATTTTTAATTCAAATAAAATTGTATTCTAAGATTTAATTTACTAACAGTAAATAACTACAAAAAAACTAAAAAGTATGAATAAGTAGGCTCATTAAGGTGTAGTTTAAATTTATAAAATAATAGTGTATAGTGGGGTGATTAATTATAAGGCATGTAAATAAGGGTGAGAGTTACATTAAGGTTTATTATAAAGTAAACAAGCATCAGCCATGTTATATGAGTTTCAGAGGAATCGAAGAATAAAGAATGAAAATCTAGTTTTATTGGAGAAGTAGTTTATCGTATTCTATGATTAAGATGTGCAAAATATTTTCTTTTCATCTCCAAAATAGGTTGGCAAACTCTAAAATATTTTCAGTTGTCCATAATTTAAGAATAATAATCTAAATTTGGTAACTAACTATATAGATTTGGAATATGTTTACCTTAATTTTATTTCAAATCTTATTATAAAATGATCCGATCACTAAGAGCTTACATCTATACTCGATAGCGCTGTGGCACTTCATCAAGTCCATGTATCACCACTTCTTGTTGATCCTCTTCTTCTTGATCTTCTTCTTTTCTTTGATAATAATATGAAGAGAAGAGTTGGATAGTGTTAGAGATTATATAAGCAAAGGAGGTATTTAATTATGGGAATTAGGGAGTTGTGGTGTTTTTCGCTCCCTTACATCTACTACTATAATATAATTACGTTAAGCTATTATTAGCCCGAATTGTGCTTCTGTTTATCTTAATAGTAAATATTATTAAAAAAATTATAATACATGCGTGCATTATCCGAATTTGTGTGTGGTTGATCTTTTAGTTTACATATACACGATGGGATTGATCTCAAAGGTTTACAATGCCCACATACAAAGACTCAATTTTTTATTGAATGTGTACATGATATATATAATATATAATAATACTTAACCTAAGTTATATGTTTGGGAAGGAATAATGTTGCCCTTTTAATTTATATATATATATAAGCTAAATACCTATGTGATACACTGGTTATATATTAATTTTAGTAATAATCTAAATTAAAAGATATGAAACTAAATTTAAAAAATATAACTGATTTTTGAATAAAATACTTTGTCTATTTAAGTTTAGATTTAGATTAATATGTTAGCAATATAAAAAGTATCAAAAGTAATTTTAATTTCATGCTAAAATAATTAATAGTCTAAATTAAGTAGGTATTAATAAGTAAAAGATTTTAATTTGTATATATATTTATATTTAAATGGCTATATTAAGATTTTTAATTCAATAAGTTTTAATTTACTAAGCATAAATAACAACAAAAAAATTAAAAAGTATGAATAAGTAGGCTCATTAGGGCATGGTTTAAATTTATGAAGTAATAAGTGTATAGTGTGGTGATTAATTATAAGGCATGTAAATAAGGATGAGAGTTACATTAAGGTTTACTATAAATTAAATAAGCATCAACCATGTTATATAAGTTTTAGAGGAATCAAAGAATAAAGAGTGAAAAACTAGTTTTATTGTGTAAGTAGTTTATTGTATTTTTGATTAATTTAAACTAGATCTTCATTCTTTATTTTTCGATTCCTCTAAAAATTATATAACATGGCCGATGCTTATTTAATTTATAATAAACCTTAATGTAACTCTCACCCTTATTTTCATGCCTCACTACAAGTCCCCATAAACTCGAGGGTAGATAGTGGTTCTTTGGGTTGTTTAAACCCCGTCAGTTTAAAAGTGTGTGACTTATATGGTATCAAAATATATGCCTACTATTAGTTGATTGAACTAGAACTATTTAAGAAGCAGTTTCTTAGACTCGTCATTGATTAGCTGTTCTATAGGATGGCCACCTATGACAGAGTCTAATCATAATGATCTTAGAGACATGTCCATTGACCTACCCATATGTTTTAGCCACCAAGTACCCTTAGGGGTGAACCTACATTTTTCCCTCCAAGGTGATTGCATTTCTGTCCTCATAGTTTGCAGTGACCTTAGGAGCTAGTCCAGTGAGATGATTTGAGTATGTATGATTAGTCCAGCGAGACTATTCAAACATGCATAGTCAATCTAGTCAAATGATTCCAACATGTATGACATGTTTCACCAGATGATTCGATCGCGTGTTGTCCGTCCAGGCAGATTATTACGGAGCTAGTGAGTTTCATCACTATTCAGAGTTTTAGCTTTATGTTCGTCCATTTGGGCCATATGCAGCTAGCTTTCTAGGGAGAGCTACCAGTTTGCCAATGAGATGACATCTTCAGTTGAGTCCTCTCATCACAGTTGATGTGAGAGATTCTGAGGACAAAATTTTTATTAGGAGGAGAGGTTGTAAAACTCCAGTTTCAGCTTAGGGTTTTACTCTTATGTAGGTTGCCTGGTTCGGACCAGTTCAAGGTCGAGCCTCAAGTATTCATGTAGACCAATATGAGTATAGTATGGAAGTTGAGTATGCCCGATATGCATATGATAGTTTCAGTTATGATATAATAGAACAAGAGTTATCATTTTATATATGAGATGTACATATGATTTTTATGAGTTAACCAAGATTTTAGGCCTAGATCTAGGCCGTTGTAGCATTTAATTTAGAATTTTCTGGGTATTTCATTTGTATGCAACAAAAGAATTTCGAATCACTTAATTATGCGCTACTGGGCCCAACTTAATTAAGTTCATGGTTCGAGACTCATTTAGCCTTCTTACCTCGATTCCCACCTATAAAGTCACTTTTAAGACCGAGTTAGTTTCGACTTTGGACGATCTTGATCTAAACTTTTCATCCATATGAATATTGGATATACCCATAGGTGGGTCCCACTAGACCACGAGTTATCGAATGTTTGGGTCATGCCACGTGGCAAGATCTAAGCCATCCACGTCAACCCTAGTTTTCTCCCATTGATATTTCAAATATTTCTATTGATTTTTGGAGTTTCCTACCATTATCGCAGCCACTAGTTCGGCTTGCTGCCAACATGACGCTGGCTCTCTTCCTGTGACCGAATTAGTACGACTGTGACCACCTCACAGCCGGCCATCAGTCTGTATCCATCATCACCTTTGGAGCTATAGCAATCCCTGTTGGCAACCTAGTTTCTATCACTGTTCATTACCGCCGCCACCACCCTTTTAGACCGTTTTCTAGCGCCCGCGAGCCACCTCTTGTTGATCCAACCACCCACAGAGCTTCTTCTTGGAGAGATCTTCATTTTTAGACCACCCACAACCACTGCTGGGGCTGCGATGGCTAGCAACATCCCCGCATCCACTCGACGACAATGGCGTGTCTTTCCAACCATTTTTTGGCTAGCCAATGGCCAAACCTTCCTGATCGTCACTACCATCATGTTCCTGACTAGTGGCAGCCTAGCCGCACCACCGTCGGTGTTTTCTGGCGACGGGCATAGCGGCCCCCTCATTCACCCCATTTACCCGTGTCACATTTGCCTGCCCGCGTTGTGACCACCTACCTCATTTTGTTCACCAGCCTGCCAGCCCATCATGTTCGTGTCTGTCAGTCTAGTTCATGTCCGCCTAGTCAACCTAGCCTATTTTCCAGTTAACCTAGACCGGGTTGGTTCAGCTCGGTTCGTTCTGGTTTGGTCCAGTTTAGCTCGTTTTCGGTCGTTTCTCGACCATTTTTTGTAATTTGAGAACTTATATATTAGTTTAGATGCATATTCACATTCTTTAGTATATTTTGATGTTATGAGTGCTTATATATATATATATATATATATATATATATATATATATATATATTGCTCATTATTGTTTATTTATTTTCATTTATATGTTTGTCGTATATGATTAATGTTTACTGGATTATTTGTTATTTTTAATATTATATTAACTTATGAATATTAGTCTTATTATGTTTACTAAATTGTATATATTTATTTAATTATTTATATTTTTTAATATTTATTTATTAATTTATTTATTCGTTATGGTGTATGTTATTATTTATTTGTATTTAATTATGTATTCTTGTATTGTATAACTATGATATTATCAATATTCATGATTAATAAGTATTAATTATTTGCTTATTTATTTATTTATTATATTTATTTATTTATTTATGTTATTTACTAACATGTAGTATATATGATATTTACTCGTGTTTACCTGTGTATTTATATAGTATAATTATATTATCATTTTTTAATTATAGTATTATTTATGTTCATGTATTTATTATTTATCTAAATATCTATGAGTGCATACCTTGTTTATTTATTTATTATTTATTATTATAATGTCTCGATTTACGTGCGACATGTTTAGTTGTAGGTTTATTTAGCATTGTCTTATTTATTGGGATGTACTGATAAAGTTAGCACACACCACTAGCATGCATCATATAGAGATGCTAGTATTTTACTTAATAGTGGGTTCCAATATAGGTTTCGGAGTCTGAACTTGTCAGTACATATGCAGATGCGCTTAGAGCTTGGACCACAGGTCCGTAGGAATCTCCCTCTCTGCTTGACTCCTTGCGTGTAGAGTTTAATCATGTTATAGATCTAGGATGACATCAGAGGTGTTTCATCAGATCCCTTCGATGTTGGGCTATTTAGTCATGTTTTTTACACATGTTTAATAAAACTGCAAGGATGAGATCCCTTGTTGGTTTTTGAATTAAAATTCCAAAAACCTATTATATAAGTACGCACATTTTTACGGATTTCACGAAGAAGAGAGTGAGCGGTATGAAGATATTTATGGACCGTACTAGTACTCCTTCAAACCCTGAGGTAGTGCGGTGTATGAAGGTACTGCGTAACGCAACATATTTCCAGAATTTATGGAACTAACTTAACTGTTCTTCTTGCCACTTGAGTATTGTGGCGGGTGAAATATAGAAAATGTGAGGGCATAAGCATTGTATGTATGAATATGAACATTAGTTGTGCATGCGAGTCAGTCACTTGCTTAAGTATATTTGCTTACCGCCCAGTGTGGGGGCAATCTTGAAGTTTCATAAGTTTTCGTGGGTAATATAATACTCATTTGCCAGATTGTATTAGTTATTATCGGACTAGTAACACTCGTTACTGACGTTTTTCATATAATATATGTATGATCATGCAAATCCTGAGTTGACTTTGGTAGAAGAACAGATAAATATTCAGACACACTTGAGCTCAATGCATTTATTTCTTTTTACTCTTATTTATATTGGATGTGTTTTGATGTATATTTAACAATATCTTTCATTCTTATGACACTAAGCTGGTTGTTCCGATCTATTTTGTCGATCGAGTCTTACCGACCAACTACTTTAAATATGACTCGAGTCGATTGTAACATTTTTTATTCGGTTATTAGGTGAACCGAAATCAGGGTGTTGCAATTATTATTATTATTGTAATTATTATTATTAAATTAAATAATTATTAATTGGGCCATAGAACTATTATAGGTTTATACTATCAAAAGGAGTGAAATTTCCTTTATGGTCGGAAGCTAAATTGTTAAAATATTGAACTTCTGAAAATTACAAGAACACCTTTTCCTTGGCAAACATTAACTTCCGATTAAGAACAATGCCTTTAATATTAATCAATTCGAAAGTCGAGCTTTAACACCTGGCCAGCTGAAACGGATTTTAGTAACGTACATGTGTGTTTCTGTTTATAATATGTTTGTTTCGAGTCTAATTGATAGGGTTCGTTACGATATGCGCACAGGGGCTGTGCTCATCACCCGTGCGCAGATAGACGATAGAACGGAGCCACCAGATTAGGGAGGAGACATCGGTCTAATTGATAGGGACACCAACGTCACTTGAAGAGTTTTGATTAGTAAAGTTTCTTGCAATACTAATTTCTTTTAACGTCCTCGCATATATTTGCTTGTGGCAAATAAAACGTCTCTCGGCATATTTTATCTTTGGCTTTTAACTGACCATACAATACACAGAGTTTTTATCATGGACCCATGTCCAGCCCCTCAAATCATATTTCATTCTTGTAACATCCATGTATGTCCCTCCACGCCGCACTTAGAATAAGAGTTGGCAGGGGTTCAAGGACAAATGGCGTCACTACGTGAGCACCAAGACATGACCTACTCCCATCATGGTTCATGGTGTAAGTTTCTGACTTACCATGTCGACTTTAACCCAAGCGACTTTTCACATGGTGTAAGTTTCTGACTTACCATGTCGACTTTTCCCCACTTGTGGCTCTCCTAGGCTGGACACTTCCACGTCCAACTTAAAGCGGTGAAGTGGTGATGGTCGAGAAAAGAAAGAAATTTAAGCAGGGATTCAGGTTATTATTAGTTTTATTTTTTGTTTGTTTGTCGCCTCGGAATCAAGCAGGTGATTCCTCCCCGTTAGACGACCAAACCCTCCCCCGTTGAAGAACCTCCCCGTCTCCTTGTTCTGGCCAGATTCGATCGGCTCCAGCCTGTCGATTAAGTTTTAGGCATAGTTACATAAAAATATAAAGAATTAGCGGAAGACCAGCACGATGCACTGCAGGGGTATATTTAAAACTAATTAATAATATATTAAGAATATATAAAAATAATTTTAATTATCATGATATCATTTTTAAATAAATATAAAATTATTTATTTAATTTAACAAAAAATATAGTTATAGAAAAATTTTGAAAAATAGTTTCAATAAGTAAAAATTTTAATAATTAATTATAATTTATTTTTATAGATTTTAAATTTGATTAGAATTATGCTCTAAAATTTTTAATAATAAATTACAACATGTAAATAAATATATGAGAGCGGTAAAAATTTAAATTAAGTATTTTATTAAGTGATACGAATTTAATATAATTGACAAGTATATATGTCGTGATCAAACAATATAATGATAAGTAGAATATCCTTTCCACATAGAATAATTATTTATTCTATTAAAATTATTAAACTAAATTATTTAGAGCAATAAATTAACAATTTTTTAAAAAATTATCTAACTAAATTTAAATATAAAATAAAATTTTAAAAAGCATGACCTAATCTAAGAATTAAAATTTCTTAGTATGCCCTTAAACCAATCAATTGGTAAAATAATTATAATCATAGAATTAATTATTACACTTTATGAAACGATAGAATTCCTATTATATAATTATCATGTTTGGTGTACTAATTAATTATATTAATTCTCCTTAATGTTGAATACCCCTTTCCATGCACTATTATTCATTAATTTAATTTAATATGCATTAAGGTTAATGAATTCCATACTATTAAACCCCTCTTTCAGTGCACGATTAAATCAACCCTGTTAACTTACTACAACTCCTAACTAGGATACTTGTGTTTAATTTATGGATGTATATTATAAATCCCACACAGAGAGTATAATCAATTTATTATTTAATTAATTATTTAAAACATGGTTTCTCTCTAAGGTGTCATTATGATTTAATAATTAATCAAATAAATAAAGCATTAAACATAATAAATTACAACTCTCATGAAGAAAATAATAATTAAATTCTGATCAATATAACTATTTAGTCATTGAGTTAAAGTTCATCTCCTCTCTAGTATAATAAAATTTACTCCATAAAATAAAAAAAATCATTAAAAAATATTTGAAAGATTCATTGTAATATAATCAATAAATAATAAAAGAGATAAGAAAAATAAAATCTTTTGAAAAATAATAAAGGAGATAAGGAAACTAAATACTTTTGCAATTTTTAGAGGGACATTATTTAACCAAAATTTTTAATATTTTTGCAATAGAACCACTAAGTCTTAAGTCTTACAAACATTTGGTAAACAACTAAAACAATTTTAATTAATTTTCAACATCAAGGTAATTTTAATGAGTTAATAGTTTAAATTTAGTTTTTAAATTTTGATTTTTTAGCCTTAGTTTTTGTATTTAATTGTCTTTCGAATTTTTAATTTGGATCTTACTGATTCTAATTTTAAATTTAGTGTTCTGTTTTAAAATATTAAATTATATTTTTCAATAAGATTTCACTTTTGATTTACAGGTTATATTAAATTAATTTCTCAAAATAATTGTTTTAAAAAATATTTATTATTTCTTATAAGGCATTTAGTTGCATTTTTTTGCACTCTTTTATTGTCAAAATATAAAATAATAGTGATAACATGTAAAAAAGTGTTTGACAAAACTCTGGTAAAATATAAAGTGGCAGGGTCTTTTTAGAAAGCTTCACAAAGCATTAAATAAAAAGAGATGTGTCCGATTTATTTATTTTTTGGTACTCATCCATCTCCTCCTCTTTGGCCAAGCATAGTTAGCTACTTTTTATAATTATAAAAATAAAAATTATAACAAAATTATCTAGAGATTTCATAAATTTTTTTATTAAAGCTAAACTCCCTATTAATTAACTATTTCTTAAAAATACATAAAAAATATTTATTTTAATATACCTGAAAAGTAAAAGAGGATAATCAATTTTCAAACAATCAAAGATATATAATATTAAAACTAAGATATAAATCTAAATTTGAATTTGAAAGGTGTTCTAGCATGGATTTTTAACTAGTTTACTATTATTATTTACCACTTTATAATTATTTACTATTATTATCATATTGTTTACCCGACATATATCATATTTTTTACTACTTAATCACGAATAAATAATTAACAAGCGATAAATTTTATTAGAGTCCTATTATTATTAATGGGCTTAAAAAGTGTCCCATAGCTGCAAAAATCGGTCAATTCCAAGTGGAATCGGCCGATTTACTCGATTATGTACAAAATCGAGTCAAAATAATGGTGGATCATTTGGGCAAAAAATCACGACTAAGAATTGGCTGATTCAGGCTGATCTAAACTGATTCTCACCCTGAGTCGACGTCGGTAAGAATCGGCCGATTCAGGTAGGCGAGGGGTAAGAGGCAGCGGGTGGCGGGGGACGGGGCACGGGGGTGTGTGGGAGTGGGTGAGAAACAAGGGGGGATGGGGTGAGGCTCGGTAGGGCACAGAGGAGGGAGAGAGAGATTTGGCGGCAAGGGGGGAGACAAGGGCGGGGAACCGGGTGCCGGGGGGCGTGGTGGGTGGGGAGGGGTGCATGGGATGGGGGGGGGGTGCGGGTGGTGGGAAGGGGTGAGGTGATGCAATAACTTTGTAAATCATCTTGGATGCAAATACTCAGCATATAAGCATGAAGAAGAAGCATAAGAGTAGTTGGAACAAATCACGAAATGAGTATAGAAGTAACCATTGGTGGTGGTTATCTTAAAAGCAAAAGAAAGTTAAAGAAAAAAAGAAGGTAGAGACAAGATCACACTCTTGTTATTACACAGATAATAGATAATTAAAAAACCAAATCACGATATTGAAAATCAGGTACACTTGGTTTGAACTAATTTTTCTCTTAATATTTATTTTTCATGGTGTCAATAAGGGCATTGGCCCATCAAAATTTTGTTATTTGTTGTAATCACATGAATTCTAGTTTAGCCTTTTTGGGCATCAGGTGGAAGAAAAAAGAAGATAAAGAAGGTTGTTTCAGCTCCAACAATAGAAATGAAGGGCTTAAAAAGTTTCTAGTCAATTAAATTCAGATTTAGCTCCAGATGTGGTCATGCTAGATTGTTTGATTTCTTCGTTGACAGCTCAAAACAAGGACAAGATCAACAAGAAAGAATCAATAAATGCCACAAAGGATAACAATGCTCGGCTAAATCCTGATATTTATTAGTAGAGATACTAATGTAATGCACAGAATATATCATGTGAACAATTGAAGCACAATTAACTAGCAAGGTGAAGACAAAGTACTGAAAGTACATCAACTGACCTCTGTTTTGCTAGTATGTTAGTTTCATGAGAAGATTATCAACCATAAAAGGAGAAGACGTGGTAGGTTCATTCTCAGCCAGTGGATTTCTTCTCATCTCCCTTTCCAGAATACCTATGCATGTACTGTCTTTGTTTGCTTCCTGACACTGCTCTGTCTTAGCCTAATACTACTTTGCCCTTGTCAACCTCCGGCATATGCTGACCGCGCAGTAGCCATCACCAGTCATCTCTCCCACATATGCGCCTTTATTAAGAGGGGAAACTATAACAGTAGGCTCCCTTCTCATTGCAGCAACATGGAGAGGAGTGTAGCCCCTACGGTTCTTGAGATTAATGTCAGCAATGCCCAAGCCAAGCACATCAGCTACCATTTTAGAGTCACAGTAGGCAGCAGCATAATGGAGAGCAAATGCATCATCCAAGGTGACATTAGATTCTGTAAGGAGCAGATTCAACAGTTCTAGATCATCGGAATCTAAAGCTCTATGGATCCTCCTGATTCGTTTCTCATGAATAGAATCAACAAGCTCTGAACTGGGATTATCCAACTTTTATTTGGCACGAAGCGAAGTTATCTCTTCAGACACCTCATGTGGTAGCTCCTGCTCTATAGAAATGAGGTCAAGATCAGACAGTGCTATCCTCATCATAGGCTGAGAGCGTAGTTGATCGAGGTGGCAATGAAAAGCGACTAGGATAATGGGGATGACATCTTCTACAAGAGCTCTATCGACATAACTCAAAAGTCTTCGCTGCACATAAAACTCCATTATAGATTTTATACATCTTTATATCGTAGCTGGTCTAATTGTAGTAGGAAGGTAAGAATTTCCTACGTTAAACTACAAGGACATGCCCAAAAAAAGAAGAAAAAATATTCTGACATTAGCCTATTCTGGATCTCGTTTCCTAAGATATAATATTTTTATTTTACTTCATGCAGACAATTAATCAAGCATTTTAACATTAACTGAGTAATCAACATTAACACCTGCTAAACCTGCTTGTGGAAATCTATAATGTGTTAGTCATGAAAGGCATAAGCAAGGGAAAGCTAAAATAGAATTTGATAAAGAAAACTTGTGAGGTAACCAGCAGATTTGGGATCAAGTCTGCTACTTGTAAAACTGAAAAGGCATACATCATTTCCACCACGAAGTCAACAGCAGGCCAGCAAGCATCATGAGCACATGAATTGTCACAACAAGTACGAAGACTCTGTGGGAGATGGCTTCACCATACCAGTGTATGCATAACCTAAGAAAATCATAAAAGCTTCAAGCCCAACCTTGCCGTAGGGCAGTAGGTCACTCATATTATATCTAGGTTTCTCCCCTTAGTAGATGATCTGCTTCCTCTTGAGAAAAGTTCCCCGAAGAACTTACTCGGATCTGACAAGATACATCTGTGCACCCCAACCGGAACACCATCCACCACAATTTCTGCATCAGTACAATCAAACTCTGAATCAAGCAGAAGATTGTCAAAATTGGAGCTGAGTTTGCTCAAACTTGAAATATACGCGTTTGCCCCATCCTGATCAGGAGCAAGAATAGAGAGTGAAGAATGGTTGCAATCCGCTGAGTTGGAGCTCAAGCAACTGGGTGCCTCGTCTAAATTATACATCTCATGTTAATATTTGTAATTATAAATGTTAATGAGAAGTAGTTTATTGTCACACTCGAAATACCGAAAAAATATCAAGATACCAAATACAAGTGACTTTTTGTTGTACCATTTGAAGATGAAGGGCTTTAAAACATCTCTATATATATGGACTTATTTCTCTCATTTTGAATGAGACAAAAAAATAAAAAGAAATAGAAAATGAATATAGAGATAAGAATAGGGAAACATATTATTTATTAGTTTAATCTTATACAGAGTATTGAGATAGAGAAATTTTCTAATCTCAGAGAAATCTTCTAATCTCAATTATATAGGTTTGGTAAGTAATCTTCTTGTACATCTCTATATGTTTGATGACTGTAATCTTTGGTTGAAATAATGAATTGTGCGTTATTGTCCCGTGGTTTTAACTCTCTAGAAAAGAAGGGTTTTTCATATTAAATCTCTATTCTTTTATTTTTATTTTATCTTATTTCTCAAGCATTATTTTTTGATATCTTGTATTCGTTGTTTGATCTCCAACTTTGAGGATTCTTTCAACAATTGCGCCATTTGTGGAAGATTGGTTTCATTCAATCGATCTTGATTTGAGTGGAGTCATGGAGAACACTTTCACGAATCGGTTGAAAAATTTGATGGAATAGATTATCAATGGTGGAGGATGTAAATTGAGGATCATTTATACGAGAAGTAACTACATCAACCAGTTCTAAGTACCAAGCCAAAAGCGATGTTGTCAGCCAAGGAATGGGCCTTGTTGGATAGGCGAGCTTTAGCTATTGTCCGATTGTGTTTAACACAATCGGTGGCGTTTAATGTCTCCAAAGAGACAATTATCAAAGGGTTGATGGAGGATTAGCTAGTGTTTATGAGAAGCTATCAGCCTCTAACAGGTTATTTTTGTTGAGGAAGCTTGTCTATTTAACGATGCCCGAAGGTAAATCTATTGCTAATCATTTGAATGATTTCAATAAAATTTGGGCACAACTTGAATTTGTGGAGAAGATCTTTAATGAAGATATTAAATCTTTAATGTTCATGTGTTCTTTGCCAGAGAGTTGGGATACGTAATTACATTTATAAATAATGCATCAAAAAACAACTAAAGTTTTGGTGAAGTACTAAGTACAATCTTGAATCAGGAGATGATAAAGAGGAGCATGATAGATAGCACACCGTCCATCTCGGGCACAGCTTTGTCGATGGACAAAGGCAAGGGAAAAGAAAGAGGAAGAGGTCCTAAGAACCGAGGGCACTTTAAATCTAAAGGAAAATTCAAGTGTAAGCTTACTTGTTGGATTTGTAACAAGGAAAGACATGTAAAGAAGGATTGTCCTGAGCAAGTCAAGAATGTAGCTAATGTTGTAGATGGTCATGAAGGGAAACTTTGTTTATCTGTTCACGATGATTACAAAATAGATACATGGTATATTGATTCAGGTGCTTCATTTCATTGTATTTCTCACAAAGAATGATTTTGTGATTTTGTCAAGAGTGAGTTTGGATCTGTAACAATTGACAATGGCCAGAAGTGCAAAATTGAAGGTAAGAGAGTAATTCATTTGAAGATGCATAATGAAGGTAAACTTATTCTCAATGAGGTTAGGTATATACTTGAATTAAAGAAGAATCTTATATCTGTTAACAAGATGGGCTCTAGAGGGCTATAGGATGACATTTTAAAAAAATTAGTGGAAGATCAGCAAGGGAGCATTGGTGATGATCAAGGGAAGGCAGTGCACACACTTTACCCATTGTCTACCAAGGTAGATCCATTTGTTTCTTTGGCCGCTAAGAAGAATGACATAACAACTTTATGGCGTAGAAGACTTGGTCACTTGAGTGAGAGTGGGATGAGGATCTTACAATCCAAGAAGGTTTTAACAGTTATAATTGATCATAACTTTGGTTTTTGTGAAACTTGTGTTTGAGGTAAACAGAAACGGGTGAGCTTCACAAAGGATGGGCGAGAGATGAAATCCAAAAGGTTGGAGTTGGTTCATACGGATGTTTGGGGGCTAGCCCATGGTAAATCTTTTGGAGGTAATTTCTATTTTGTTACCTTCATTGATGATTTTAGTAGGAAGACATGGATATATACTATTAAGAAAAAATCAGGGAATGAAACAGGTTTGAAATTGAAATGTCTTCTGTCGGATAACGGCGGAGAATATTGCAATAAGGAGTTTGACTTCATATTGTGAAAAACGAGGAATTAGAGGGATCAAGGTAGTGTCAAGGACACTACAACAGGATAGAGTGGTGGAGAGGATGAATAGGACCATCCTAGAGCGAGTGAGAAGAATGAGAGTTCATGCTAGACTCCCTTTGCATCTTTGGGGTGTCACTTTGGATATAGCTATTTGTCTAATCAACTGAAGTCCATCAAGCATCTTTGATGGAAAAATACCGAAAGAGGTATGGACTGGTAAGAAAGTTGACTACTTTTTTCTTAAGGTCTTTGGTTATATTGTATATGCACATGTTGATAGGGAATCAAGAAAGAAGCTTGATTCAAAATCGCTCAAATATGTATTTCTTGGATATAGGGGTGATGAGTGTGGTTACCGGATGTGGGATTTCGAGAACAATAAGGTGTTTCAAAGTCGGGATGTTGTATTCCATGAAGAGTGCATGTACAAAGATAGGAACAAAGAAAAGAGTGAGGAGTTCAAAGAAAAAGAGTATTTGGGGCTTGATGAGACAGATGAAGAGATACAAAGTGCTGAAAATCAAGGATTTGTTCCAAGTGACGGGAACAATTATCTTCTAAGAAGACGGAACAAGAAGGTGAGTCATTGGCTAATCAACCAAATGGTGATGAATCAGATTCTGAATATTCTGTACACAAGTTAAAATTGATGACTCAGAGCCACTACAAGAGATAGTTGTTGCTCCCGAACCAAAGAGGAGCACAAGGGTCAGAAAGTCTACTAAGAAATTAAATTTAATTGCACTACATGTTTTATATACTGATGTAGGAGAACCAAAGTCATATAATAAAGCCATGAGTGACAAAACTCATCTTAAGTTAGAGTTGGCCATGAAGGATGAGATGCCATCATTAGAAAAGAACCATACATGGGAGTTGGTGAAGTTGCCATAAAAAGGAAGGTTCTACAAAACAAGTGGATTTATCTGGTTAAGTATGAAACTAGTGGTGTACAAAGGTATAAGGCAAGACTTGTAGTGAAAGGTTTTGCTTAAAGAGAAGGAATTGATTTTCAGGATATATTTGCACTTGTTGTAAAAATGACTTCTATTAGAATTATTTTGAGTATTGTGGCTGTAAAAGGGCTATATTTAAAATAGCTTGATGTATATACAAGCTTTCCTTCATGGTAATATGGAGGAGGAGATTTATATGGAACAACTAAAATGATTTGAAGTCAAAGGTAAAGAAATATGATGTGCAAATTGAAGAAGAGATTGTATGGACTCAAACAAGCACCAAGATAGTGGTATTTGAAATTTAACAAGTTTATGTTATATAATGGATTTGCTATGAGCAATTTGGATCACTATGTATGTCTACAAAAGTTTAATGATGGTAATTATATTATTTTAACTTTGTATGCATATAACATGCTTGTTGCATGGACTTGTATGGAGAAAATCTTTAATCTCAAGATGATGTTACCCAAAAGTTTTTCCATGAAGTACCTGGGTGAAGAAAAACAACTTCTTGGATGCAAATTATCCGAAACAAAAAGAGCAAGAA
Source organism: Piper betle (assembly GCA_033002965.1). Classification (NCBI taxonomy): domain Eukaryota; kingdom Viridiplantae; phylum Streptophyta; class Magnoliopsida; order Piperales; family Piperaceae; genus Piper; species Piper betle. The sequence continues at coordinate 283,584 of JAURVB010004052.1, forward strand.
GTTGTGGTTATCTCAAGAAGGGTATGTGAAGAAAGTGCTTGAGTAGATTTAACATGAATGAATCTAAGCTGGTGACTACTACTTTGGGTAGTAAATTTCAATTGTCCAATGAACAAAGTGCTAAGAGTGATAAGGATAAACAATGCCTTATGCTTCAGCTATTGAAAGTCTTATGTATGCTATGGTAAATACAAGACCAAATAATGCACATACAGCATGAGTAGTGAGCAGATTTATAAAGAACCCAGGAAAAGAACATTGGAAGGTAGTGAAATGTATTTTCAAGTACTTGAAAGGAACTTCTAATTTTTGTTTGTATTTTGAAGGTTATATGGACGCTGGCCATAGTGGAAATAGAGACAATGATAGGAATATATCAGGATACATCTTTACAGTTGGTGAAACCGTGACGAGCTGAGTTCCAAATTACAAAAGATAGTTGCTCTATCTTCTACTGAAATTGAATATGTGGCTACTACGGAAGCTAGCAACGACTATATTTAGATTAAAATTTTAATGGATGAGTTAGATTCTAATAGGGTTGATTGCATGTTGTTCAGTGATAGTCAAAGTTCAATCCATTTACCCAAGAACTCAACATTTCATTATAGAACCAAGCATATTCGGTTAAAGTATTATTTTATCAGATCTTTGTTAGAAGAAAGTAAATTGAAGTTGGAGAAAATTGATGGCAAAAAGAATCTGGCAAACATGTTGACCAAACTAATAGAGGGATAAAAGATGAGTTTGTGCTTTAAGTGAGAGATTGTTAATATTTGCAATAATGAATATTAATGATATATAGTTCATTGTCGTACTCGGAATACCAAAAGAATCTTAGGATACCAAGTAAAATAAACGTTTGTTGTACCATTGAAGATGAAGGGCCTCAAAATATTTTTATATATATAGACTCATTTGCCTCATTCTGAATGAAAAAAAGAAATAGAAAATAAATATAAAGATAAGAAGAGGAAAATATTATTTACTAGTTTAATCTAATATAGAATATTAAGATAGAGAAGTCTTATAATCTCAATTATATAGGTTGGGTGAGTAATTTTTTTATCCCAGTTGTATAGGGTGGGCGGCTTTTTCTCTCGAGAAAATGAGTATTTTTCCACGATAAATCTCAAGTTTCTTTTGTTATTATTTTATCTTATTTTTTAATTATTATTTTTCTATATCTTATACTCGCAGTTGTTGATCTCCTCGGAGATTTTTCTCAACATCTCACTCCTCTTTTCTCTCCCGACGAAAACTGCTGCTTCAACTGTGCTTTGCAGGGCACTACAACAATAAACTTCTTCGCACACGAACCAAACTCTAAAAAAAATGATGTAGTTATATATCAGTTTAGAACATAGACGATCTGCTAAACAATCAAGGTAAAGAAATTGGACTTAAGAAATTGAAGGAACACTAATATGTAGTACAAACAGAGAAAGGTAAAGCTTAGCTATGTATGACGAGGAAAACAGGATGGGAACTCAAATTTCTCATCTATCATCCATCCGCCAAGAAGATAAACTCCCAGTCTAGAACAGGAACAGGATTGATAGCGTCGGACGGATCTGACTTCCAATCTACGGGGAGTAGAAAAGTCGTCGCCGTTTTGTGGGGAGTGAATGATATCTTGGACTTGCCAAGGCGGATAAAGTCGTGGAGAGGACGAATTCTATGGTGTCGGCCACGGCCGCGCCTGTCGACTCGCGTCCGTGGCCACGTCATTGATGACGCAGCGGCCCGTGGGGCCTTCCCTATTTGTCCCAGTTCCCATGGTCGGACTCCAACCTTCCCCTCGGTTTGGCCTAGAGCAGCTTGTCGTTTGAGGTTTTTAGGTGAAGATTATTGTTAGGAAAATTAATTGTGATAGTCTAGGATTGCAGCCATGGGAACGTAACCTGAATCGCTATGGTCAATGAGTAATATTTTAGTAAATAAAATACGTGTTTTAACTCTATCATTAAGCAGACCTTCTAGCTAGCAGATGGATTATATATAACTTGTAAGACCTTTTAACAGATTAATTTTTTATAAATAATTTTTATCTTAAATAATACAAAACGGGCTATAATATTCTGATATAAATAATAATAATTTGATTTTTTTCTTCATCGAATTTAGATTGGTTGAATCTGTTACTTTATTTTATAAGGTAATTTAAAATTTTTCTTTTTATTAATAATTAATAAAGAGTAGATTTCAAAGAAAAACTTATATAAAATTTTAATGTGTTGCTGCTTTTTATACATAACAACATTATCATAAGTTTGAAGTATTTTAAATTCTTAAAATAATTCATTAGAGTAAGCAATAAACGTAAAACAAGCTACACAAATCCTACTACTCTCAGTTGAATAAGATAAATATAGTAATTTGTTCTCCTTAAATACAATTACAAACGGCTGATTTCGAACCAAGTAAAGCTCGCTCGAACATAGCAAATCTACTGTTTATAAGAAAATTGCAGCGCAGGAAATTCATTCTTAATGCGTTAATAAATAAAGTAATAGTTGTTTACATCAGATCAGCCCAGAGAAGCCCATTAATTTATAGCCTTCTGTATTGGCATTTATAGCCCATTGACACCACAAATTGGAGAATCACTTCCAAGCATCCACGTCGGCCCCACCGGTGGTGTCCAATACAATCCTAGCCTTCATATCCCCGCACCAGCCCAATAGAATCCTACCACGTGTCATGCGCTTGCCGTCTGGCCCCACTCCCCACCCCTCTCCTCTCCAACCTCCTCCTCGTCCCCCGGCCGGCACTCCACCACGGCAACACGGGCTCCGGCGGGACAGCGGGCTGTCGACCACCACGCTTAGGCCGAGCTCTAGCTGGTCTCGGCCATCTTCCGTAAATCACCGTAGGAGAGGTCGTAGCTAGACAGTGGAATAGTACTCCGGCGAGCACTGCTGGAGGGGCAACGTGCAGTCACGGACGTCGTCCTTGTAAAATCTTTTTTTCGAGCTTGCAAAAGATCACAAGCATTAATATGATCTGCAAAGTACTAGAAGAAAGATCCCATACTAAGGACGGACGACCGATGTTTTATAGATATGGTCTATAATTGAATGGAGTGGCCAATGTGTATGAACCAATGGTCAATATGGTCTAATTGAATGGAGCGCCCCGGAATGGTGGAACATAATCCATTTTTTCGACCTCGATCATGCAAATTAGGAGTAATTACAATCAATCACCTTTTTATGTGACAAAAAGGAAAGCAGGCCCTGGCTTTCCCAAAGTAAAAACTTCATCACCGTCTAATGCTATCCAATGTTCTAAAAGTGAGTTCCTAATTTTTTAAAGTTGTCGCTCTATGATCATTTCCCAGTCAGTATCCTTGTCACCCTAGCTAATCCACCTATATATCAAATTAAAGTTAGGAAGTGTAAAGTGGACTCTCAAGTCTCAATATCCCATTCCTGGCCTCTTCCCGCCAATGGGCAACACACCTAATTTTTAACACTGTTGACAAAAATAGACAAATATATAAAATGATTAATCATCACTTGATTCAGCCAATTAATTAGCTCACGAGCCCGACAATACAAAATTATAGTTTGAAGACCAGGCAACATATTAAGGAAATTACATCAAACTGTTACGATTAAAATTCAATGCCATAAAATAAATGGCTATTGCCATTCAGTCAAGCCCATTTCGCCATTAGAGACATGAAGCCGGAACCAACAAAAACAGCCGCATAGGACTTGATCTGAAGCTTAATGCTGGCCTGCAACTTGGTGCCCATGAACTCGGTGGCAAGTAGGTCGACCAAGGCCATGTATATGAGAAGGCCGGCCGCGGAGGCATTGAGAGTCCCCACGGTGATCAGCGCAGCCGGGCTATTCTCCTTGTAGACGCTTGACAACGCAAGTCCTAGTACAATTCCAAAGGGGTGGTGGTTGCAAAGAAGAACACCATCAGGGACTTCTTCAACATCTTGTACTCTGCCTGCAACACACGAAAAGATAAAATTCCAAACATTATCAGTAATTTTTTATAATTTCTCTCTATATACATTACCAGAGTTCATATTTCTAGCATTCGCTCATCAAATAGTAACTGCCTGACCTGCAAAATGCATCCACCAAGACCCATTCCTTCAAACATCTGATGGAAACACATAGCAGCCACCAAAGGTCTGATGGTACATACATCGTTGGTCGCCCCCATTGAAAGCCCAATAACAACCGAGTGCACAACAATCCCTAGCTCTAGCACCTGCACCACATTACATGTCAAACGAGTGCTTGATCATCAGAAATGACTGCACAAACTCGATCAATTCTTCTACCCAATACTTTTAGCTTGTGCATGCATTATATACCATGGCAATGACTCGATAACGGAGCAACACTTTGTAATCGATAGAGTCTAGCTTGGAAGGAGGCAACCCATGATGTCCATGGCCATGAACACCATTTGCACCGGCAACACCCGTCTCATGGTCGCCCTCCGCCTTCACCCCTTGTTTGTTGTAGAGACTGGTGGCAATAGAGTCCACCATGAGCGTCACTATCGCCGACACCATGGCCACGAAGCCGGAGAAGGGGAACCTGTGCCACGGCGTCTTCGGCAGGCACTGCGACCTTAGCGCATCGAACGAGTCCGGCAACACATGCATGAAACCAGTGGCGAGGATGATGCCGGAGGCGAAGGACTTGACGATGATGAAGGGTTCGCGGTCAGGGCCGAGAGCCGGCACCGATTTGGAGAAGAGAGGAAGGCACACGCCGATCAGGCTGGTTGCCAAGATAGACACAATGGCGATCACCTTCAACCTCAACGCCGCCACCTTGTTGTTGCACTCGCCGTTCTTCTGTAGGCACGCCTCGCCTTCCCCACCACCGCCACCACTCCCCGGCCCGGCATACACGGCGGGGAGGACATCAATATGAAAAACAAGTAGAGGGCGAGCAAGGAAGGAAAGATATTCTCATTGTGCTGAAAATAACCATCTAGTCTGGCTAATTTCTTATCAAATTTTACGAAAGGGGTAGTCTCTAAAATGAGCTTTGAATGGCAAACTGCACCCTTGCAATGGGGAAGCTGGATTTTGGGTGGTGAATTTATAAGCGGGATTGAATGAGGAGGGTGTAGTAACAGAATTGGGAGAATGAGGGGGCGATTGCATGGGTATGAAGTGGGCGTGTGGCGAGCAAGGGGTACGAGGGAGTAGGCCTGTGGGTTGTATGCTGGTGTCGTGGGGAGTCCATGCAGCCAGTATATTGCTTTCATTTGATTGGATTAGAGATGAGGGGATCTTGCTCGGTTGGCTCTTAAGTGGACGAGGCTTTTGCCCGCGTGAAGAACAAGTCTAATGTAGTATGATTAGGACGTACCAATTCACATATTTTTCTAACCAATATAATTTATTTATAATTATCTTGAGTACATCGATGTTTCAGGTCGGATTAGTCCACGCCAGGGTAGAATGCGAGTGGTTGCGTGAGGTATGCCCTTGTCACACAAAGTGAGTAGTAATGATATTTCATGGGGAGGTTATTGATAATCTTAATGATTTGAGTTGGTTATTTTTACTACACACAATAGAAATCCAAATCTAATTTCCCATATTTACCAAAAAATTATTAAGATTATCAATTTTAGAAAATATCATTATCCAACTAATTGTATTAGTTTGAAATAAAACATAGAACCAATCAAAGAGACAATATAATTTTTTATGTGGTTCCTTATAGTCCAATCCAAATCCCTAAGTCAATACATGATGGTTTGGTTTTACAAATTCACTATTTTTTTATATAATTTACACTAATAATAAAATTTTTGCCTCCTCAAAATACGTGCCCAAATTTTGAATGGCCTGCATCTGTTACTTCTTGTCTTCAGATGATAAAACAAAACTCACCAGTGAATCTGAAACATCAAAAAACGGTGGGATAATGAGTTTCGTACCGAGAAGGCCTTTGAATAAATTACTGAACAAATTAAGGTGAACCGGACTAGACCGGGTCGGTTCAGACTAAGAAAATGAGTCAGACCGGTTGGTTCAGGCAACTGACCAGATTTACACTGGCGGGTTAGATCGGCCAAAAAGATTGACAAACGTGACGGCTTTTGTTCTTTTTCTTCTCCGGCGAGGGTATGTTGATCCAATTTTCTGCGACTAGAGGGCTCTCCGATGACGATTCTTTGGTCGGGTAGGTAGCCAGTGGTGGAGGCTTGAAGTTGAACGTCACGCGCTATTTGAGGGTCTTCCTGGTTGGCTGGGAAACACGCCAGAAAGTTGGCCAAAAAAACCTGCAAAGCTGAAAAATGTCGGAAGTTTTCGTTGCCCGCGAGCTTTGGCAGCAGCTTCGACCTGCGGGAACCAGTGGTGGTCCTCTGGCAGGGATGGCTCCTCTTCTTCCTTTCTCTCTCCCCTGGGAAGGCTTCCACCTTGGCCGGCTTTAGATGTGGCTAAGGAGGTGTTTATCTTTAAATGGAGATAGACATGGAGAAGAGGTAGAGGTGTTAGGAGATCAACCTTGCATGTTCCCCTCCAACTCTCATCTCAAGTTCGAGCTTTCCTTTTTTCCAAACAATGAAATATTATGACTATAACAATGATAATTTATTTTATTATTATTGTTAGTCTGACCCGAAAATAAAAGAATATATTTGACTGAAAAATGAAAAATATGCATACTGTCGTTGCAAAACCCTAAAAGTATCGATGTACATGAACTTGGGAAATTAGAAGTAACACTTATGGATTTCAGCAATGTTCAATGAACTAATTTCTTGGATACAAAAAAATATTACAATTTCAACCATCAAGTTTAGTATAATTGATAATGTTCTAATCAACAACCTAATTAACCGTAAGAAGAACTTGTTGGGAATCCCTCATCATACGATGAATGTGACTGACATGTAACTACATGGTGAATCATAAAGACATAGAGTTATTTTAAGGGTTAGAGAAGAATCATATTTAGTTTTTGGCTCTTCGTATCTACGAGGTTGAGTGTATCTTGAGTATGGGTCTTTTACTATATATATGTAATTGTATTGTGAGTGAAATAGAGTTGAAGTGAGTACAATTTGAAGAGTGTGTATTGAGTTTCAGTGTGTGGTTTACAATGAGGCTCTCCCTCTCTCTCTTGGGAGGAGCCTCTCCTTATGGCGCATACTGGCTTAGTCCTTATGGCGCGTACTGGCTTAGTCCTTATGGCGCGTACTGGCTTAGTCCTTATGGCGCGTGCGGCTTGGTCCTTATGGCGCGTGCGGCTTAGTCCTTATGGCGCGTACTGGCTTAGTCCTTATGGCGCGTACTGGCTTGGTCCTTATGGCGCGTGCTGGCTTAGTCCTTATGGCGCGTACTGGCTTGGTCCTTATGGCGCGTGCTGGCTTAGTCCTTATGGCGCGTGCTGGCTTAGTCCTTATGGCGCGTACTGGCTTAGTCCTTATGGCGCGTACTGGCTTAGTCCTTATGGCGCGTACTGGCTTAGTCCTTATGGCGCGTACTGGCTTAGTCCTTATGGCGCGTACTGGCTTAGTCCTTATGGCGCGTACTGGCTTAGTCCTTATGGCGCGTGCTGGCATTGGTCCTTATGGCGTACTGGCTTAGTCCTTATGAGCGTGCTGGCTTGGTCCTTATGGCGTCCTGGCTACGCGTCCTTATGGCGTCCTGGCTTAGTCCTTATGGCGTCCTGGCTTAGTCCTTATGGCGTCCTGGCTTAGTCCTTATGGCGTCCTGGCTTAGTCCTTATGGCGTCCTGGCTTAGTCCTTATGGCGTCCTGGCTTAGTCCTTATGGCGTCCTGGCTTGGTCCTTATGGCGTCCTGGCTTAGTCCTGGCTTGGTCCTTATGGCGCGTGCTGGCTTGGTCCTTATGGCGCGTACTGGCTTGGTCCTTATGGCGCGTACTGGCTTGGTCCTTATGGCGCGTACTGGCTTAGTCCTTATGGCGCGTGCTGGCTTGAGTCCTTATGGCGCGTGCTGGCTTGGTCCTTATGGCGCGTACTGGCTTGAGTCCTTATGGCGCGTACTGGCTTAGTCCTTATGGCGTACTGGCTTAGTCCTTATGGCGTACTGGCTTAGTCCTTATGGCGTCCTGGCTTAGTCCTTATGGCGTCCTGGCTTAGTCCTTATGGCGTCCTGGCTTAGTCCTTATGGCGTCCTGGCTTAGTCCTTATGGCGTCCTGGCTTAGTCCTTATGGCGTCCTGGCTTAGTCCCTTATGGCGTCCTGGCTTAGTCCTTATGGCGTCCTGGCTTAGTCTGATGTGCGTCCTGGCTTAGTCTGATGTGCGTCCTGGCTTAGTCTGATGTGCGTCCTGGCTTAGTCTGATGTGCGTCCTGGCTTAGTCTGATGTGCGTCCTGGCTTAGTCTGAGTCCGATGTGCGTCCTGGCTTAGTCTGAGTCCGATGTGCGTCCTGGCTTAGTCTTAGTCCGATGTGCATCCTGGCTTAGTCTTAGTCCGATGTGCGTACTGGCTTAGTCCTTTATTCCTAATTGGAGTGTGAGTGTATTCCCAATTGAAGTCTATTCTTAGTCCGATGTGCGTACTGGCTTAGTCTTAGTCCGATGTGCATACTGACTTAGTCCCAATTGAAGTCTATTCCAGTTGGAGGTTGAATGTTGAGTGTATTCCTAATTGGAGTGTGTTCCAGTTGGAGGTTGAATGTTGAGTGTATTCCTAATTGGAGTGTGTTCCAGTTGGAGATTGAATGTGTACGATGTGTATGCCCATTATTTGATTATAGTAGATGGTTTATAGTTTTCCTTCTATTTTGAAGGTTCCATGTTAAATTTGTGTGTCATCTATTTTTTATCCTTTATTGGTTAGCATGTCACACACTAAACATTGTGTTTAGTTATTTTGTGTTTTAAAAACCCTAATAGAACTAAACCCTGTAAAAGTTCTATGTCATATGAAAGATCAAGAAGCTGGGAATCTTGCAGCCATGGCAATAATTAGAGATGCCTACAACCTCAGTTCGAGGTCAAGGCTGTGGCTGTCTTGATCATCAGTCGTTGCCATGGCTCCCTCATTGTAGGAGCTTGATGTGATAGTGGTGGATGCCATTGACGCAGGAGAAACTTCCAACCTTGATGAGGCAAGGTCCTCAGTGTGTGATAAGATGGTGAAGGTGGTGGATATGGTGGCGCCTTGCCAATGTAGCCTCTGATGGTCTCCGAGGGCCTGCCCAGATGGGAACCCTTTTTGCTAGTCGTGCATACATGGGCACCCTTCTCTTTGATGGCTTCCTCCCCACCTTGGCCTCGCTGGCAGCCGAGAAAGCGAGGTTATGTTGGTTTTCCGGTGGTAGGTCTTGTGCCCGCCGAGCACTTGGGGGGAGGAGCAGCTCTTGCCGCAAGCATTACACAAGTGTTCCAAGCTCTCCGCTTTTTCCCCCAACCAGCTTCATCTTCTTGCTCAATGCGCCGTTGAAGCCAAAGTCGGAGTCTCTTTGGGAGTGGCCGTTGGAGCCACTTCACGAGTCACGGTTGGAATCGGGCTCGGCACAATCGTTGCCCGCACCGCCTTTTCCTCCTCCGTCTTGTTATTGCTGTCTAATTCTGCCATACACATCCAATACCGTGCTTCTTAATACGCCCCATCTCCTTCATAATAACTTTCGGTCTCCCAGTCTTCATAGAACACCTCCTTCCACTCCCTCAAAGTAATCCGCCATGGCTCCTCAGCCATATCGGGAGCAACAACATTGAAGGTGGGGGATGGCGGATTGATGCCTCGGTAACTCCTATTGGGATGCTCCTCATGTAGCCGTGGAGGGCTTAGTGGAGGAAAAGCTTTTCCAGCACTCAGCACACTTGTGCGCCTTCAGCTTCATGATTACTGGTTCTTATACTACTTGATCAGTCGTCTCTCTCTGAAGAAATGATTGGATCACCAAGAGCTTACCTTTAGACTCGATAGCGCGATAGCGCTATGACACTTCATCGATTCCATGCATCAGCACTTCTTCTTATCCCTCTTCTTCTTGATCTTATTTTCTCTTTGATAATAATACAAAGAGAAGAGTTGGATAGTATTAAGGATTATATAAACAGGGGAGGTATTTAATTATGGGATTTAGGAAATGGTGGCACTTTTTGCTCCCTTACATTTACTACTATTCTAATATAATTACATTAAGCTATTATTAGCCCTAATTGTGTTTATGTTTATTGTAATAATAAATATTATTAAAAAATGGTAATACATGCATGCATTATCTTGATTTGTATGTGGTTGTTCTTTTAGTATATATATGCACGATGGGATTGAGCTCAAAGTTTTACAAGCCCCACATACAAAGGGTTAATATTTTTAATTAATGTGTATATGATATATAATAATAGTTAAACTTAAGTTATATGTTCGGAAAAGAATAATGTTGTCCTTTTAATTTATATTTATATATACTATCTAAAAACCTATGTGATACACAGGGTATATTTTAACTTTATTAATAATTTAAATTAAAACATATGAACTAAATTTAAAAAATATAAATAATTTTCAAATAAAATAGTGTATCTATAACTTTAGATTTAGATTAATACATTAGCAATATTGAAAATATCAAAAATAATTTTAATTTCATGCTAAAAATAATAGTCTTAATTAAGTAGGTATTAATAAGTAAAAGATTTTAATTTGAATATAAATTTATATTTAAATGACTATTTTAAGATTTTCAATTCAAATAAAATTATGTTCTAAGTTTTAATTTACTAACCATAAATAACAACAAAATAACTAAAAAATATAAATAAGTAGGCTCATTAGTGTGTACTTTAAAATATAAATAAGTAGGCTCATTAGTGTGTGTGCTTTATATTTATGAAGTAATAAGTGTATAGTGGGGTGATTAATTGTAAAACATGTGGGTGAGAATTACATTAAGTAGTTTATCATATTCTTGATTGAGTCAAGGAGGCATACAATCTTTCTGATGTGCTAACTCTTTTTCTTTTTTATCTCCAAAATAGGTTGGCAAACTCTGAAATACCTTCAGTTGTCCATAATTTTAGATTAATAATTTCAATTTGCTAACGAACTTAATAGATTTGGGATGTGTTTATTGTAATTTTATCTCAAATCCTATCAAGAAATGATCTGCCTTTAAACTTGATAGCATCGTGGCGCTTCATCGATTACATGCATCACCACTTCTTCTTAACCATCTTCTTTTGATCCTCTTCTTCTATTTGACAATAACATGAAAAGAAGAGTTGGATATATTAGGGATTATTTAAGCAGGGAAAGTATTTAATCATGCGAATAAGAGAGTGGTGGCACTTTTCACTCCCTTACATATACTACTACTCTAATATAATTACGTTAAGTGATTATACATGAGCATTTATGTTTATCATAATAATAAATATTATTAAAAAAATTGCAATACATGTGTGCATTACCCTTATTTGTGTGTGGTTAATCTTTTAGTATATACTCGATGGGATTGAGCTCAAAGTTTTACAAGCCCCACATATAAAGGCTAATTTTTTTTAATGAATGTATAGATAATATATATAATATATAATAATACTTAAACTTAAGTTATATGTTCGGGAAGGAATAATGCTTCCCTTTTAATTTATATTTATATATACTAGCTAAATAAATATGTGATCGACAGGGTATATCTTAAATTTATTAATAATCTAAATTAAAACATATGAAACTAAATATAAAAAATGTAAATAATTTTTGAATAAAATAGTATATTTATTTAACTTTCATTTTAGATTCATACATTAACAGTATAAAAAATATAATAAGTAATTTTAATTTAGTACTAAAAATAATTAATTGTCTTAATTAAATATGTATTAATAAGTAAAAGATTTTAATTTGAATATAAGTTTATATTTCAATGAATATTTTAAATTTTTTAATTTAAATAAAATTATGTTCTAAGTTTTAATTTACTAACCATAAATAACAACAAAATAACTAAAAAGCATGAATAAGTGGGCTCAGGCGTGGTTTAAATTTATAAAGTAATAAGTGCATAGTGGGGTGATTAATTGTAAGGCATGTAAATAAGGGTGAGAGTTACATTAAGGTTTATTATAAATTAAATAATCATCAGCCATGTTATATAAGTTTGAGAGGAAATCAAACTTATAATTCAATGAGGCTTACAATTTCCTTAATGTGCTAATTATTTTCTTTTCATCTATAAAATAAGTGTTACTAACTAACTTAATAGATTTGAGATCTTGTTTACCTTAATTTTATCTCAAATCCTATCAAAAAATGATCTGACTTTAGACTCGATAGCGATTTCATGCATCACCACGTCTTCTTGACCCTCTTCTTCTCTTTGATAATAACATGAAGAGAAGAGTTAGATAATAGTATGATTATATAAGCAGGGGAGGTATTTATTTATGGGAATAAGGGAGTGCACTTTTCACTCCCTTACATCTACTACTACTTTAATACAATTATGTTAAGTGATTATTATCCCTAATTGTGTTTATGTTTATCGTAATAATAAATATTATTAACAAAATTGTAATACATGTGTGCATTATGCTGATTTGTGTGTGGTTGACCTTTTAGTATATATATACACGATGGGATTGAGCTCAAAGTTTTACAAGCTCTCGCATACAAAGACTCAATTTTTTAATGAATGTGTAGATGATATATATAATATATAATAATACTTGAAACGTAATTTATATGTTGGGGAAGGAATAATGCTGCCCTTTTAATTTATATTTATAAATATTAGCTAAATACATATGTGATCCGCAGGGTATATCTAAAAATAATTAATAATCTAAATTAAAAAATATGAAAAAAACATATTAAAACTGAATTTAAAAAATGTAAATAATTTTTGAATAAAATAGTGTATTTTTTAAACTTTCAATTTAAATTAATACATTAACAATATAAAAAATATTAAAAGTAATTTTAATTTCGTGCTAAAAATAATTAATCTTCTTAATTAAGTAGGTATTAATAAGTAAAAGATTTTAATTTTAATATAAATTTATATTTAAATGATTATTCTAAGATTTTTAATTTAAATAAAATTATGTTCTAAGTTTTAATTTATTAATCTAAAATAACAACAAAATAACTAGAAAGTATTAATAAGTAGAAGTAGTAAGTGTATAGTGGGGTGATTAATTATAATCCATATAAACAATGGTGAGAGTTATATTAAGGTTTATTATAAATTAAATAAGCATCGGCTTTGGAGAGTACACTGAGCCAGTTTTACATGATCAAGATATGTTTCCAAAAGAAAAGGTGAATGATTCTGATGTAAGACGAAATGAACATGATCCTGCTGTTTTTGCTTCTCAAAATATTCAGATATGTAAACTGATTCGCGTTTCCGGATTCAATATTTAATTGAAGCGGAAACTTCAAACACCCATCCAGTGCTACTAACTGCAGCTGCAAAGAGTTGTGAAGGCTTACCTGCATCTATAAGACGCTGTTTCAGCCATGAAATCCATGTCAGTCCATTAAATGAATTACAAAGGCTTGAAATGCTATCAACATTATTGCATAATGGATAAAAAATGAATAACAATGTGAGTAAATCCTTAATTGGACCTCAATTATCTTTGATGAAGCGAGCCTAAAGGGTTATGTAGCTTTTTAAATATGTAAATTTGTAGGTGGGTGCTGAAGAGCTTCTAAAAGGGACTGTTGCGCAAACTTCTAGTTATATGGCTAGGGACATTTCTGGTTTAGTTGCTGATGCTGTAGCTAGTTTTATCTCTAAGCTTGGTGATTATATGAGCACTTCTCAATCTGGGTATCCTGGTATGCCTCATGAGGGTATCACTAAGCCTAGTGTTGATGACAGACGGAGTTCAACTCAGAGTTTCTGCAATGAGGATTTGTCCAAGGCTTTGGAGCGTTCCAAGAAAAGGAATGCTACTGCACTGGGAACTCCTAAGGTAAGTTTAGCAAAAGTCATGTTTCTTTTAGGAGGACTTATATGGATTATATTGTTGTACTTTTTCTGATATAAAAAAACTAATGTTGTTAACCTCCTCTATATTTAGGTCCCCAATGTGAAATGGCAAGATGTTGGTGGACTAGAGGATGTGAAGAAATTTATCTTGGACACTGTTCAGGTTCTTTTACATGCTCATATTTTTTCCCCGATGTTGGAAAATCTTTGAGTGATATCTTAATTAACAGTTCAATTTATATCTCTTTCCCATTGAAGCTTGCTATTATTGGTAGCTTATATTCAATGATCTTCATTTTCAGTTTCCACTTCTGCATAAAGATCTATTCTCATATGGTTTGCGGAAGCAGTCAGGAGTTCTTTTGTATGGTCCTCCTGGCACCGGAAAGGTGCGCACTCCATTTTAATAAAATGGAAGTGATGTTGAGAAAATCCCCAAAATTAGAGTTCAACCACAGCGAACAATAGTAATAGGAAAATAAGACCTAAGAAATCAGATAAAACAAAACCACAAAAGAGCAGAGATTTAACGTGGAAAACCCTCCTTCAATCGAGAGTCAAAAACCACGGGCAACAACGAACAATTCACTACTTCAACCAAAGATTACAGTCATCAAATATATATAGAGATGTAAAAGAAGATTAATCACACACCCTATACTATTGAGATTACAAGATTTCACTCTCTCTCAATACTCCGTATAAGATAAACTCATGAATATTTTTCCCTCTTCTTTTATCTCTATATCTCTCTCTATCTCTCTTTTTCTTGTCTTTTCTTCTGCTTGTCTTGCCTTCTTAGAATGAGGCAAATGAAGCTCAATTTATAGAGAAGCTTTGAGACCCTTCAATCTCCATGGAACAACTAACAGCCACCTCTGTTAATATTCCGAGATTTCTTTAGTATTCCGAGTGTAACAATGGGCTACATATCATTAATACAATTACACATATTAACAATCTCCCACTTGGAGTCCGATTGGAACACACCAGTCCAAACTCTTCCTCCACTTGTTCGTTGCATGAGTCCACCTGCATGTTAGTGCAAGTTCACCAAAGTTGAGCAAAAACTCAACTTTTTTCCATCCACCGGTTTAGTCAACATATCCGCCGGATTATTTTTTCCATCTATCTTCTCCAACTTCAATTTACGTTCTTCTAACAAAGATCTGATAAAATGATACCTTAACCGAATATGTTTGGTCCTAGAATGAAATGCCGAGTTCTTGGCTAAATGGATTGCACTTTGACTATCACTGTACAACCTGCAATCAACCCCATTAAAACCTAACTCATTCATTAAAGTTTTAATCCAAATATATTCCTTGCTAGCTTCTGTAGCAGCCACATATTCAGCCTCAGTTGAAGACAGAGCAACTATCTTTTGCAATTTGGAAACCCAACTCACCGCGGTTCCACCAACTGTAAAGATGTATCCGGATGTACTCCTGCCATTGTCTCTATTTCCAGCATGGTCCGAGTCCACATAACCTTGCACATCAATATTATCACCCCCAAAACACAAACAGTAATTAGAAGTTCCTTTCAAGTACCTGAAAATCTATTTCACTGCCTCCCAATGTTCTTTTCCTGGGTTCATCATGAATCTGCTCACTACTCCCACTGCATGTGCAATATCTAGTCTTGTACTCACCATAGCATATATAAGACTTCCAATAGCTGAAGCATAAGGCACCTTTTTCATGTGAGCTTTATCCTCCTCACTCTTAGCACCTTGTTCTTTGGATAATTGGAAACTACCCAAAGTAGTAGTCACCGGCTTGGATTCATTCATGTTGAATCTCTCAAGAACTTTCTTCACAAACCCTTCTTGAGATAACCACAACTTCTTGTTCTTCTTGTCTCGGGTAATTTGCATCCCAAGAAGTTGTTTTGCTTCACCCAAATCCTTCATGGAAAAACTCTTGGCTAACCTCATCTTGAGACTAACAATTTTCTCCATACAAGTCCCTGCAACAAGCATGTCATCTACATACAAAGTTAAAATAATGTAATCCCCATCATTAAACTTTTGTAGATATACACAGTGGTCTGAATTGCTCCTAGCAAATCCATTATCCAACATAAACTTGTCAAATTTCAAATACCACTGTCTTGGTGCTTGTTTGAGTCCATATAGACTCCTCTTCAATTTGCACACCATATTTTCTTTACCTTTGACTTCAAATCCTTTTGGTTGTTCCATATAGATCTCCTCCTCCAAATCACCATGAAGGAAAGCTGTATTTACATCAAGCTGCTCTAAATACAACCCCTTTAGAGCCACAATACTCAAAATAATTCTAATAGAAGTCATTTTTACAACAGGTGCAAATATATCATGAAAATCAATCCCTTCTCTTTGACCAAAACCTTTCACCACAAGTCTTGCCTTATACCTTTGTACACCACCGGCTTCAGACTTGACCCGATAGATCCACTTGTTTTGTAGAACCCTCCTTTTGGTGGCAACTTCACCAACTCCCATGTATGATTCTTCTCCAACAATGACATCTCATCCTTCATGGCCAACTCCCACTTAAGATGAGCTTTGTCACTCATGGCTTCATCATAGGACTCCGGTTCTCCTGCATCAGTATACAAAATATGTTGTACAATTAAATTTAATTTCTGAGTAGGCTTTCTAACCCTTGTGCTCCTCCTTGGTTCAGGAGCAACAACTATCTCTTGTGGTGGCTCTGAGTCATCAATTTCAACTTGTGCATCAGAATATTCAGAATCTGATTCATCATCATTTGGTTGATTAGCCTGTGACTCACCTTCTTGTTCGGTCTCTTCAGAAGATAATTGTTCCTCATCACTTGGAACAAATCCTTGATTTTCAGCACTTGGCATCTCTTCATCTGTCTCATCAAGCTCCATATACTCTTTTTCTTTTGACTCCTCATTCTTTTCTTCTTTCATGTCTTTGTACATGCACTCTTCATTGAATACAACATCCCGACTTCGAAACACCTTGTTGTTCTCGAAATCCCACATCCGGTAACCATACTCATCACCTCCATATCCAAGAAATACACATTTGCGGGACTTTGTATCAAGCTTCTTTCTTGATTCCCTGTCAACATGTGTATATGCAATACAACCAAAGACTTTAAGAAAAGAGTAGTCAACTTTCTTACCAGACCATACCTCTTCCGGTATTTTTCCATCTAAGGCGCTTGATGGACTTCGGTTTATTAGATAGACAGCTGTATCCACTGTGGCACCCCAAAGATGCAAAGGGAGTCCAGCATGAACCCTCATGCTTCTCGCTCGCTCTAGGATGGTCCTGTTCATTCTCTCCACCACCCCATTCTGTTGTGGTGTCCTTGGCACTGTCTTGATCCTTCTAATTCCCCGTTGTTCACAATAGGAGTCAAACACCTTATTGCAATATTCTCCACCATTATCCGACAGAAGACATTTCAGTCTTAAACCTGTTTCATTCTCAACTCGGGCTTTCCACATCTTGAAAATGTTAAAGACATCTGATTTTTCTTAATAGTGTAGATCCACGTCTTCCTACTAAAATCATCAATGAAGGTAACAAAATAGAGATTACCTCCAAAAGATATATCATGGGCTGGTCCACAAACATCCGTATGAACCAACTCCAACCTTTTGGATTTCATCTCTCGCCCACCCTTTGTAAAGCTGACCCGTTTCTGTTTACCTAAAACACAGTCTTCACAAAAACCAATGTTAGAATCAATTATACCTGTCAAAACCTTCTTGGAATGTAAGATCCTCATCCCACTCTCGCTCAAGTGACCAAGCCTTCTATGTCATAACGTTGTTATGTCATTCTTCTCAGCTGCCAAAGAAACAAACTGATCTACCTTGGTAGACAATGGGTAAAGTGTACCCACCGCCTTCCCCTTGATCACCACCAATGCTCCTTTGCTGATCTTCCACTGATTGTTTTCGAATGTGATCCTATAGCCCTCTTGGTCCAGCTTGTTAACAGATATAAGATTTTTCTTTAATTCAGGTATATACCTGACCTCCTTGAGAATAAGTTTACCTTCATCATGCATCTTCAAATGAATTACTCCTTTACCTTCAATTCTGCACTTCTGACCATTGCCAATTGTTACATATCCACAATCACTCTTGACAAAATCACAAAACCATTCTTTGTGAGAAGTACAATGAAATGAAGCACCTGAATCAATATACCATGTATCTATGTTGTAATCAACATGAGCAAATAAACAAAATTTCTCTTCATGACCATCAACAACATTAGCTACATTCTTGACTCGCTCGGGACAATCCTTCTTTAAATGTCCTTCCTTGTCACAAAACCAACAAGTAGGCTTACCCTTGAATTTTCCTTTGGATTTAGAGCGCCCTCGGTTCTTAGGACCTCTACTTTGACTTCTTCCTCTTTCTTTGCCCTTGCTTTTGTCCACCGACAAAGTTGTGCCCGAGATGGACGGTGTGCTATCTACCATGCTTCTCTTCATCATCTCCTGATTCAAGATTGCACCTAGCACTTCATCAAACTTTAGTTTTTCTTTTGATGCATTACTTATAGATGTAATTACCGTATCCCAACTCTCTGGCAAAGAACACATGAACATTAAAGATTTAATATCTTCACTAAAAGTCAACTCCACGAATTCAAGTTGTGCCCAAATTTTATTGAAATCATTCAAATGATTAGCAATAGATTTACCTTCGGGCATCCTTAAAGAGACAAGCTTCCTCAACAAAAATAACCTGTTAGAGGCTGATGACTTCTCATAAACACCAGCTAATGCCTCCATCAACCCTTTGACGGTCGTCTGTTTGGAGACATTAAACGCCACCGACTGTGTTAAACACAATCGGACGATGGCTAAGGCTCGCCTATCCAATAAGGCCCACTCCTTAGCTGACATCGCTTCTGGCTTGGTACCTACAAGCGGTTGATGTAGTTGCTTCTCGTATAGATGATCCTCAATCTGCATCCTCCACCATTGATAATTTGTTCCATCAAAATTTTCAATTTTCCCAGTCTTGGAACTGTCCGCCATGACTCCCACTCAAATCAAGATCCGATTGAATGAGACCCAAACTTCCCACAGACGACGCCAATTGTTGAGAAAAATCCCCAAAATTGGAGATCAACCACAGCGAACAAAAGTAATGGGAAAATAAGACCTGAGAAATAAGATAAAACAAAACCACAAAAGAGCAGAGATTTAACGTGGAAAACCCTCCTTCAATCGAGAGTCAAAAACCACGAGCAACAACGAACAATTCACTACTTCAACCAAAGATTACAATCATCAAATATATATAGAGATGTACAAAAGATTACTCACACACCCTATACTATTGAGATTACAAGATTTCACTCTCTCTCAATACTCCGTATAAGATAAACTCGTGAATATTTTTCCCTCTTCTTTTATCTCTATATCTCTCTCTATCTCTCTTTTCTTGTCTTTTATTCTACTTGTCTTGCCTTCTTAGAATGAGGCAAATGAAGCTCAATTTATAGAGAAGCTTTAAGACCCTTCAATCTCCATGGAATAACTAACAGCCACCTCTGTTAATATTCCGAGATTTCTTTAGTATTCCTGAGTGTGACAATGGGCTACATATCATTAATACAATTACACATATTAACAAGTGATATATGTGTTGGATGTAGTTTTTTTGACATGCAGATATTTTGGTGAATGTTGTGTAGACATTACTAGCGAAGGCTGTAGTTTCCCAAGTCATATATCTTTAATTCTCTGCTTCAACCAATGCTTGAGAATTCAAGTCTTTATCAGTGTATTGTACTTTGCTTGTGACACTGGTCTTTGGTTTTCTAGATGCTTGCAGAGATTGATGGCTTAAATGATTCCACACATGTTTTTTGACCAAAGAATTAGTTGTATTCAATTTATTTATTCTTGTTGTATTCACGGAAGCTATTAGCTGAAAATTTATTCTTGGATTTTTGCTAGGACTTATTCATCATAGGGGCAACTAACGGACCTGACCTTCTTGACCCAGCACTTCTGTGTCCAGGGCATTTCGATAAGTTGTTATATGTTGGAATCGACTCAGATGCATCTTACAGGGAACGGTAATTTAGTTCTGATGATTTTACTCTGAGATACTTTCCCTTTAATCCATGTTAATCAGCATCGTTTGTGTGGATTTTGTTTACAGAATCCTTGCTGCTCTTGCACAAAACTTTGAGCTTCATGCAAATGTGTCTCTTCTGTCAGTAGCTAGGAAGTGTCCTCCAAACTTTACTGGTGCAGACATGTATGCCCTCTGTGCAGATGCATGGTTTAATGCTGCAAAACGTCAGGTGAATTTTTTGATTTCATTTCCCAGTTTCTTCAGTCCTACAATACCCAAAAAATATAAGCATTCTTTAGTTGGTACTGATGAACAGTTGTCATTTTTTCTTCTACTGGTGCTACTGCTGTAAACATCAGAGATAGTGTTACTTTTCCGGTATCTCGTATACGTACCATAGATTAGATGGATAGCCCCGCCTCTTTTCTTGTAAAGTATTATAAATAATGATGAATCCAAATGATGTTACCTTGGTTGAGTTTGTGAAGCTTCATGCCAAGTTTGAGTTATTTCATTTTTTTTTACTGTGTTTGGTGTGGGTTATTGGGAACTGTACTTCTGTAGGTTTCTAAGTGTTCTTCGGACTCAGATTGCCAATCAGATTCAATTATAATTGAACTTGATGATTTTATGAAGGTAAGCTTTTCTGAATATATCTTTCTACTTTAATACTATTGGTGGGAAGTAAGTGTTTGTGGGAGCTGAGGGAAGCTCAAGAACTAGAGTTGCCTAAATTATGTACCAAAAAGCTGAAGGATATTTGACGGGTAGCCTGATTTTCTTCTGGCTAAAACACTACCTCATTAATTGTGATAAGAAATGTATTATCTTTAAAATCAGTAAGAAGACATGTTGTCAAACAGTTAATTAAAACATGCCAATAAAATGGATGTCTTGACCTCATATCGAGCAATATTAGGAGTTAGATTTGATTCACAAGTTTGTGATATGACGAATATGCTTTTTTGCTGTTCAAATAGGTTCTTGGCGATCTATCACCATCACTTTCGATGGCTGAAGTGCACAAGTTTGAGGAGCTGCGTGACCAATTTGAAGGGCGTTCCAGTTGATTATTACTTTTTGGCGAAGTAATGTTCTCAAACCTATATGAATTTAATTTGTTCCATATGTTTATTCTCGAAATCATTGACATCGCATGCGCATAATTTATGGATTAGATTGGCTGCATGCTTGTATAGGCAAGTTTATTTTATATTCCATGACAGATAACACAATCTTTTCTGCTTTTAGCCATTGTTGATTTTGAATTTCATTGATGCAAAACAATTCAGATCAATTGACATAATATATTTGCAATGATACGATAGTCAAAAGATATATCATGTTAACCATCTGAAGTAAAGGATACTCTAGCTAACTACTATGCTTGTTTCTTCACTTCTTTCATTTGCTTGCTAGATATCATTTTTCAGTAATTGCCTACTCAAAAGCCTCTTGCTTTCACTTGGAGATGGCATGAACTACTTCTCTGAAATATTGAACGTCGCATGGTATCTTCAAGATGCCATGTTGACTGTATCCGAACTCTCCAGCGGCAATATCGAGCAAGGAGACGATGGACGGGTGCTTTAGAAGCTCCCTGTGAAGGAGAAACCTCTGGTTCTCGGTGTTGGAGCCCACGAGCATCGGCACGAATCCTCGAGGGACATGGTCTCCACCTCTGCTCTTGAGCTCTTTCATGTTCTTCCCCATCGTTAGTTGGGCTCCTCCTCTTCACTGTATATCATGGGGAAACGGCCGCCCTTCTATATATTACGTCTAGTACCACTCTTTTATGGTAAGGTCATAACAAAGTTTATCACGCACTTGTCAACAAATTCGGAAAGAGGACGAAAGGAGGTGGGGTTTCGGTTATATATTCTGAGCTGTTACATGCCTTTGAACGGACATGAAATGGACTTGGGAAGAAGCCATTTACTTGGGGGCACATAAAACAACCCAGGAAGAACAGAAAGGGTTTGGGGGGGACTGTTATTTTGGGGAAGCTTGCACCTTAACTTGTCTCACCATTGCTTGTTATCAATGCAATCTACATCCAAGTTACTTTTTTTCCATCTTGTGACAAGTTCATCTTCCCTTCATTATGGGATTTTTCATACAATGCTTGCCTTTATTGCCTGCTAAATCTGTCTTGTTCTATATGAATTGGCAACATCAAAGATACAAGGAAATATCTTTGTAGTCACTTCGAAGAACTCTCATGCCAAAAAAAGACATCTAGGGCATCTGCCACGTGTATCTAAGAACAAGCTTCTCTGAAATTAGATATCCTCAAGAATGAATGCCGAAAATAAGAGGAGGAATACAACATCCTACGTTTGCAAACGTTAATATCTCACCACAACATTCATAAATGAAAACAATTTCGATTATAGTACAAGCGTAGTAATACAAGCATGAACGGCTACAAAAAAATTTCCCTTCTCTGCCTTTGGAGACCCCATTCTACCCGTTAAAAAAATTAGGGCCTGCCCGTGAAAGCAACTCCTCGCCGGCATCTTTCCCCATCATAACCATATCATCGAAGGCATATGTACCTTTTCTCGATGTTTCAAGAACTGAACATATAGAAATAATCTGGATCAGTTTTAGGGTAACAACATGTATGAAGAAGCAATTCAAAGAGCGAAACATAGTAAAAATGCACCTCTTGTTCCATCCGGGGATGCAACCAATCCCCTGAAGATGCAATACCCTTCTTTGTCACGGTAAGCATAGCCTGCAATTGGGGTTCGACAGGACCCATCCAAAGTTGTAAGGAATGCCCTTTCACATGCAACTGCTAAACGAGTTTCCTCGTGATTTAGTGAAGATATGTATTCTTCCTGCCATGGACAAAGAATGTGATAAACAATTGTTTGGGAAGTACACCTCAGCTGAAGAACTTAACGACGCAAATGGCCAAGGGATTAAAAAAAGAAGATCAAGATAAAAATTACCATCTTATCATCATTACTCCTACAAGCTATTCCAATGGCCCCTTGAGCAATAGCTGGCAGCATTTCTTCTATTGATAAAGTTGAGGTCACGGTGTCTGTCATGTCCAGACGTTTAAGCCCTGCCAATGCCAATAAAGTTGCATGCACCTCCCCTTCTTTTAGCTTTTTCAATCGAGTTTGGACATTACCTCGAAAATTAACAACCTACAATAACATTAAAATGTAGCTCATGTTGCAGCTCCGGAAGATAACATTTAAAACCATGAACTAAGCAACACAAGTAATTACTCATCAACTCTGGCCCAGAGAAAATTTTGCATTACTCTTTTCTTGAAACAGTTAATCGATTTAGACAAAATAGCATCAACTCTCGGAATTGAACAACATGCTTCACAAAAGTAATTTAGTACTTATGATTAATTTCTAGTGATGATTACAAACATTATACAGCTCACAAGCATCATTGGAGTTACGTTACTGCCCTCTCAAAACATCAGTGCCATTCCCAATCAGAAGCACAACAAAGCAACATTACCCATGCGGTAGGCAATTATGTTTATATGCACATGTGAATGCCGTAGTTTTTCGCTTTTATCCATTCACTGAATTGTTTACACGTGATTCAAAAATTTGATATGTCCACAAGCACCTTTGCCCAACACTTAAAACTGATAACAAAATAGCTGCAGAATTATCTTCAGGCATAGTAAAAACCATAGAATCGCTATAATTTCATTTCTTCCTAGTACATCATGTTAAGCAGTATGGATGGTGAAAATTCATATATCTTTCACACAGTTGTATAATGATATCTGATGAGTTTATCAGAAAGGCATAAATTTTAATCACATCTCATCCAAATTATATATTGAACCATACATATATCGAGAGGCCAGACCATGAATTTTTTACCTTTAAAGATGGGTATCCGTAAAGAATTTGAGACTGTCTTCGCAGAGATGCACTGCCAACAATACTTCCAGCAGGAAGCTCTGCTAACGAACCAGCATTTAAAGAGATAAAAGCATCTCGAACATCCTCTCTTGGGAGGTTGCACGGCAAGATCATTCCATCAGGAAAATATGTGGGCACGTCTTTCATAGAATGGACAGCAATATCAATTTTACCATCTAGAAGTGCTTCATCGATTTCCTTCGTAAAAAGTCCTTTTCCACCAATATCTGCAAGTGGCTGATTTAGAATTTTGTCTCCAGTGGTTTTAATTATTATAATTTCAATAGCTCCATCCTCAGCTAATTCAGCATGGTTAGCCATGAGTTTGTCACGTGTTTCGTAGGCTTGAGCGAGCGCTAGTGGGCTGTCCTACAAATGAAGGCAGAAAATATTGTATATGAGGGTAGACATATTTTCTAATTTCCATAATAATGCATATAGGGATGCAAACGAGAACAATGCTATACCTTAAAAAATGTTAAGGCATTCAGACCTTCAAATGCAGAAAAAATGTTTTTCTATGCTATCAAATGTTTTACAAGCATGCCACAAAACTCAGAAGTAAAATCGTGCAATACTAATCTTAACTCTTAAATAAAGCTCGTAACAAATGCTTCATCACAAAGAATTTATTTGTTGAATTCAAAAAAGTATAAATTAATAGAACAACTGTTTCGAAAATGAAGTTTCCACCCCAATGCGTTTCATCCAAAGGCAATTGGTGTAGCGCACATGACAACACTGTAAATAAAAGAAAAAAGAAAAAGAAAAAAACAGATAAGAAAGGCAAGCAAATTATCTGAAGGAACAAAATACAATCTTAGATCGACCATCAGATACCCATATATGCCCGGCAACAAAGAAGCTTATAGTAGCAACTTAAAAAACAAGAAAAAAACATTGATCCACCGTAACTCACCAGGCGTTGACCAAAAAACATCAATGGAAATTTCAATTTTCAACCACAATAAACATAAGTTAACAAAGGCGGCCCAGCCTTTCTCATAATGTCGAGCCGAGAATCAACCACAACGCAAAAATTCAGATCGATCATTTTCTGACATAGAATTGCCCGTGCATTCAAAATTTCATCAAAAGCCAACAAAATGAAAGAACACACTAACTCAACAAGTACGCTGAACTGACCCTCATCATCAAAACATATGCACTGTATATAAACACAACATCCAAATAATAAAAAGCTCACATTTTACTCAAAAACAACAAATTCCCACAAGAGCGAAAAAAACACAAGCACAAACAAGACTCAGTCAAAACACATTAAAAAATCCTACAATTTGCACAGCATCAAACACATACGTACGCCAATTTCCAAAAGAAAAAGAAAAGAAAAAAAAAAAGAACAGCCAGCATGCACACCTCCCTCTGGTGCCTATCTTGATGAGGGAGACCTTGGTGTGCGGCTGCTGCTCCACGGCGACGGCAGCTCTGACAAAAGCGGGCCTGATCTTGGCCGGGCAGTGTAAAGGCGGCGCCTTTACGGGTGGGGAGGGAGGGGAGCCAAGAAGCGCAGAGAGGGAGGGAGGGTGCATTGGAGATGAGGAAGAAGTGAGGGGCGTGAGGGTGAGGAGGACGTCCATTGAAGCTGGAAGGAGTTGTGTTGGAGGAGAAGATAATGTCAGATTCGATTGCGATAAGGTTTTACGGCCCACCAGGCCCAAGCCCATTTTCTCTTCTACATATATATATATATGGGCCTTACAATAATGGGCTCATCCAGCTTCATGCACTGAGTTGTTAGCTACTTTTATAATTATTTCCAACTCAAGACAATAATGGAATTACCAAACGAGTATTTCATACAACTGCCACCACATAATTAGAATATACCATTCATCACTGGGAAACGAACATCGACATAAGTACCAAAAATGTTAATCGCCAAATATTACTTGTTTATTAATGTAGGAGTAATTTTTTTAGTGATTACCATCTTAAAGGCCGCTTAATTCATGCTCCAAGATCAGGTATTACCTCCCTTAAAAATTAAAAGAAAGAAAAAAGTTGTACATTCTCACTCAAGTTAAAAGTTTAAGCCTTTGCGGAATAAGTTATATATTTGCCAACGGAGAAACATCCAAGAATATACGATACATTAACTACCCGATATCATGCATGTCGATCAAAACATCTACCTCTTGTAGTGTCGTACGCTTCTTTTAATTCAAAAATTACTTAAAAAGAATAAAACTTTCCTGTTAATTTATATGTACAAGTAATCAATTCCATACCCATAATGTCGGACCAGCCATCCTTCACCTCAAATTACATATAAGAAAAAAACAGAATTATAGAAGTCACCGGAACATGAATAGCATTCATCTTTTAAGGAGCAGTAATCATAATTTTACTATTACAAATCAAAGTTAGATAAAGCTAGCTGATGCATACAATTACAACCCATGCATGCACTTGACAGCAGAAACCACTATTACACAGCTAGCTACCCATTTACCTCCTCATCTTCTACATTTCATACAAAATGTTTAACATTCACCATGCCAAATATTGTTGTTGGCGTTGACCACCCTTTGAACTTAAAATCAACAACTAGTATATATGTGCTAATCATTCAACATGTGAAGAGTACTTGGATCAATTAGAGGTGAATTGTTGAAGAAGCGACTGAGACTGAAAGTAGGCGACAATTGGGTCAATATCAAACTCGAGTACCCCTTCATACGACAGGTTGGACGATGCTGACAGCTCATTATCTGGGCCCTTTGTTGGGTATGACTGATCAGCACGTTCAAAACCATTTCCACTGCCACTTAGCTCGGGCTCATTTTCTAACTTCTCCAACCACCATTCACCTGCTCCCTTGGATTCTTCCTCTTTTGTTGTTTCTATGATTGGATTTTGTAGGGCATGGTCGACGTGCTCATTCTTTTGATCCACCATATTGGGTGGCATACAGGCTCCCCATTCATCTCCTAACATGGCCCAGAAGTCATAAATATTGGATTCATTTGCCAATGTTAACATCTCCATCCAATCATCTTGATCCTTAATGAATTGATCAGTCGTTATATTGACATCAGCTTGACCTGTGCTTTTACTTGGATTGGAACAAGTAAAGGTTGAACAGGTAGTAGAGGGGAGAAGGATGATGAATAGCTTAATGATGGCTTTGTTTCGTAGCGATGACTTGCAGAATAAGTGATGTCTTTCGGCTTGCTGAATTGGTTATTGCAATTGTCGTCAACATCCTTGACTAAATGGAACAACCTTAATGACGGATCAGAATGATTTAATCCCGCATCTATCATTTCACAACCGATGCCCGAATTTGGTTCAACCGGTATCTCTATAGGATAACCTGGCCAGTACTCCTTATTCGCCTCCTCTTTTCTTCTATCTGTTCTGCACACACTATCAACATCCAAGAATAGATTGTTGGCGTCCTGTTTGTCAGACTGATTCAAGCTTGATAAAGTCGATTCAGGCGATGAAAATGAACTACTGAAGATCTCCTTTGATTCAACTTCGGAGGGAGAATCACTAGCTTCTTTTGATAGTACTAGCTCTTTCCTCAAGTGGGTATTCCACACATTTTTTATCTCATTATCAGTTCTTCCCGGCAGTTGAGCAGCAATTTTTGACCATCTGCAAGACCATAAGTAGCTTGAATGAGCACAATTGTCTCACTTCTTAATGATACCATTCTAATTTCGATAAACACTTTTATAAGTGAAACAAAAGAGATTTCTGAGACCGCAGTAGGTGAATATGGAAATTCCTACTTGTTGCCTAGCAGGCCGTGAAGCTTTATTATGGTTTCTTCTTCTTTGGGAGTGAAGTTCCCACGCTTGATGTCAGGACGAAGGTAGTTAATCCATCTCAGTCGACAGCTCTTGCCGCACCGAAGCAATCCTGAAATTAAGTTGGAACAATATCATGTTAGATTCATTGCTAGCTCTTGAAGTCAGCTAAATTATGCAGGCTAAGTTAATATATGTTGCTGACAGCGCACTCTCCTCTTTTCATTATAATCTACGCATAATTACAATGATCATGATCAGAGCTGCCTACAGTGACGCGTGTAAAATATGGACTGCCTACTGTACATGAGACAAGGGTGTTTCAACATCTTTTTAATATGCCTGTATGGATATTCACCTTAGAGTGACTGGTGGCTGATATGGAGCGACAAACAGTAGAATTTTTTTAGTCATCGCTATTGGGCTTAAAAGGAGACTTACAATAAAATTTTTTTAGTCATCGGGTCTATAAAAAGACTTAAAATAAGTCTTACTCGTTATTTTATATACAAGTGATTAATATTTATGACAACTAATTTGAGATTAACTTAATAATTCTTTATCTCACGTATCATACAACACTAAAACCAACCTTAAAACCAACACGGCTCTTATCACTATTGGGCATTATGTGCCTTTAAAAAGATTTAAAATAATTTTTATACGCCTCTTTTAATTCAAATACTAATTTAAAAAATAAAAATTGTTATATTAACTTATATATAAGTCATTAAGATAACTAATGTGGGATTAACTTAATAATTGCCAACATATATCTTTAGCTGAGCGTATTGCTATCCTCCGCCATTATAAGCACAGGTTCCAATCAACTTACAATGTACCGTGCCCGGTGCCCACTCTTTAACATTCTATCTTGTAATAGAAACACTAAAACCACAGTTAAGAGAATTAATCAGAAGAGAAAAAAAGAGAACCTGCTTGCTTTGGAAGAGCTCTCCAATTCCCATGACCATTCTTACGAATATAGGCGATGAGTATGAGGTCTTCTTCAGCAGTCCAGGGACCTTTCTTGAGCCCAATCTTTTCACAGCAAGGAGCTCTCCCCATTCTTTCAATTTGTGCCAAAGATTCTTACTTGCTTGATACATGCACCAACAATCTACACATCCAACATCTTATATAGTTGCTCCCTTGCATAGATAGAGTGTGAATGGACGGTTCCTCTACTTACCAAACTGTCACAGTACTGAAAAAGAAAGCAAAGCCACTCATACATCTCTCTGCATTATAATATGCCTAAACATGTATTAGCCTACGATGCAACAATCTCCAAAGAAACAACAGCAATTTTGCATCATACATGTGTCTTCATGTAAGCACTAACGCAGAATCCCAGCTCAATTCCTAACCACGTTGGTCCAAGCAAAGGACCCACTCTTGCCTCAAAGTCAAAAACAGGATTGAGCTCTAGTCTTGCTGGCCAATTAATTTCCCATGAAATTAAGATTTGGCAGATGGGTTTGAAGTGAACAATCTGGTAATCAGCCCCATATCCTTCTCCTGTTCTGCACCCGTTGACATAGGTATTGTTTTATGGTTTTTCTACCATGTAGTTATGAGTGTGTGCTTACTTGCTAACCTCTCGTTTTGTTGTGGCATTTGGGCAAACGCCAAGCCTGTATGTTTCGCCTGTTTAATAATTACGTGAACGTAACCATTCAACATCTGGCCGGAAAGGTGGTTTGCTTGCAATAACATCATACATGATCATTAGACAAAAGAAATCACGCTGAGTAGCTACGTACCACCATTTCGATATCAATTGGTGTTCTTTAGTGATGAGTTGATCATCAAATAAACTTCATTTCATCTGCTATATATATGGTCTTCATTATAGTAATTCAGGTACGTACGTACGTATAACCTAGTTTATAAGCAGGAGTACGTAGAGAATTAGAGACAATTCAAGACATGTAAAATATATATTAATTACCAACATATTTAATTAGTTGGAATTAGCAGGTAGAAGATCACTTGCCCGGGAAGCCTTGTATATAATTTGCAGGCTCACATGTAAGCCTATTACCAACATATAGCTTGCCGTTCGTTCAAAAAAGTTGAAACTGTGAACAGATTGATTGGTTTCATTGAAGTACACTACTCGTAAGTCTCCTGGTGCTTTGGAAAGTAGAGACAAACGCTTTTATTGAAAGCATACACATGTAAGCCCCGTTTTTGGTCGAATGCCGCCCAAGCGAATATGTACGTCGGCTTTGCGGCGAAGTGTGAACTTTGAACCATGGCAGGGGACTGGATATTCCTGCACAACCATCTTTTTTCCAAAGCATAATATTAACAACACCTATTTTCCACATATTACAAATTTATATATGTTAATAATAATTTTTTAGGAGGTTTTTTATACTTCTTAAGCATTGATTTAGAGATAACTAGATATTGATCCGTGTGATGTGCAGGTTATTTATACTTCAATACTAATTAAATATTTTATAGGATATTTAATTAGTTGTGATAGAATTTTTTATAAAATCTCAAGAAAATTTTATCAAAATTTTTTATTATAGTAAAGAAATAAAACTAGTAGATGTTTTCATTGGCGGAAGATGAGACGGTTAAAAATAACCGATTTTAGAGTTAGAAAATTATAATTATATGACATTTAGTTGTGATATAAAATTTAATATAAAATCTCAAGAAAATTTTATCACAAAATTTTTATTATATTACAAAAAATAAAATAATAGATATTTTTATTTGTAGAAGATAATGACTGTTAACAGTAACCAATTTTGGAGTGACAAAGTTATACTATTTGAAAGGTCGCTCCTGTTAACTACAAAAATAAAAGCCAATGAGCACACACAAAAAATAGCCACTAAAAGATATAAAAAAATGATCACAAAAAGACACAAAAAATGATCACCAAAGTGTACAAAATAAACCTTGAAAGGTGAACTTCTTTGCTGACACAAACAGTGGATGTCGAAAGGTGTGAGTTCATATCTAATACATAATAGTAGTAATTTAATAATTAATTATGGAAGTTACACATAATTTTAATTTTTTTAATGAAAATAATTGCCTCAAATCTCTAAAATTTGCCAACAATATTAGCCATTTATTTAGGTTTGTGCACACTTACGTCCTACTCGTGTACTGTACGTACAAGATGTATTTGATCGGGTTGATGCTCATGTTAGTTAATTAATTAATTAACTTGGTTTTGAGAGGAAAAGAAAACTTGTACATTGGTGGGTAAATGTGTAAAGTCTTTATATTGCATCTTTTACATGTTCAACTTCTAGCTGGCATGACTAATTATGTGATCATTCAACAAAGAAAATCAATTGAACTCGCGAATTAGTTGACTGCCAAAAAGAAGTCGGTAATGAATTAACACCTTTGTTAATTCGACTTATGGGTTTACAAGATGGAACATCTCAGTCTCTTACTTTCTATCCCACCAAATTATTGATCAGAATAATTATGTGATCAAATTATTGGGTTTACAAGATGGTGCTTTGCTTTGGCAGGAAAACTTTCTTAGTTTGAGGTAGTTGATCAGCAGTTTGACTGTAAGAGTCATACTACGTCCAAGCCGGCCAAGAGACTCGTCGACTCATTGTTTGTCATCTGAATGTTGTCGATTGGGAACGTTGAACGAGATCAATCCGTCACATATCAAACAACACGTATCTATCTATCTATCTACCTTTGTGTGTGTGTGTGGCAATTTTAATTACTACCTTTCACACGAGAATTTAGAACTAGTGGGTCGATTCTTTCTCCAAAGCCCCGGTAGCTAGCTAGTCAAATTTGAAGTTTTTTAAGTTTCAAGTCTCGTTTCTCCTTGGACATACAAATTATTGTGAACCCAACTAACTCTATCTGCTTAATTTAAGCCCAATAAAACGATCCATTCTAGAAGTTATAAGTTTTTTTAAAAAAATTCTTACAAACTACTGAAGCACATTTCAGAAAGACGAATCTTTTTCTATTTTTAATTTCTTATAAAAATAAACGCACGGTTCGATTAACATAGATTTCGTAAATTTGTCCAGTTTGATTAACTTGGAAGTTAGACCCGGCCCGTCCTCTTGCATGCTGGCTTAATCCGATTTCTTCGCTGTGAAACTGCAAAACATGCATTGAAACAATGGAATATAGATTTGTGTGACAAATGGCGGGTCGAAACAATTGCATTTTCGTTTTATTTATTCTATGTTCCAGATCAGAGCCTATGGCATGGAATTCAACCCCATATACGGAATAAATTAAAACATGTATAAGTAGTCACTTGACAAGCTCCTTCCCCCCCGCAGAATTTGAAGGCAATAGTTCTGCAAACAAGCTATTCTCTCTTCAAATATTTGATAAGTTCCCTTGTTTGTTGCTCTTCCTAATCCATTCAGCACCTCTTGAACCAACAATGGCCCCTGATCATTTCCTCCTGATTCTAGGCCTTCTTGCTCTATCTTCCTCTGTCGCCACCGCCAGTGACAGCCCTCCCTTTCAAGATTTCTGTGCAGCAGATGCCAACAGCCCCAGGTACGTACTACCTGCATTAATACTTTGTCAAACTTGATACAGCTTGTTCCTTGATACTGCGTACGTCAGTGTGCCAAGTATGCTTATTTGGTAGATGTTGATATTAATATATATATATATATATGTTTATTAGTGCTTGGGGGAAAAAATGTATATATGTTGATTGGCAAAAGAAAAACATGCTAATTAATATTTTTAAACTACTCTATTCTTGAAAATATAGTTTTCGACCATTATATTGAGCTTGCTATTAGCACTAAAAGAATGATTTTTGTGTACGCTCGATGCATTAAGATGCATGCTAATATGAGCTTTGTCTTAACATTATATTAAGCTTTTTGGTAATTTTTTGCGTGCATGCATGCAATGTAGGTGAGTGGACATGTCTGCATGAAGCCAAAGCTTGTGCAAGCCGACCACTTCTACTTCTCCGGCCTTCAAATCCCCGGCAGAGGCACCCCTGTAACCGTCGCTCAAATACCAGGGCTCACCACCCTGGGCATCTCAATGGCGAGGGTGGACTACGATCCATGGAGCACCAATCCTCCTCATGTCCACCCACGGGCCACCGAGATCTTGACCATCGTTGAAGGCACTCTTCTGGCCGGATTCATCATCTCCAACCCTGACAACCGGCATATCTACAAGTCCCTTAAAGAGGGAGAAGTGTTCGTCTTCCCACAGGGGCTTGTTCACTACCAATAAAATGTGGGTTCTTCCAAAGCAGTGGCTGTTGTAGCTGTCAGCAGTTAGAATCCGGGAGTGGGCACGGTTGCTGACACTGTGTTTGGTTCTAGCCCTGCTATAGAGCCTGCTGTGCTTGCCAAGGCCTTTCAGATAGACTTGAAGGTGGTGGAGTACCTCCAGTCGGTGTTTTAAACTATCAGTTGGTTGATTGTTGAGCGGTCATTCTTTTGCTAACATGCGATCGATTGTTGTATGGTTTGCTATTTGTTTTCAAAGCAATTGTTGTGTGGCCTTGCCCATATGTATGGTGAAGTTTGTGTGATGGACCTTGTTTAATTTGGCTCCAGAATTATAGCCTGCTCCGATATGGTTTCGAGAACTATTCCTACTTGTGCAATGTATTCACAAATCATCCCAAACGATTGCCAATATTTCCATCCTGTGGTCTTATTTGATCTAAACCTCACACCTAATTTGTGTTCATTAATCCTTATGTGCATGCATGCAGCAATATCTTCATATGAAAGGCCCGCCAATAGTATTATATATTGACCCCTACATGAGCCATGCATCGTCCGTGTAGCAGTGTTGGCCATGAAAGAAGCTTCTCTACTCCCAACAAATAATGCCTTGTCTCCTTGAATATGTGTGTTTATCTTATTCTGGGGTTGTCTCATGCCTAAATCACTATTCTATAAACAATTTTTCGCTGATCTAAGTCGGCTGCCTAATGCCATAATATATAACAAGCTAAGAAAAGGTAATGGACGGAAAGAAATTGATCCCCCTTGCAATATATAAGAACAGCAATGGCCTCACGAATAAATTCGGTTGCACATTGGAATTAGATATCTTTACAAAATGAATAAGCAGTAAGTGCTTACACACACTACTGGCCGTAAGCAATCAACCATTGTTGCTTATATTCGCATGAAGCATCTTTCTTCTTAGCTCAACTTATCAATATAAACTCTGCATGATTTTTTAGAAAAAGAAATATCTCAGTGTTTTCTTTTGTTTCGATTGAGTTAAACAATATCAGTGTTAGGAGATTTCACTGTCTTTCATTTGTTTCGATTGAGTAAAACAAGACCAGTGTCAGGAGAAGTGCCAAATTTGGTTAGTTGGTTTGAATCTCGCTTGTTCTGTCTGTATTGATCATTCATGGCAGCCGATTCAGCCCCCCACCCATGCAACAGAGACAAGAACATTGAATTAGTGCTTGAACATTCGGCGTATAAAATAACCTGCATAATACCAAGCACAGGTTTCTACCAAGAGACCATACAAACTAAAAATTAAGAAACGCATAATCATCCCTTATTTTAACTTTTCAAGATAAATATAATATATGGCAATTGAAGCTTCCATTTCAGCCGGCTCTTCCCAAGGTGAATGTTGGTCATTGGTGGCTCATATTATCAGCAGATGAAACAGAGAGGTTGCAAAGCACAGTAAAACCCAATTCAAGGTTATATAATTGGAGCATGAAACATTCAAAACCAGAAGTGGGAGTACTTAATATGATTGATTAGTATAAATAGGAGCAACGCTTGTGCTTCTTTCACTGCCATACCAAGTACTGCTAGCTCTAACTAGCTAGCTCACCGCAAGCTCTTTAGTTCTAGCGGTCATTGCACAACCTATTCCCATAGAATCATAGCTTTTTGCAGCTCATATTTAGATTGCGTTGAAAGATGGCGGGCAGGAAAGTTAACGTTCTTTTCTGCTTCTTGGCTCACTCCTGCTCACTAAGCAGCAGCATTCGACCAGGTACCACTGCAGGACTTCAGTGTGCAGAAAACAATAACCAAGGTAATCTTCACTTTCATCAATACATCAACTACTCCCCACATAAAAATTGCATGCACATATCTGAATCTGAGCTAAAATTTTATGATTCTAATCTTGACTTTATTAATATGGGATGTATATGTACATTAACTACATGCTGCTAAACATATATTGCATAACCAATATATAGATCGACATAATAATCATTCCCGTTTCTTGTAAAATTATTATTATCTTGTGATAGTCATGGTGAACGGCCTAGTATGCAAGGACCCCAAGCAAGTCCAGGCCGACCACTTCTCGTTCTCACCAGCTGGGCTCGCAGATAACTCCAGTCACAGTCGCCCAGCTTCCCGGCCTCAACACACTCGGGGTCTCCATGGTCCGGATTGACATTGCACCGTCCGGCATTGTTCCTCCCCACACCTACCCCAGGCCCTCAGAGGTCATCAAAGTAGTCGACGGCAGTATCCTGGTCGGCTTCGTCACCTCCAACCCGGACAACCGCCTCATAAGCAAGACGCTCAAGAAGGGAGACGTGTTCGTCTTCCCCAAGCGGCTTGTTCATTTCCTCTACAGCGTGGGGCGGTCATCTCTGGTCTCAACAGCCAAAGCTCAGGAGTGATCACCCTTGCTAACATTGTCTTTGGGTCGAAGCTGGAAATTCATCCGGATGTACTCCCCAAGGCCTTCCAATTGGACAAGAAACTGGTGCAATTTCTCCAGAATGCGTTCTGGGCAAAGTGTAGTCGACGTCAAATTAATTAATTTGGTTTCATAAATTAATTTGAGAGTGTGCATGAAGTTGTGATGAGAGCTTTAATTATTGTGCGTGGATTAAGTTTCCTGTTTGCTGCAATTACAAGTTGTGAAACCAATGTATTGATTGAATGTAATTTATGTGTGTTATTCATATCAGCGGTGAATGCAGTGATTTGAGCTGGAACTGGAAGTACCATCTTCCATGAATTATGAATTTTAATCAAGCTAAGGATAATGGTGTTCATTATATATTGTTGTTCTGCTCCATTGAGTTATAATAATTAATTTACTTTTTTCCACTGATTGACCTTGATGAAGTATATACGCTATATATATATACATATATATATATATATATATATATTAAAAGAAAGTGGTTTAATAATGAATATTTTTTAGCACTAGTCAGGTATTTGAGTTTGGCATCAAAAATTTCAAAAACGCCGTTGCCGGGGATCGAACCCGGGTCACCCGCGTGACAGGCGGGAATACTTACCACTATACTACAACGACCTTGGTAAGGGTCCAGGGAATATAATATTTTTTTTCTTATCAAAACACCATTTTTGATAAAATCTGTGTTTTTTTTTACTTTATATATTTTGTTTTTGAAAAACAGAAATACATTATCATTTCACCTGTGGAAAATATATCTTTAGATATTGAGGGCATTTGCATTTAAAGCCCTGCTAATCCATCTGATGTGCTTCTACATGGAGAAGCAAACGCTTAGTTTTTCCAAAATATACATTGATCATTCCGAACATGTTAAGAGTTTAACATAAAGTTTACCAAATTTTATTGTGGATACAGCACATGTTACAAGTTTAACATGGGTATCAAAGAAAAGTTTATTTACCCGTTTCAAGCTCGACTACGCAGGCTACACTTCGTTTACGCATTTACTAGCTAGCCAAACAGAAAGTAGGCACCAAGCAGGGGTTTGATACTTCGACTTCTATGATCAAGCTATCGACTCCACCCATATGAACGAGAGAAATTACAATTACTCGATAGACTATCCTGATGTTTTGAAGTTTGAAGTTAGGACCGTACCAATATACATGCCCACAAATCCACAATTGTGGGTTAAAACACACGAATAAAAAGACCACATTAACATTGAGCGTATGGAGCAAAATGCATGTTTACAGTACATTTCAAAACCAGCAACCAGCAACCAGCAACCAGCAACCAGCAACTCACGAAAAATCGTACCGGAAACAAACACGCAATTCCAAAGTTCACGATCTACATTACCTAGACGAGCTACAAGATAAGTAAATATCAAAGTCACAAACCCAAAGCAACGGCAGAAAGCAAATCATTAGCGTAGTACAAATATAGCTCACATCTCAACCACCTTCATCAAATGTAAAATGGAATTGAAAACACAGGATGCCTCTTATTGTGGAATTTCGTCCTCCTCTTCTTCTTCTTCTTCCACGTACTCATCGTCCGCTGTTGCATCCTGGTATTGCTGGTACTCGGCCACCAAATCATTCATGTTACTCTCGGCCTCAGTGAACTCCATTTCGTCCATGCCCTCACCAGTGTACCAGTGCAAGAAGGCCTTCCTGCTGAACATCGCAGTGAACTGTTCACTGACCCTCCTGAACATCTCCTGAATAGAGGTTGAGTTACCGATGAAGGTCGAAGCAATTTTCAGACCCTTTGGCGGAATGTCACAGATGCTGGATTTCACATTGTTAGGGATCCATTCGACAAAATAAGAGGAATTCTTGTTCTGTACATTGATCATTTGCTCATCCACTTCTTTTGAACTCATCTTTCCACGGAACATGGCAGAAGCCGTGAGGTAGCGCCCATGTCTTGGGTCAGCTGCACACATCATATTCTTAGAGTCCCACATCTGCTGTGTAAGCTCCGGAACTGTCAAAGCCCTATATTGCTGGGAGCCACGGGAGGTCAAGGGAGCAAAGCCAACCATGAAAAAGTGAAGTCGTGGGAAGGGGATAAGATTAACAGCTAGCTTACGGAGATCTGAGTTAAGCTGGCCAGGGAATCGGAGACAGCATGTAACCCCACTCATTGTGGCAGAAATAAGGTGGTTAAGATCACCAACTGAAAAAGGCAAGACAAATAATGTCGCATATACCATGCTATGTATGCAATTTCACAGCTTTACAAGCAATAAATTTGGCATGACAAAATAAAAAACACAAGAAAGGTTAAACATTAACTCACAGGTAGGAGTAGCAAGCTTGAGAGTGCGGAAGCAGATGTCATAGAGAGCCTCGTTGTCAAGAACCATGCACTCATCCGCATTCTCAACAAGTTGATGAACAGAGAGGGTGGCATTGTAGGGCTCCACGACAGTATCGGAGACCTTGGGAGAAGGGAAGACAGAGAAGGTAAGCATCATCCGGTCTGGATATTCCTCCCTGATCTTTGAAATGAGCAGTGTTCCCATGCCAGAACCAGTGCCACCACCCAAAGAATGGCATACTTGAAAACCTGATTAAATACAGCTGAAGCATCAAACAAAAAGCCTTTCCATGCATTGTAAGAAACAAGAAACATGTCGACGCCATGCACAAAATAGAAGCCTGCTAAATGATCATATACTAAATGGTAGATACGTGCTACAAAGAGGCCCCCCAAACGACGATTGGTCCCAAGTTAGCACATTTCAAGAGAAAATGGAAGCACAATGCTATGGAAACACACACACACACACACACACAAAAGTGAATATCCACAGAAACATCCAAAAGGTGGACATAAACGTAGATCCATGCAACACTTCAAACAAGACAATTACATCTCCAAAAGGTAGCAGAAGGACCTGCATATCCAAGCATAAATTGGCAACATCAGGCATTACGTCTACAGAAAGAAAACAAGACAACCACCATATATTACATCATGCAACCCTAACCCGTCAATGTGCATCAGAAAAAAGCACAGCATCTTAATTCATAAAAATCCATTTTTCATAAGTTAAACCATTTCAAAAGCATAGTATTGTCGACATACAAACAAAGATCTAGACACGTATGGGAAGATGATATGTCAGAACCAAAAATCAAAATGACATCAAATAAAAATCATAATCACATCAAATAGTAAAGTGCAGATTGGCATTACCTATCACTATTGCCATATACCACAACAACAACAATAAAAATCAGAACAAGTACCACCAAACCAAAGAACCTCGGATCAACAGTACTATTCGGACCAACAGTACTATAAGCGTGAACGAAAACGTGATGACATGTCCAAAAATCGAATAATAAACGTAATAAAGAGTGAATACATATCATCCCAAACGCTTATTCACACAACAAACAAATCTACATTAATAGCATATCGAGATCATCTAACAGGAAAAGATGCCCAAAACATTCAAATACAGAAAACTAGCAGATACAGAACTGATTTTTTTAAAAAAATAATAATAATAAAATAAAATAAAATAGGCCTGGGAACGAGAGCGTTGTGGGCGTAGGTGTAATGGTAGATTTATATGCATTAACCTTGAAGGCAATCGCAGTTTTCGGCCTCTTTTCGGACAACATCGAGGACGGCGTCGATGAGCTCGGCGCCCTCGGTGTAATGGCCCTTGGCCCAGTTGTTACCCGCACCGGACTGCCCAAAGACGAAGTTGTCGGGTCGGAAGATCTGCCCGAACGGCCCAGATCTGACAGATTCCATGGTGCCGGGCTCCAGATCCATGAGGACGGCGCGGGGCACGAACCGGCCGCCGCCGGCCTCGTTGTAGTAGACATTGATGCGCTCGAGCTGCAGCTCCGAATCGCCGGAGTACTTCCCGGTGTGGTCGATGCCGTGCTCATCGCAGATCACCTCCCAGAACTTGGCCCCGATCTGGTTCCCGCATTGCCCGCCTTGGATGTGAAGTATCTCCCTCATCTTCCTTCCTCTGGTTTTCGCGCTTCCCGCTCTCGGGTTCGCCTCACCGGTGGAGAGCAGTGGGGGCGGCGGAGATGGGGAGGAGGTGGGTATTTTATAGGACCGGAAACCGGTTCTGGCCCAAACCGGGTTTGGGAAGGCAGTGAAAGGAGTCATGGGGTATTAACGGGATTTGCCATTGTTTTGGTGGAGATGTGGACTGGTTGGAAGAGGGGTATTTTTGTGATTACACGGTGTATGGAGCAAGGGATACGACACTGTTCGCTTTTAATAACGCATGTCCCACCTGGTAAAAACTAAAAGAGTAGTAGTGATTCTGTGCCGCGGTGGGTGATTCAAATTACGCATCTCTGCCAACATGGTAAAAATTGAAACAGAGGCAGAGTATTAGTGATTGTTATCTTCCTAAAAAGCTAGGCTTTTTTTTTTTTTTTTGAGAGCGGGGGCCGAGAGACTAGAGAGCGAGAGAGCTAGGTCTTTTGTGGTAAATGTAAAAAAGTAATTCGAATTTGAGGAAGCAAGACGGATGGAGGAGGTAGGGTGGGAGACCACAATCGCCACGTTCCAAAGTGCCATTAGCGCCAAACGGACAGCCTGGGAGTATGCCGGGAAAAGATAGATATTTTGCCCATTTAAATTGATTTTCCCATTCATTAATTCATTCACAAGACTCCCCCCCGCCCTTTTTTGTTTTAAAAAGTTACTTTTTATAATATATTCTTCTCATTCTGTACTTTTAACGTTGCACTTAAAAAAGAGCATCACAATTCAAAACGAGTGACCAATCTCGACTAAGTGATTGATTTAGTGTAACATAATAATCCAAGTTTTAAAACCTTTTATTCTCAACTGTGCAATTGACAAAATCCAGCCCGTTTGGAGAAAAAAAATTATAAAGTCCAGCCGAAGTGCCAAAAACGTTCAAGAAGAAACGAAAGAATAATTGGGGTCAAGCCAGGCTTCGAGAGCTGTCAAATAGGCAGGACCTGGGCGGACAATATGCGCCTTATCCCTGAAGCCATCGTACTCCAGCTCAATACGACCCAATCCTGGATGGCTGGTCCTTCCTTCCTACATGCTGAGACACTGTGTAAGTGGATAATAATGTCGAGTTTCTAGTGTCCATAGACCCAACTCCTTACTACTTGGGGTTGGAGTAGAGATGAGGATGCCTCAGAAACACTTAAACAAGGCAGAGTGATCATAATGAGATGTTGCTTAGTACATGACGAGTAGACAGTTTACAGAACTCGACCTACTAACCACTTAATGACCCTTGATAGAACAAACGGCCATCAGAAAAAGCGAGGCTTACCATGCTGGCCGACAACGGTTAAGAGGTACCTTGTGCACTTCAGTCCAATCCCACAATTCGGACGGAGAGAACCCAGCAAAAGCAAGCAATAGGAAATTCAGAATGAAACCAAACTTGATAGTCTTTAGAGAGTCCTCTCACCTGCTTCGCCAAACTAATAACTGCCACGTATTTAAAGAGAAAAGCAGCTGAAAAGATTTCTGAGCTAATAATGCATAAGGTGTTTGATAAAAACAGCATTATCAATAACAAGTTCATATACACAACAAACATGTTGATGAATACAACTTCAACCGATGCCTATCCCGTCCTAATAAGGCATTTATATGCGACAATACATCCACAAAATAGTTCTGTTCAAGTGAGACAGAAATACCCATCTCAAAACAATGGAGTTAATGCAATATATATACAATAATTATCTTCCTCCTAACATGGGAACAAGAAAGACCTGGTAGATCATTTTTTGCCTGTTGTAACCCCAACGACAACATTGCTCACCTGCATTAATATACAAGGAGGAGATACGATTGATGTATAGAAGAGTATATATTGATAAGCAGCGTCTATTTTAGAATGGAGGCAGTGATGCATTACCAATTTGCCACTTTCGTCCATTGTCATGGGGTTCTCCACTACAACAGTCTCGTTGTGTGACACAAACCCTGCCTACAAGAGGTGAACACAAGAAGAAAAAAGTTGAAATAATGACATGTAACAAAGTATAGAGATGCAAAACTGTTTACAATCGTAACTCACAGCAGAAGTTGAAGGAATTGAAGTAGGAGGCATGACTCCATTGGGTCTATATACAGGATGTGGTACTGATGAGGTGTTCGCCTGTAGAGGGAAAATAAGGAGAAGACAGTAATTAGCACCTGTTATCATATACTACGCACATAGAAATCAAAATTCTATCAAATATAAATACAAACCCCAACATTTGTAACATGTTGGCACACAGCACATTTGACAGAAAGGGCTCCACTTTGATATGCAAGTGTAGTATAACAGTGGCTGCAGTTCACTTGTGCAAATGCTGCTTTGAAATAACAATAAAAGCAAATATTTCAGATCTTTTGACTAGCTGATCGGTATTCACTTGATGAAAACAAGAGATGCAGCACATTTTTTTGAAAAAAAGTAATGACACATGCTTCAGGAGGCCTAACTAGCCGTATTGTTGGGTTTCTAGGGATTAAAGAACCACTCTCACTATTGCAAATGCAATCCTGAAATATTTCCAGTCAGTCATTGCTTACAGATCTAATTTACAAACTTTCCACTTGGCATGACTCACTAGAACAGCAATGATAAGACTTAAGACGTCATACAAGACAACCAAAATGTCATCCCATAATGTCCAGTATATTCGACATAATTAAAATCCAGTTTAAAAGCTACTCGAAAAAAATATTCAGCGCAAGTACAAAACCTGCTCTGGCATCATTAATTGTGTGGCAGCAGGAACATCTAACACTCCTTGCACCAGGAGAATACATTAATACTGTACGACAACCAACACAGACAAGCTGAGCCCTCTCCACCGCTGCACACAAAACAACCTAAGTGTTAACTATAGAGAATTTCACAATAACAACGTCACAGTCCCATGAGCCAATATTTGAGCTACAACTCCACTAGCAAATTACCACATCTTCATCTCTGTTTAAAAAAGGCTAAAGCCAACTGCTTGACACAAAAAGTCGGGCAGTGCACCAATCAATGACCAGTTAAAGGAAATAAAATGACAATGAACATACATATTTGAGCTCTAGGGAGTTTTGGCTACGCAGACAGGATATGCATTTGTATCATCTACAAAATCTAAAACAACCAAATACTGAATTCCGTGAAGATTAACCATAACTTTTGGTTTGTCCCATTTCTATGAATCTGTACTTATACTAACACGATTTAGGAAAACATAACAGATGAGTAGCCTCAAACAATTGTACATATGATACTTGTCTTTGAATACCATATCAGGTGAACCACAAACCAGTAGAAGGCTATGTAAGCTGATAATTTGCACTACAAAAACAGATTGCATATTCTAATCAGTCGCTTAGCAAGCAAAGCAGACT
Source organism: Piper betle (assembly GCA_033002965.1). Lineage (NCBI taxonomy): Eukaryota > Viridiplantae > Streptophyta > Magnoliopsida > Piperales > Piperaceae > Piper > Piper betle. Next base: position 326,356 of record JAURVB010004052.1, read on the forward strand.
TAAAAAGTTATCCATTTGCATACATTCAAATCTGGAAGACTACCAGGATAAAATAAGCGCTCGAGCACAAAAAAACAGATATTGAAATAATTTACAAGGGAGAACTGGGAAGGGGAGAGAGAGAGAGAGAGAGAAACCAGGAACAACTGCACTGATTGTGCTGCATATTGAACAACGAACACTCAAGGCTCCCCTTTGATATAAAAGTAAATTTCTGCAACCACCACAATAAATCTGGCTCTGCATAACCGCAGGTCTGTAGCGTGGCATTTACCTGCAGAAAACAATTAATAATACATAGACACAGCGAAAACAAATGACAACGTACATCATCATAAAATTGAAAATTTTCCAGTCAAAAAAAGCAGTAATGTGACTTCTATAGCAGCATAAGAGCCTCAGTTTGGAATATCTTGAAAATAAACAGCAGATGCCACATTCAATCAAAGTTTTAAACATAACACTGTCCCTCTAATGTTTTTTGCGTCTAAACAGCAAATGCCAACTGCTGTAGCAAGTCCTACTGCAAACTCGCTGTAGATTTACTTAATTATTAAAGTTAGATATATAAACACCCCCAATTAAAGAGATTTAAATCAATCAAATAAGTGTTACAGCGGGTTCGCGGTAGCACACTACAGCAAAGCCCTGGCCATGGCATAGATAGAGGCGGTTATCCATCCTCCAAAAAACTCACACAAACAAATGACACAAAAATTGGGACTGTCCAAGATAAAATGCAATAACACAGAAGACAATTAAAACAGCCAGATAAAACGATTTCACTTCATTGGGCATGCCGATTGTTTATATGTCCATTTTGTCATTCCTGAATATTATTATTTCTCATAAACTGCAGCACGTTTCATGAACTAGCACATCAAGATCAGCCACAGATGCATGCAAAAAACAAAAAAAAAGAGTCCCCCGGGAATGATTTCTATGTCTTGCAGATACACCAATCCCTTAAAACCTATGTTAAACAGTCAATTTCCCAAAACAAACACTTGTGTACATCTCAGAAACAGATTAACATGTCACAAACCACCACGAATACGACCGACGCAACTGAATTTGAAAAGGGATCAATAACAAGAACGAAATTGCTGCAAAGAGATGGTAATCAATACAACTCACCGGTGATCGCCGATAATATACCAAACCAAGGCACGACAACGACGTGATTGGCGCCGGCGCCGGCGGGGAGGAAGAGGTCGAGACTGATGGGTGGGAACAGCCGGACGGGAAGGAAATAATGGGCAGCGCGGGGTCTGAATCGAGGCTAATTTCACCCGATCCCTGCCGCGTAGGGAACGCTCTAGAAGCATCGCGTTCATCACTCGGCTCGCCCAACGTTGACTCAACACCGACGTAAAAAACAAGCATATATATTATAATACTATACGCTAACTTCCGCTGACCGGAGATGATTATAAGGTCTCCTACATAATATTAATTTAATTATAAAACCTAATAAATAAGTAAATCTGTACAGACAATAATATTTATTAATACTAAACTTTTAAATTATCATTTTAAAGATATTTAATATGTGGTAATTTACTACTACTCGAGTCTCACACATTACACCAGCTTATTGTAGATTACCACTACTCTTTTCATTTTGTTGGCATTAGTATTAGTTAGTCTTCATCATAAAATACATACTAGTTAAAATTGTTCTTCTTTAAAACTAAGGACAATAGATTAGTGTTGATATAGTCATAGCAAGCCTGTTTTATTGCCAATCAAGTCATTTTTATAATACCACTTTTTGCTCCCAGGATATCATGTATGGTGGGAAAAATATTTGGAGGCTAAATATCATTTTCTCCTGTTTCATCTTACATTTCAAGATATAAAATACAAATTGTAATCCTAATTCAAAATACAGCTAGAATTAATGATATGGGTTTTAAGTTTGCTACTAATTTTGGAATTAATTATTGCGATCCTAATTGGCGCTCAAAGAGCTGAAATGACAGTGATTATTGTGGGTTGAAAGTTTGCGTGTATTTTTGGAGTTAAAGCCGGTCGGCCTTTTCTTTCAGTTTGCAAAGCTTGTATTAACTGGCCATAACTTGGGCGTTGTTGAATAGTCCATTAATCGTAAAAACTGTGTGCAATAAAATTTTCTGCATTATGTGATTTGTGCATATTAATTCACAAGGATTTACAGATAAGACTTTCAAACCCGATCGTGCATAAAATTAATCTAATACCCTAATGTTTACCTCATTGTATTTGATTATTATTTATTTAACAAAAATTTATAAAAGACCAGACATTTATGGGAAAATTTACTAGTTATTGATAAAAAGATGCATTATTCACCATTCAATAGTAATTTTTTAGCCGTTATATGATTTAATAATATTTTTAAGTTTAAAGTCAATAATATCTCTAAATATGGAATTTGGGTCGAGAATTGGACCAGAGCGGTTTGAGTTATAAATTACTTTAAAAAATGTGGGTTTAAATTGGGCTGTTGTAGTTTTATTAATTTATATATATATATATATATATATATATATATATATAACTTATGATGTGCTACCCACATTGGCGGCGCATCAAATGCTGCCTCACAACGGCCGTTGGATTTAATCCAACAGCCCTGCCAAACTACATGCAAACACCCCCACCCCCACCCTACCACCACCTTGCCGCAGCCTCAACGCCGCCCACCCCTGCCACCGCCCCTCCGGCTGGCCCCAGCCGCCGCCTCCACGCGCCCCCTATCCCCCAAGGCGCCGCCCCTACCCCTCCCCTTGCCGCCAACCCCTGGCCAGCCGCCGCCCCTCGCCCCTTGCCCCCAGACACTGCCCCTACCCTCCCCCTGCTGCCAACCCCTGGCTAGCCGCCGCCCCTGGCCCCCTAGACGTCGCCCTCTGGCCCCCAAGACACCGCCTCCCACAACCCGCCCCCCGCCCCCGCAGCGTGCCGCCCCTGTCCCAGGCCCGCTGCCCCACTTGCCACCGGCCCCTGCCCCAGCCGCCGCCCCCTACCCCAAGCCTGCCACCCCCCTTGCCACCGGACCTTCACCCCCCCCCCCGCTCTAGCCACCGACCCCCCACCCCCGCCCCCGACTCACCGCCCCCCTACCACCCCCTACCCCAGGCCCGCCACCCCCCTTGCCACCGGCCCGCTCCCCCCGCCCTCAGCACCTCCCCACCCCTGCCCCCTCACTGCCGCCTCCCTACCCCCCTGCAGCCCCCTGCACCCGGCCCCTCGCTCCCCCATCCCCAAGCCACCGCCACCCCCATGCCCCCCACCCTCGGGATCCCCCAACCCCCCCCTGGCAGGCGGTCGTCGGCGGTGAGGTGGCGCTGGAAACAAAGGGGGAAGAAACAGGGGAGGGTAATATGGTAATAAAAATTTTACTCTATCACATTCGAGCTAAATTTTTATTACAAAATAAATTTAAAAAGAAATAAAATAATTTTATAATAAAAATTTAACTCGATCTTGACTCGTTCCTTACTCGAGTTAATACTTATAAATAGATTTTAAAAAATATAAAATAATTTTGTAATAAAAATTTGACTCAATCCCGCACAAGATCGAAACAAGTTTTTATTACAAAATTATTTTATATTTTTTAAAATTTATTTCATATTATTGACTCGAGTTTGACTAAGTCAAGTTTTTATTATGAAAATATTTTATTTTTTAAAAATTTATTTTGTAATAAATTTATTTTGTAATAAAAACTTGACTCGATCCCGCACGGGACCGAGTCAAGTTTTTATTACAAAATAAATTTTAAAAAAATAAAATAATTTCATAATAAAAACTTGACTCGATCTCGTGCGAATTGAGTCAAATTTTTATTACAAAATTATTTTATATTTTTTAAAATTTATTTCTTAGTATTAATTCGAGTAAGGACCGAGTCAAGATCGAGTTAAATTTTTATTATAAAATTATTTTTATTTCTTGTTAAATTTATTTTATAATAAAAATTTGGCCCGATTGTGATCAAGTAAAATTTTTATTGACATATTACCCTCCCTTGTTTCTTCCCCCCCCCTCTGTTTCCCGTGCCATCTCACCGCTGACGACCGCCCGCCGTGGAGGGGGGGGGGGACGGGCCCTTGGGCGGCAGGCCTGGGGTAGGGGGCGGGATGGCCGGTGGCCGGGGCCGGGGCGTGGCCGAGGGGTGGTGGAATCTGGCGGGAGGGTGGGAAAGTGGGGAGGGAGGGGGGATGGGAAATGAAGGGTGGTATGGGGCTGTTATGGACCGTTGGATCAGATCCAACGGTCCATATGGGGCAGCGTATATGCACTGCCAAAATAGAGAGAGAGAGAGAGAGAGAGAAAGAGAAGGCTTATTTGGTGGGTAGTTTGAAGCACACCCCTCCAATTGTTATTTTTCTTCTTTTTGCCTCCCATCACCACCACACCCCCCTCTTAGAGAAGATAGACCTAGGTAGAAAACTTATCTCCTTGGACTATCTCCGGCTAAAACGCAATGACCTCGACAGAAAAACTAAGGTTCATCCCTAAGGGTCTAGTGGGTCATTAAATAAGTAATCTAAAGTTCTATAGGGTACTAGTTTGGGATATATTAGAAAAAACTATCTCGGTGTAAGGTAAAAGGCCTAACATCTACCCATGTGATAGGTCAACTACTTGTACCCTCAAGGTACTCTCCTCTAAGTCTTACGACTATACTAGGGTGTCTTGCGAGTTCTGCTACCATATGGTAGACTCTAGTACTAAATAAGAAAATACACTAATGGGATTCATTGTCGTCAGTCTAGGTCAAAAATTCAGGTGTCCCTATAAAAGGAATGAGATTGCTCACTAGGTCTTAGCCAATGCAGTCGCTACTCGAGTATCTCACTTTATTCCATACTAGAATAAGGACAGCTGTTACGACTCTACTACATGCTATGACTCTCGCAACTATCTTCATAACAACTAACTGCTACTGATGGGAACTCTATGTGATGGAATGAAGATGAGAACACAAATACACGTACAACATGTCTCAAAGAGTATTAAAATATATTATGGATGGAACTATGAAGTCTACATCTGGTTTGTGAGACGTGCACCGGTCAATGTCTATTTATCTGAACCATCTGAAAAATAAAAAGTATGAATGATATATGTAAAAGGGTGAGTGTGAAATAATCCAATAAAGGCACGAAACTTTACCGGGCATGCTTTGTATTTGGCCGTTGGTACGATTGGTCACTTTTGACCAACTTGTTACTTCAATGTCTTTATATGATGCATGTTTGTGGTGTGTGCTCATATCATCAATATATCCTAAAAGAAAATATTGCTAGCAAACCTAGAGGAAAACAAGTAGCACACAAATTGAAACCAACTTATTACTTCTATAACACGACCCATTCCTTTGTTTGCATTTTGCAATTTCGTGTTATGGAGCATTTGAATTATTATGTATCGAGTCATTTATACATGTACGGACTAGTAATCTGGAGCCGTCGGCAAATAATGAATTCAGATGTAATGTAATTATAAAAAATGGAAGTTTATTTGGTTGAATAAAATTACAAAAGTACACAAGGCCAAATGGCATAAAAGCCTAACGTACTGAAAAAATTGGCCAACTAACTAAACAAAAAATTGCTGATAACCTAAAAGATAAAATGAGAAAAATTAAAAGACGAGATGAATTCGGTTCAATGCAGAGACGATGTAGCTAATAGCTGTAAACACCCTCGGACGCAAGGTGGTTAACGATCAGATGGTATGCCGCCTGGGTGAGATGAACTCCATCCCACTGCAAGTATTCGGACGGATCAGAGCAGACGGTGGTACCCTCGGCTCCACACATTCGGTTCACATCAAAGTTGTACTCTCCTCCTCCTCCGCAACATGCACTCTGAGCTCTCTCGTCCGATCCCTCCGCCACTTTGATCCCCACTAGGTCTTGTAGAGAGCTGTAAAGGTCTGCGTACTTGATCACAACGTCCGGGTACTTGCTCCTCAATCCCTCCAATGCCTTCTCCAGATGGCTGTTGTGAGACTGCGCAAACTGGTTCAACCCCTTGACGCACTTGTTGCTATCGAACGCAGACGCGTCGCTGCCTTGGAACATGGTGAGGTAGATTGGCATGCAGCCAATAGGAAAGTTTCCGGGTACCACCAAGTGCCTTGCACCCATGCCGATCAATTCCTCGGCGGTGTCTGTGATTTTGCCTACGACGTCGGGGATGAGGGCCGACACCTCCTCCACCTGCTTACCGGCGGCGAAGGCGTAGTTGTAGTCGTTGCCGCCCACCTCCCCCAACAAGAAGAGCGCGTTTCCCAGGTCGGTACTGCTTGCCGACTTGAGGTGGCCCTTGAACCAGCCGAGTTGTACGCCGAGAGAGCTGCCGGTGAAGGTGTTGCCGATGCCCTTCTCGTTGAGGTAGTCGACGTCGAGGGCGGTGGCTCCGGCGACGGCGAAGTTGACGCCGGTGGTGGAGGAGCGGGAGTTGCTGGTGTCCAGGTATGGGGGCGGGGAAGGCAGGTGCAAGTAGTCGGAGATGAAGTCGATCATGAGGCGACCGTCGGAGCACCTGCCTGTTGCACCGCCCATGCTCTCGCCATAGGGGCTGTTGCCGATGGTGCCGAAGCCGCCGGAGAGGCCTTGGCGGATGAGGTTGCCGGTGTCGGTGAGGGAGTCGCCGAAACTGTAGATGGCCTCGTAGGGCTTGCGGCCATCACCGCCACCAAGGGAAGTAGGCGCATGCCGCGCAGCACCCGAGAAGACGAGGGAGATGAAAAAGATTGCCTTGAGAACCTTAGAGAAGAAAGCCATGATCTCTGCTCGTGAATCTTTGTTAGGAGGGATCTGTGGGGAGGGGTGCGATGCTATATTTATAGTTGTAATGTCCTCCTTCTTGATTCTTGTTATGATAGGAACGGGGCGAGGCGGTTACACGGAAGAAATCTACCTTAATTATTGGATATATACCACCTTAATTAAATTATTTTTCCTGAGTACATATCCGAATGAAATTGTACTAACTACGTGTTTTCGAATAAAATTGCACCGTCAGTACATGTCCGAATGAAATTGTACTATTAGTACATGTCCGAATGAAATTGCACCGAGTACGCGTCCGTATAAAATTATACAGTAAGTACGTGTCCGAATGGCAATGTATCGTAATTACATATCCGAATCAAATTGTGAAAGGCATCGGTGCAAAGGAGTTATATCTTTTTTCCTAAGTACATGTCCGCCGTTTTCGACGGCAATGGTGGCGGAGCTCGCCGTTGTCGATTCAGATCCGTCAAAACCTTGCTGCGCCGCTGTAATTTTCTTATTCTTTGGATAAAGTTTTGATTTTCTTTTTGCTTGCCTCGTCTGAGGGTTCTCTTTGTTTTGATTTGGCTTTTCTTTTTTCTTTTTTTTTTTGTGGTGGATTTTGGAGCAGTTGAGGACAAGGTTTTTGACGTCGGAGGCGAAGAGGAATGCCTTGCGGAAGGCAGTGCAGCTACTGGAGGACCAGTTTAACGTGGTTCAAGCCTAGAATCTCAAACTCAAGAAAGGTACTCTTTTCTCCTCTTCCTTTCCTCGAAACTCAAACTCAAGAAAGCCTAGAATTTTTTTGACTGCTAGGTAGGTTTTGAATCTTATGATGTGAATTTTGTAGAATTTTAGCAGTTCATAAATACGCGCAAAAGCTAAATTTTTCTTTCATGCTTCGACCGGTTCATTCCACACGCTTCCCGCCTTATTTTCACGGGATAATATTACCTGATATTTTCCCCAGAATCTTAAATGTTGTTATGATTTTTTTCTTAGCTGTTTATCTTGATAGGACACCTCTGTCATTACTGTATTCCTAGTTTTTTACAGGATAATAATTTTTGTTCGGTGATTTTTTGGTGTTCGAATCCTTGGTAAGTAGTATCCAATAATCTTCAAGAATCGTATAAATTCGACAAAATGTTTAGTGAAATGATATTTGAGCCTTTGATGCATCATTGGAGTTAGCTTTTAGCTCTGCATCATTATCACCTTTTCTTCCCGCAAGGGTCTGCGCTTTTGCCAGCATAAAAATTCTACTGACTCTGGTTTTGGAACTTGGAGTCTGGTTTTGGACGTTTAAAGAATATGTAAGTATAATAATTAGTTTGCATATTGCGGGGAAGAGTTTCATATTAAACTACCAGCAATGAACGACCCGGAATGGAGTTCTTCGGCCATAGACCTTTCTATGTCTGTCTATGAGATTCCCAGTTGAAAATCTACTAAGTAATTATTGCCATACTTACAAGGCGGCTGGTTGTCTACAGATATAAAGTACCATGAAATCGGTTTATCTACTGAAAACCTAATCAAATGACTATTTACGAATATCATATGCCATCCATGTTCCCTTGACCGGGAATTTTGCTTTATTAAGCTGAGTTTTCATGTTACTTTTTGTAACATCTCGACTTCGGTTCATCTGAGAAGCGAATTAGCAATGTGATCGAGTCTAGTCATTCATAAAATTGTTGGTCGGTAAAACTCCATCGGTAAAATATATCAAAACAAACCACTTGATGTAATGAGAATGGAAGGCGTTGTTAAATATGTGTCAAAACACATTAAGTATAAGTATAAGTAAGAAAAAAATAATAATTGCTCTGAGCTCAATTATGTGTAACATTTATTTGTCTTGCGACCAAACTCGTCTGAGGATTTCTCAGACCTAAATATGTTATGTAAAAACATTAGTAATGAACATTACTCGTCCGAAAAATAACTAGTACAATCTAGCAAATGCGTATTACTCTACCCACGGAAACTTATAAATTGCCTCACACTGGGTAGTAAGCAAATATACTTTAACGAGTGTCGGCGCTCATATACCGCTAATATTTATATTCATACATATGTAATTTTTTCCCTCACATCCTCCATATTATACCTACCACGGTACTCGAGTGACAAATAGAACAGTTAAGCTAGTGCCACAAATTTTGAAAACGTGTTGCATTGTGCACTACGCTCATACACTGCACTACATCAGGGTTTGAAGGAGTACTAGCGTGGTCTATACATATCTGCATACTGGTCACTCTCTTATTCGTGAAATCCGTAAAAATGCGCATATTTATATAATAGGTTTAAGGTAGAGGTTTGTATCATATATTCTCGAGCTTCAGTTGCTAAACCAATGAGGGATCTCATCCTTGTAGTTTTATTAAACATGTGTAGAAAATACAGCTAAATGATCCGACATAAGAGGGATCTGATAAAACACGCTAATGTCGTCCTACATTTAAGACACAGTTAATTTCGACACGCAAGGAGTTAAGTAAAAATCAAGCAAAAGGAGAGTCCTAGTAGCTAGTGTCAAAGCTCCAAATGCATCGATACATCTACGGCGATGTATTTATATAATTAAATTTGAAACTCACTGCTAAGTAAAGTACTGATGTCTTTGTAGGATGCATGTTCGTGATGTGCCCTCATATCATCAATACATCCCAAAATAGAAAATAATGCTAGCCAACCTATAACTAAACAAGTGGCACACAAATCGAAACATAATAACGATAAATAAATAAATATACAAGAAAATATGCTCGTAGATAATTAGATAATAATAAATATAGGAACATAATAATAGTCTAATCACAAAATAATAATATATTTATACTATATATACATGATTAAACAGGACGTTTTGGAGTTAGCTTTTAGCTCTGCATCATTGTCACCTTTTCTTCCCCCAAGGGTCTGCCATTTTGTAAGCGTAAAAATTCTATTGACTCTAGTTTTGGAACTTGGAGTCTGGTTTTGGACGTTTAAAGAATATACATATATATATAAAATAATTAGTTTGCTTATTACAGGGCAGAGTTTCATGTTAAACTACCTGCAATGAACGACCTCGAATGGAGTTCTTTGGCCATAAGCCTTTCTATGTTTGCTTCTGAGATTGCCAGTTGAAAATCTGCTAAGTAATTATTGCCGTACATATAAGGCGGCTGATTGTCTTCAGATATCAAGTACCATTGAATTGGTTTATCTACTGAAAACCTAATCAAATGACTATTTACGAATATCATATGCCATCCATGTTCCCTTGACCGGGAATTTTGCTTTATTAAGCTGAGTTTTCATGTTACTTTTTGTAACATCTCGACTTCGGTTCATCTGAGAACCGAATTAGCAAATGTGATCGAGTCTAGTCATTTATAAAATTGTTGGTCGGTAAAACTCGTCGATAAAATGTATCAAAACAAACCACTTGATGTAATGAGAATGGAAGGTGTTGTTAAATATGTGTCAAAACACATTAAGTATAAGTAAAAGTAAGAATAAAAAAATAATTGCTCTGAGCTTAAGTGTGTCTATCGTTTATCCGTCTTCTGATCAAAGTCTACTAAGGATATCTCAGACCTAAATATATTATATGAAAGCGTTCGTAACGAATATTACTATTCCGAAAAATAACTAGCACAAAGTAGCAAATGCGTATTATATTACCCACAGAAACTTATAAATTGTGTCATACTAGGTAGTAAGCGAACGTACTTTAACGAGTATCGGCGCGTATAGACCGCTAATTTTATATTCATACATACACAACTTTTGCCCTCACATCCTCTATATTATACCCGCCATGGTACTTAAGTGACAAAAGGAACAGGTAATTTAGTGCCACAAATTCCGAAAATGTGTTGCGTTATGCACTACCCTCACACACTGCACTACCTCAGGGTGTAAAAGTGTAATTATGTGGTCTATATATATCTCTACACCACTCACTCACTTATTCGTGAAATCCATAAATATGCGGATTTTTATATGATAAGTTTAAGGAAGAGGCTTATATCATATATCCTACGTGTAAAACAAAGTTAAACTCGACACGCAAGGAGTCAAGTAGAGATCAAGCAAAGGTAGAGTCCTACGTACCTATGGTCCAAGCTCCAAGCGCATCGACATATTTACAGCGAGCTCAAACTTCGTAACCTACATTGTACCGATGTTTTTATATGATGCATGTTTGTGGCGTGTGATTATATCATCAATACATCATATAAAAGTAAACAATGCTAATAAATCTATAACTAAACAAATGGCACACAAATCGAAACATAATAATTCTAAATAAATACATATACAAGAAAATACGCACATGGCTAATTAGATAATAATAAATATATGAACATAAATAATACTCTAATCATAAAATAATAATATAATTATACTATATAAATACATGGTTAAACACTCGTAAATATTAACATATACTCATGTTTGTAAACATATAAAAATAAATAAATAAAGTTGTAATAATTCAATAAGTAAATAAATAAATATTTAATACTCATTAATCAAGAATATTAATAATACCATATCTATACAATACTAGAATACATAATTTAGTTCAAATAAATAATAACATACACCGGAACAAACAAATAGAAAAATATATGCATATATAAACAATTGTAAACATAAGTAAGACTAATATTAATAAGTAAATATATCATTAATAATAATAAGTAATCATATAAACATGCACTATAATCAATAAATACACAAATAATAAATAATAGTAATAAATAAATAAAAAATCATAACATCCAAACATGCTAAATTATATGAATATGCATCTAAACTAATATAGCGGTTCTCAAATTCCCAAAAACGGTCCGAAAATGACTGAACCAGATCGAGTTGAGTCAAGTCAACTTGGTCTGGGTTAAATAAACTACTAGGCTGTATCAGCTGGGTTGGTCTTGACTGACGGACACCGAAATGGGCTCGGACTGGCAGACTCGGGCACAGAATGGCGGCCCGGCGGACCGGAGCACAACCAACGGACACAAACGATGGCGGTCGGCACTACATGGGCAAACGGGCCGACCAGGGGCGGCGGTGCCCATCGCCGGAAAAATGCCATCGGCGGCCTAGCTGATGTCGCTGATGGTCGGGAATCGGGATAGACAGGTGGCGTCAAGGCCGAGGTGTTAGTGGTGACGATCAGCAGAGTTCAGCTACTAGCTTGCCGAAAGATGGCCAGTATCGCCTCCGGGTGCGGAGAGGTCGCCGGCGACAATCTCAGCCACAGTGATGATCATGGATGGTTTCAAAAGGTGGGTTGTCGAGTGAGGAAGCTACCCGGGCTGACGGTCGGTGGTGTTTAGTCTATGGCGTGCCGGAAAACGGCCCAAAACAATCGAAAATGCCTCCACGCAAGAGCCAAGATCGATGTCCGTCTCAAAAGGAAGATCTCGGTGAGGGGAAGCAGTCAGGGTGGTTGGCTTCGCCGGAGGACACTCGCCGGCGCCGGAAAATGGCCAAATAGGTGGCGGTGACGATGATGAACAGTGATAAAAACTTGGTTGCCGGCGAGCGCCGATGTTGACGGTAGGTACGGACCGGTAACCGCCCATGAGGTGTTCATGACCATATTGATATGGTGCTCGGAGGAGGGTCGGAGTCTCGCCGGCTTTGAGCCAAAGTGGTGGCGGTGGTAAAGGTGGAAAAATTCAGAAATCGTGGAAAATCTACGGGAAAATAACATGGTGAAGCTAGGGCTGACATAGACTACTCAGATGCTGCCACATGGCATGATCTAAACGTCCACCAACTCATGTCATAGTGGGGCTCCCTATGGGTCTTTGCAATTTACACATGAACGAAAAGCCTGTTGAGATCGTCCAAAGTTAAAACTGCTTAAAGTCCTAAAAGTGACTATATATGTCGGAATTGAAACAGGAAGGCTAAATGGGCCTTAAACCCTAAACTCAATAAAGTTGGTCCCACAAAGGCACAATCCGGTGATCTAAATTTCCTATATTACATGCAAATAAAATACCCTAAAATCCCAAACAACTACTAAACGCTACAACGACCTAGATTTAGCCCTAAAAACCTAGCTAACTCATTAAAAAAAATCATTTGTACACCTCATATATATATTGATAAATTGTCCTCAATTTTATCATTATTGGCTTCTCATCTGCATTTTGGACATACCCAACCTTCATAGCATGCTCATACAGTCATATAGGCATCACACTCATGGTCTGAAAATTTGTCTTGTGTGAGCTAGCTCGAACCAACTTAAACTAAGCGCAAACTGTAAGCGCGTAAAACCTTAACCTGAAGCTGGGCTTTATGACCTCTCTTCCTTGTATCTGGTCGTTGAGCTACGATTGGTCACTTTTAGACCAACTTATTACTTCTATAACACGACCCATTCCTTTGATTGCATTTTGCAATTTCGTGTTATGGAGCATTTGAATTATTATGTATCGAGTCATTTATACATGTACGGACTAGTAATCTGGAGCCGTCGGCAAATAATGAATTCAGATGTAATGTAATTATAAAAAATGGAAGTTTATTTGGTTGAATAAAATTACAAAAGTACACAAGGCCAAATGGCATAAAAGCCTAACGTACTGAAAAAATTGGCCAACTAACTAAACAAAAAATTGCTGATAACCTAAAAGATAAAATGAGAAAAATTAAAAGACGAGATGAATTCGGTTCAATGCAGAGACGATGTAGCTAATAGCTGTAAACACCCTCGGACGCAAGGTGGTTAACGATCAGATGGTATGCCGCCTGGGTGAGATGAACTCCATCCCACTGCAAGTATTCGGACGGATCAGAGCAGACGGTGGTACCCTCGGCTCCACACATTCGGTTCACATCAAAGTTGTACTCTCCTCCTCCTCCGCAACATGCACTCTGAGCTCTCTCGTCCGATCCCTCCGCCACTTTGATCCCCACTAGGTCTTGTAGAGAGCTGTAAAGGTCTGCGTACTTGATCACAACGTCCGGGTACTTGCTCCTCAATCCCTCCAATGCCTTCTCCAGATGGCTGTTGTGAGACTGCGCAAACTGGTTCAACCCCTTGACGCACTTGTTGCTATCGAACGCAGACGCGTCGCTGCCTTGGAACATGGTGAGGTAGATTGGCATGCAGCCGATAGGAAAGTTTCCGGGTACCACCAAGTGCCTTGCACCCATGCCGATCAATTCCTCGGCGGTGTCTGTGATTTTGCCTACGACGTCGGGGATGAGGGCCGACACCTCCTCCACCTGCTTACCGGCGGCGAAGGCGTAGTTGTAGTCGTTGCCGCCCACCTCCCCCAACAAGAAGAGCGCGTTTCCCAGGTCGGTACTGCTTGCCGACTTGAGGTGGCCCTTGAACCAGCCGAGTTGTACGCCGAGAGAGCTGCCGGTGAAGGTGTTGCCGATGCCCTTCTCGTTGAGGTAGTCGACGTCGAGGGCGGTGGCTCCGGCGACGGCGAAGTTGACGCCGGTGGTGGAGGAGCGGGAGTTGCTGGTGTCCAGGTATGGGGGCGGGGAAGGCAGGTGCAAGTAGTCGGAGATGAAGTCGATCATGAGGCGACCGTCGGAGCACCTGCCTGTTGCACCGCCCATGCTCTCGCCATAGGGGCTGTTGCCGATGGTGCCGAAGCCGCCGGAGAGGCCTTGGCGGATGAGGTTGCCGGTGTCGGTGAGGGAGTCGCCGAAACTGTAGATGGCCTCGTAGGGCTTGCGGCCATCACCGCCACCAAGGGAAGTAGGCGCATGCCGCGCAGCACCCGAGAAGACGAGGGAGATGAAAAAGATTGCCTTGAGAACCTTAGAGAAGAAAGCCATGATCTCTGCTCGTGAATCTTTGTTAGGAGGGATCTGTGGGGAGGGGTGCGATGCTATATTTATAGTTGTAATGTCCTCCTTCTTGATTCTTGTTATGATAGGAACGGGGCGAGGCGGTTACACGGAAGAAATCTACCTTAATTATTGGATATATACCACCTTAATTAAATTATTTTTCCTGAGTACATATCCGAATGAAATTGTACTAACTACGTGTTTTCGAATAAAATTGCACCGTCAGTACATGTCCGAATGAAATTGTACTATTAGTACATGTCCGAATGAAATTGCACCGAGTACGCGTCCGTATAAAATTATACAGTAAGTACGTGTCCGAATGGCAATGTATCGTAATTACATATCCGAATCAAATTGTGAAAGGCATCGGTGCAAAGGAGTTATATCTTTTTTCCTAAGTACATGTCCGCCGTTTTCGACGGCAATGGTGGCGGAGCTTCGCCGTTGTCGATTCAGATCCGTCAAAACCTTGCTGCGCCGCTGTAATTTTCTTATTCTTTGGATAAAGTTTTGATTTTCTTTTTGTGCCTCGTCTGAGGGTTCTCTTTGTTTTGATTTGGCTTTTCTTTTTCTTTTTTTTTTTTTGTGGTGGATTTTGGAGCAGTTGAGGACAAGGTTTTTGACATCGGAGGCGAAGAGGAATGCCTTGCGGAAGGCAGTGCAGCTACTGGAGGACCAGTTTAACGTGGTTCAAGCCTAGAATCTCAAACTCAAGAAAGGTACTCTTTTCTCCTCTTCCTTTCCTCGAAACTCAAACTCAAGAAAGCCTAGAATTTTTTTTGACTGCTAGGTAGGTTTTGAATCTTATGATGTGAATTTTGTAGAATTTTAGCAGTTCATAAATACGCGCAAAAGCTAAATTTTTCTTTCATGCTTCGACCGGTTCATTCCACACGCTTCCCGCCTTATTTTCACGGGATAATATTACCTGATATTTTCCCCAGAATCTTAAATGTTGTTATGATTTTTTTTCTTAGCTGTTTATCTTGATAGGACACCTCTGTCATTACTGTATTCCTAGTTTTTTACAGGATAATAATTTTTGTTCGGTGATTTTTTGGTGTTCGAATCCTTGGTAAGTAGTATCCAATAATCTTCAAGAATCGTATAAATTCGACAAAATGTTTAGTGAAATGATATTTGAGCCTTTGATGCATCATTGGAGTTAGCTTTTAGCTCTGCATCATTATCACCTTTTCTTCCCGCAAGGGTCTGCGCTTTTGCCAGCATAAAAATTCTACTGACTCTGGTTTTGGAACTTGGAGTCTGGTTTTGGACGTTTAAAGAATATGTAAGTATAATAATTAGTTTGCATATTGCGGGGAAGAGTTTCATATTAAACTACCAGCAATGAACGACCCGGAATGGAGTTCTTCGGCCATAGACCTTTCTATGTCTGTCCATAGACCTTTCTATGTCTGTCTCTGAGATTACTGGTACAGCCTTAGTCCGAGGACGTGCCGGGTGCGCGGGATTGGGCAGTTGTTCCCATGCATGCCGGGTCCGACACGAGTAGCACGGGGCTATTCGAGTGGTGAAACAACTGGTTGAGGCTAACACGGTGTTATAGTTGCAGGTAACGAAGTGCCGAGCATGAGTCAGGTCGGAGACCAAATAAACCTCAAGATGATCGAGACAAGTGCTGGTGACCGAGCACTTGGGCGTCGGATCATGATCGAGCATTGGTGCCGAGAACCGAGCACGAGGACTCGAGGTTGATCGCTACGTGCGGATCACGGGAGTGCCGGGAGTGCGCTGGTTCGATGCTGGGTGCGTCGAGCCGAGCGAGCATGATCGAGCGCTGCCGAGACATCGGTGCAGCGTGCTCGAGCATTGTGCGCTAGCGAGGAGTTGGCGTGAACGAGCATGATCGAGCGCTGCCGAGACATCGGTGCAGCGTGCTCGAGCATTGGGCGCTAGCGGGGTTTATGATCGAGCCATGACCGAGACATGAGCGAGGTTGCGGTGCGACTCAAGTAGCGAGCATGCACGAGCGTGATCGAGTCGTGATCGGTAGCGAGGGGTCTGGCTGCACCAGCATGATCGATGGATGGAGTTGATCGGTACTAGAGGTTTATCGGTAGCAGGGGTTATCGGTGGTGCGTCTGGGACGTGCACGAGGTTTGCTGGTTTGGTCGAGCCGAAGACTTGGGTCGAGCCAGGGGGTTGGACGTGTGGTGGTTGTAACTAACTACAAGTGCTGGACTTTGTTTGCCGATAGAGATGGGGATGATCTTGATCGGAATCTTGGAGATAAGATTGCAACTGAATTCAGAGATAAGCATGTCCAGGGCTGGATTGAATTGAGACGTCAAGGAAGTCCAGGTTCGTGGAAGATCTTGGAGATAATCTTTTGGGAAAAGATTATGCTCAGATTACAGCTTATCTTGGAACTGAATTGTAACAACGTGGAGACTCCTTTATAAGGAGGGAGCCGACGTGAGAAGAAAAGAAGGAGGAACTGCCGAGAGGGGTCTTGGTGGAGCGTCGTGGTCTTTCTTGTGGAGAAGAGAGAAACCTCATCAAGCAAAGTCGTGGAGTGCTGCAGATCAATTCCGGGAGTTGATTCTTCACGAGTTCGACGGCATAGAGTTGCTGGTCGTGGTGCTGTGATTGGAGGTACGACGTAGTTCTTCTCATAACCTAGTTTGCATTACTTGGTTGAGGGTTTTGCATGTAAACGAGTAGGTCGTGGGTGGCTGCTCGGGGTTGTGATTTGTGAGGACGATTGTGAGTGTGGGTGCTCTAGTTCTCGCTACTCTTCAGGGGAAGAGTTGAACACCGTGGGGTTTGCATGTCCATGGTGTAAGCGATCATAGGGGTGATTGCTGTATCCTTGTTTTTGTGTTTAATTCAAGGTTGGAACCGGGGTTCCGTAATTGTGGTGTTGGCGTCTGATTTTGGGTACTAGCGGCGTTCTTTGATTCCGGGAACTTGCTGCGATACCGATCAGGGGATTGGTGTCAGGATCGACATTGGGTGATCGATCAGAGTCGCTACATACTACTTACTTGGTTTGCTATTGTGGATGTTTTGAGAATTATCTATCGGTACCGAACGATATCGTGCACTGGGCAATTTGGGTGCTGGTATTCGTGTTCGGCGTGCATCGTGATTTGCAGGAACTCAGGGGAGTGGCTTCGGGTCTCTTATAGAGATCGTCCCGCTACACGTGTAGTGGGGTTTCTGTTGCGTACTTTGAAGGGAGGCTGGTGTTTCGGGAGCGAAACACGCCGCGCGGTTTGCTGTTGGGGCGAAAAATTTTGTCCCATAGAGAGCGGCCCGTGACAGAGGTATCAGAGCCTAGTTTCGGTGAAAACTGGTCGACGAAGCATCCTGTGAAGAAGTTGCACTATAACCTTCGGGGGAGGGTTCTCCACATTTACCGGTGAGATGGATACTCGATCCACTGATGCTCTCAGA
This sequence comes from Piper betle, assembly GCA_033002965.1. Classification (NCBI taxonomy): domain Eukaryota; kingdom Viridiplantae; phylum Streptophyta; class Magnoliopsida; order Piperales; family Piperaceae; genus Piper; species Piper betle. The sequence goes on from JAURVB010004052.1 coordinate 344,402, forward strand.
GAGAGGGTCGCACGGCTGGAAGTGCTGGTAGGAGGGCCTACCAGTGATGGAGATGGACACACCGTCTTCGACAAATTGCAGTCTCTGGCAGAAGGGTTGTGGGACTTGAACACTCGGTTTACCACTTGGGCCGAGTCCAGCCAGGTGCGAGGTGAGACGGCGGAGATGGGAGATCTCCGGGCTGCGGTTGAGGAAATGCACGCAGATGTGGCTTTGCTCAAACAAGTGTGGGTAGCGCGGCCTCAGCAGGGAATTGCTGATCGTGTGGCAGAAGAAGCCGTTCCAGGAAGGCTCAAGGTGCCCGAGCCAAAGAAGTTCGAGGGGACCAGGTCAGCCAAGGACCTGGAGAATTTCATCTGGGACATGCAGGAATACTTCACTGCTGCGAAGATTCCCGAAGATAGCCAGGTTTCGATGGCCAGTATGTTTATGACCGGTGATGCCAAGTTATGGTACAGATGTCGCGCCGAAGAGGATGAAGCAGCTGGTCGACACCGGATTGAGACTTGGGAGTTCCTAAAAAGGAGCTTCGGGAGCAATTCTTTCCAACCAACACTACATGGGTGGCGAGGTCTCGATTGCAACGGTTGAGACAGACAGGAACAGTTAGGGAGTACGTCAAAGACTTCAGCTCTTGTCTCCTCGACATCAAGAATATGTCGGAGGATGATAAGTTATTCAACTTTATCAATGGTTTGCAGACTTGGGCGCAGATAGAACTAAAGAGGCAGAAGGTACAGGATTTACCTGCAGCTTTGGTGGCAGCCGACGCACTGGTGGATATTAGGCCAGGGCCAAGCAACACAGACGTGGGTCCGGCTAAGAAACTCCAGGGTGGTCAGGGCAATCAGCGGGGTGGCATGAGGAAGCCATCCAGGAGACCGAAGAAGAAGTTTCAGAACTTCAGTGCAGGGACTCAGGACAGGAAGGTAGCTGATCTGAAGAAGTCCGGGTGTTTTCTGTGCAATGGTCCGCATCTGGCTCGAGAGTGTCCGACCAAGGGCAAGCTCAGTGCCTTGGTGGCCGAAGCAAACCATGACCAGGAGGATGCGGGTCCTTCTGCTCGAGCATCTACCCTTCAGATACTCGGGGCATTGAGAGCTGGAAGAGCAGCTTCAGGGGGAGCTGATTTGATGTTTGTTCCGTGTGTAGTGAATGGGAGGAAGGTTTCAGCCTTGATAGACACTGGGGCAACCCATAGTTTTGTCTCCAAGGGGATGGCTACGGAGCTGGGGCTGAAAACCGGGACCAACACAAGTAAGATTAAGGCAGTGAACTCACAGGCGAAGCAGGTGGATGGCATTGCTAGAAGTGTCAGACTGAACCTGGGAGAATTCGAGGGCCGAGTGGATCTCATGGTCATCGAGATGGATGACTTTGGTTTGATCCTCGGCAATGCGTTTATGAGTACTGCTGGAGTGGGAGTTTTTCCACACCTGGGAGGTATACTGATCATGAGCACGGCGGGTGCAAGCTTTGTTCGTGGCAGTGGGAGGCCTTCTGGGGTCGAGGACCGCACTTTTAGTGGCGAGCACTTGTCGGCAATGCAAGTGGCTCGGGGGTGCAAGCGGGGAGCCTCGACTTATCTTGCTGTGATGAGAGAGGTCCAGCCGGATCACGTGGTGGTGGTGCCGGACGAACTGTTGGAACTGTTGGAAGGCTATTCCGATGTGATGCCAACTGAATTGCCAGACGGGTTACCTCCCAAAAGGACGATCGAACACCGGATCGAGCTGGAGCCAGGGGCAAGAGCACCAGCGAAGGCGCCATATAGGATGTCGCCTAAAGAACTCACAGAACTCAAAATCCAGCTGGGGGAGCTGCTGGATTCGGGGAAAATTCAGCCATCGACTGCACCGTATGGGGCGCCAGTTCTATTCCAGGAGAAGCACGACGGGTCGATGAGACTATGCGTCGACTATCGGGGACTGAATAAGGTGACCATCAAGAACAAGTACCCAGTTCCTTTAATTGCTGATCTGTTTGACAGGTTGAGTGGAGCGCGGGTCTTCACTAAGCTGGACCTGAGGTCAGGATACTGGCAAGTCCGGATTGCGCCGGAGGATGTGTCAAAAACAACTATGGTCACAAGGTATGGGTCTTTTGAATTCCTTGTGATGCCATTTGGGTTGACAAATGCGCCAGCTACTTTCTGCAACTTGATGAATGATGTGTTTCATGATTATCTCGACAAGTTTGTGGTTGTGTATCTGGATGATATAGTTGTTTATAGTGAGTCCATGGAGGAGCACCGTGGACACCTGAAGCAGGTTATGGATCGCCTAAGGGAACATCAACTCTTTGTGAAGAAAGAGAAGTGTGAGTTCGGCCTGGAGGAAATTAGTTTTCTCGGCCATAAAGTTGGTCAGGGGTCGGTGCGCATGGAGGAATCAAAGGTCCGAGCCATTGCCGAGTGGCCGGAACCGACGAAGGTGACAGAGGTGAGAAGCTTCCTAGGTTTGGCCAACTACTACCGGAAGTTCATACATGGGTACAGCCATGTAGTGTCACCGTTGACTGATCTGCTGAGGAAGGGACAGTCATGGGCGTGGACGGGTTCATGCCAAGCAGCTTTTGATGAGTTGAAAGCAGCTATATCTTCTGAGCCGATACTGAAGTTGCCGGACTTCAGTCGACCGTTTGAGGTGGTGACAGACGCTTCAGACAAGGCAGTCGGAGGAGTACTAC